>JARLTB010000232.1:4142500-4625000 GCA_030141615.1 Unio pictorum | reverse complement strand
CTCCAGTGGCAGATCAATATTTTCACTGACCGACTTTGTTTTACCATATACAGAATTACAAGGGACGTCTTCACTGGCTCGGGTATATTGATAAAAATACTCACCAAACTTGTTTTACCCGATACAGAATTACAACTGGACGTCTTAACTAGCTCTGATTTATCGATATCACCGAACTTGTTTTATCCTATACAGAATTACAATTGGACATGGATTGGCTCTGATATATCAATATCACCGAACTTTTTTACACATCAAGGTCATCAGTATTGAAACGGACGGAAATCCGTAAATACCATTTTACAAAGTGGAATCATAGGATTATTGTTTTGTAATGGAATCATGATCCTTATTGTTTGTATACGCATACTCTTGGCAACCTTGAAAACTATTAATTTTTTTTCTTCACGTTACTTATAATTTAAACATCTGACGCAGAACTAGCGTTAGGCAACCATTTAAAACAAAATATTGTTTGATTAGGTGTTGACACCCTTCGTCCCTCCCTAGCACGTATAGCTGGTTTGGTACATGAGGCGACACCCTTGTATGTATTAGTTATAAAATGTTAGTCGTAGGGTTTTCTTGTCCACCCAGTGTTTTGATTTTTTGTTATTGTGTTTTGTTATTATATTTTGTTATTTTTTATTTTATTTTTATTTTTATTTTATTTTGAATTCTGAAGTTTTCAAGGGTTATTCTTTGGTTCGTTTATACTATTTTTCAAGTTACTTTATCCCAAAGAAGCTATATAGAGTGTACTTCCTACTTTCTATCCGTGCTGATAGTTCGTATTCAGAGATTTTGTCTGCGACTGACAAAAACAACTTGTTTTCCTTTCTCTATATGCTTCAAACAAGGATTGTACTCCCCTCCTTAGTACACTTGTCCCAGGGTTGGTTTCCTTTCCTTATTCATTGGTTAATTCCCGGTTTAGTGACTTTGCCAGAGTCGTATTGTCTGGTCTTGTGCTTTTGTTTTTTGGGTTTTTTGGGTTGTGGTTTGTGTTATACGTGGTATTGTTCAGACGGCTCTATCTAGATCATATTCATATAGTTGCCTTTTTATTCTATTTATTTGTTTTAATTCCATTATATTAAATTTGTTTTGATATTTATTTATATTTAATATTTTTCTTTATTTGTTTTTTTTCTAGTAAATGGTGTTTATTTATCGTTTTATTTGTATTATTGCTTGTTTGTATGTATAGGTTGTGTTTTATATTGTGTGGTGTTATCATAGTTATTATGTATGCAGTGGCAAATTTTCCAATTTTTGTATCTACTTTGTTATTTTCGAGAAATCCGTTATTATTGTTGTTGTGGTTTTTCTTTATCCTTCTTTCTTTCCATGTTAGGGAGGAATTTGGGTACATGTAGGGCAGATCAAGGTTGTGTTGTCTTCATATTGTTTCACTCCCGTAGTGTATAGGGAATTGTATCAGTTTCTTAGTTTGAGGCAGAGTGCCGTTTTGTTACATGTTATCAGTTTGGGGTCAAAGATGCCATCTCGTTGCGGTCAAATTGATATATTGACTAATGTTCTCTTAGAGTGTTGATCTTTTTTTATTTGTAGTTGTAGAATGGAGAGGTTGTATATATGGGGATAAAAGTGTTTTGTGATTTCCATTTTTTTAAATTTTTTAATTTTTTTATAAATATATATATGTATATATATATATATATATATATATATATATATATATATATATATATATATATATATATATATATATATATTTGTATTGTCTCTAAATGTTTGTACATACCTTGAAATCTTCTATTGGGAGTTAGTTAAATGTCCTTGTTAGTAGAGGCTGTGGTAGCCATGTTTGTATAAACTCCCGTAAACCTCGGGTCTTCCCTAGGGCAATGTTCCTTGGTTCGTTTTTTTTTTTTTTTTTTTGGTTTAGAGTTAATAATTATGTGGGGCATTGTGCCCGTTTCCTGGACATTGTGATGGGAGGGTCTATATCTGGATCCCTATTGGTTCCAGCAAAGTTGGCGTGGAAAGTAGATGTTAGTGGTTCGTTTCGGGACTGTAAAGAGTGTTACAGTTCAAAGTATAAGATAATAGGTAACTAGTTTCCTTAGAGAAAGCATAGTTGTATAATAGGTTATAAGTAAAAGCTCTATAAGAGGTGTGGGGATAGATATATGTTGCCTGCATGTGATCGACTCCTCATGGGGTTTCTCACCTGCCAGCTACATATTCTTGTTACCCCGTATGTGTTATGAAGATCGAAAATTGAAATTTTGAATATATTTCAAGGAAATCCTTGAAGGTTTCCATATTTACTCAAAGATTAAATACAATTGGTATTAATTTGGAAGTACATATATATATATATATATATATATATATATATATATATATATATATATATATATATATATATATATATATATATATATATATATACATGCACATACATGTATATATACCTGCCTTTATTGTATTCCTATAATTTTGTACAATGTTTTTAAAGTTTATTTGTTATTTTTTTTTCTGAGATTATATTTCAGTGTGAAATACTTTTAGTCTCCTCATCTCAATTTCCATCAATATAAATTGAATAACTTCAGCATATAGTTTTTTTTCTTTTTAATTTGATTTGTGTATAGTAAGTTAAAGTTATCATATGATCCAATTTTTTGTGTAATTTTACTTTTAATTATATTTCTCTGTTGATCAATGCTGGTGCATTCTAGTATTATGTGTATTTTGTGATTTCTATATTGTTTACATAGGAAGCATGGTGGTATTGTTTTGATTATTTTCCTTTGAAATCCTTTTTCTTGTGTCCACAATGCATCATGAAGATATTCTAATATTTTTACTTTATGTTTTGTATTTCTGATTTTGGACCAGTTTGTCCATATTATATTCCAATCAAGGAAACTATACAGTGTTTCAATTTTGTTTTTCATGTATATTTGTCTATCCATTAATAAAGTATATCCTTTTTTGGGGCGGGGGTCCAAAGTTCTTTGTTCTGTATGTATGTTTGTATTACTTTTTATTCTCTATGTTGTTTTTGGTGGTGTCAGAATTTTTATAATGCTGTTGTCTTGGTATACTTCTGGTCGGTTTGGTAGCTTTAAGCCAAACCAGTAGAGATATAATACTTGCCAAAAGTATGTTGGGTGGGGTGTTAAATTTCTTAGTCTTTCTAAGTAGTTGTTGATTTGTTTAATTCGTAAGTTTGGTATGCCGATTCCGACTTGTGTCTGGTTTTTTTTTTGTAAAGTATATTTGGCTATTTTAGTGATTTTTCCATGCCATATGAAGTTAATTATTTTTTATTCAATTTTGTTATGTACATGTATATGAATTCGAAGTCTGTGTTGTCGAATTCATGCCAAATTGAGTTGTATATATGTTCCAGCAATATGTGCTTTCTCTAGTATATTTAGTTGTCTGGAATCCCATATATCTATATGCTTATTTATTTTTCGTATGAGTTGGTTAAAATTTATGTTTTTGTTGTTTGTGCCAAAATTATAACCTAAAACTTTGACATGGGTTCTAAACTTTCCACGGGGTAATACTTGTGAGGGAGGGAGGCCGGGGTGGTTTCCTCTCCAGTTTCCTATTAGTAATATTTCAGTTTTGTCGTGGTTTATTTTTGATTATGATGCTAGTCCAAAATTGTTATATTGGTCTATTAGATATTTGTATGATTTTTGAGTTGTTATGAAATGTGTACAATCATCTGCATGTTGGAAAGTTTTGCACTCTTCCTTCATGTTTGGGATTTTGATTCCTGATATGTTTTTGTCACATTGGATTTTGTTTCTCAGTATCTCTATGCCAAGTAGGTAAAGTAACATGGATAGAGGGCATCCCTGTTTAACTGAGCGTTGTATGGGGAATTGTTTTGTTTTCGCTCCATTGATTTGGATTAGGGACTGTATGTTGTTGTATAGAGTTTTTATCCAATTGCGAAAAGTTTTTCCGAATCCGAATATTTTTAGAATGGATAATATGTATTTAATTTCTATTCGATTGAAGGCCTTTTCCTGATCGATTAGTATTAGTTCTCCGTTTATTTTGTTTTGTTCCATGTGTTCTATTATTGTTTTTATTGATAAAATGTTGTTCTGGAGATTTCTCCTTTCTCCTCCACATATTTGGTTGGGATTTATAATGCTGCTCATTGTTTCCTTTAATCTATTGGTTAATATTTTACTTAGTATTTTGTAATCTATATTAAGTAATGATATTGGTCTCCAATTTTTTTTTATATCGGTTGGTAATCCTTTATTTTTGTATAATTGTGTGATCATGCGTGTTTTTATGTTTGGTGTCATTTATTTTGCTAGTAGTGTTGTGTGAAATAGGTTTAGGAGTATTGGTGTGATTTGTTTTAAATTTTTTGTAGAATTAGGCTGTGATTCCATCTATTGCAGGTGATTTGTTTGGTGTTAGCTGTTGAATTGCTTTGTCAATTTCCTGTGCCGTAATAGGTTCGTCACATAGGTT
Source organism: Unio pictorum (assembly GCA_030141615.1). Lineage (NCBI taxonomy): Eukaryota > Metazoa > Mollusca > Bivalvia > Unionida > Unionidae > Unio > Unio pictorum. Next base: position 4,620,515 of record JARLTB010000232.1, on the reverse strand, counting down.
TTTCTCTACATCTTGTATCTTAGGTAGTGTTATCGATTCTGTGTATTCTTTAATTTTTTTTGTTTAGGTATGTGTTGTGATGTATATGCATTTTTATAGTAATTATATGTATACTAGTATTTTTTCTTTTATTTCTTCTCTTTCATATATATTGTTATCAATATTGTATATGTCTTGGTAGAGAGTCCCGCTCTTAATATTTCTCCGTTTTGTTTAAATTTATTTATAATATCTAGTTGTGTTTGTGCTTTTTGTAGATCAGTTTCATTTGAGATGGGGTCAGTTATTATTTTATTACATTCTTTTTGAACCAAGTTGTTTTGTTGTATTTGTATTCTAGAGTATTTCTGACTGATTTTTGAGATGAGTGTTTCGGTCTGGTCCCATATGTAATACTGATTGTATTCTTGTGTGTTTTGGAGCGTGTCTTGTATTTCAATTTGGTACTCAGGTAAGTCAAGTGTAGTATTGTTAAGTTTCCATGTGCCTTTTCCCCATCTGTTTGTTTTTTGAGGGGTTACATGGACTGCATTGGCATTATGTCTGTAGTTGATGTTCATATAGCAGTGATCGATTCTGAATTATATTGTGTTTCTTGTATATGTGCATTCTTGTTTGGTTGGTTTAATATGTCTATAGGTGTCGAATAAATTATTGTTGGTTATTAGGCCTTTGATGTGGTGCAGTACATCTCTCTCCCATTTGGCTAGGCCATTTGTTTTCTCTACGTCTTGTATTACTGAGTTGAAGTCGCCTATTATTATAGTGTTGTGTAGTTTGTATGTTTGTAACTAGTTAGACAATTTGTATATAAATGGTATTTTCCAACTTCTTCTGGGTGGTATGTATATGTTGATTCTTTGTAGTTTGTCTATTTCAATATGTAACAGTCTTCCTTCTAGGTCTTTTGGTGTATTGTGTAAAGTCCAGTTTGCATTTTTGAGGTTGTTGTTTATTATGATTCCGACTCCTGATCGGTTAGATACATTGTCTTTTTGTGTTATAAATATAGCGTTTAGATGGTCTTCTATATAGTTCTTTACTTTGTTGTTTATGTTATGTATTTCTTGTAGGTATATTGTATGATATTTATTTAATTGTTTGATTAGTTGTTTTGCTTTATAAAAATTTATTCCATTAATGTTAAGTGATGTAATTCTAATATTATTCATCATTTTTGTTTTAGTGATAATTGTATGGGTATCTATTATTGAGTTGTTTATATGTTATAATTATTGGGTTTTTGTTTTTTGTTTTGTTGTTGTGTTTTTTTTTTCATTTTGGTAGTGTTGTATTCTAAATGGGGAAGTAGTGGTGATTTGTCAATCATTTCTCTTATCATTTTTTTTATTTCTTGGGTTCCTGGTGAACCATTTTCGGTTTATTCATTTGTTTGGGTTTGGGTGTTTGGTGCTAGGGTTTTTTCTTTTCTTTTGGTAGTTGCATTTGCCTAGTTTGTGTTGTTGATTTGTCTTTCTTTTCTGTGTTGGTGGTGGTTGTTTTGGGGCTGGTTTCGCCCTTGTTCTGATGAGTGTTTTCCTTTTCCTTTGTGTGGGGCTAGAAAATGGAGTATTTTCTCCCTCTACTTCTGTGTTTATATATGTGTTGTCTGTTGTTTCTGTTGCCACAGTGTTGTCTGTGGTGTCCTCAGGAGGTGTTATTTGATTATCTTCTTGTTTTGGGGGGTATTGCCAGCTGTGACATTCGCATATGTATGTTGTGCATCGTTTGGTTGGGTGTTAGTTAAGTTGTTGTCTCTGATCATTGGTGTTGGGGTATTTTCCCAGTTTTGCGTGAGGCATACCCATTTGTTATGGCCTGTTTGACTGCAAATGAGGCATGGTCCAGTTAAATTGCAGTTGTCGAACCACGATGTTACGAGAAAGTCATGCACTTTAAATATTTCTGGAACACTATTTGCTTGGGTTGCTTCCACCCTCAGTATCAATTTCCCAGTGTGAACCCCCGGGATGGCTTTGTACATACCTTTCCTTGCAGATATGACTTTAATTTGTGTTCTATGTTCAAAGCCTTGGAGAAACGTTTCAATGGGGATTTCACAAGGGACGCCCGAATGAAAATTTCAGTGTATGATTTTTTTATAAGTATGGTGATAGGTGGGGGTTTAGTCACTTGTGCTACTATGCCACCTATCTTTATGCTCCCTGATGGTATTAAGGGATGGAGTTTTGGGGGGTACAAGAGATAGACCCACTTTCCCAGGTGGGTGAAAATATTTATCTCCTCGCCTGGTACTCCCCTAGCTATGAGGGATGCTAAACTTGTCGGGATGGGGGGTTGTTGTTCCGCTGGTGTTTGGGACAAATATATAGCCTGAACATAGTTGGGCCTGTTCCCTTTAATTAATTTTCTTTGGGGGGGGGTCCTCTTCTTCCATTTGGAAGAAATTATCTAACGCGAAGTTGTTGTGGGCCATTGTATGTATTGCTGTTGTTTGTGTTTGTTGATTTTCGTGCTTATTATTATTATTATTCTCGTCGTCGGCATCCGTCCGTCTTCGAGAGACGATGGTGTAGCTTCCGATTTGGGTGTCCTATCTGCACCTTCGCGAGTGGCTGAAGAGTCCGACCCTTGAGTGACAGTCTCTGTTGCACTTGCTGCAGGTGTATGCTGATGCTTGCTGAGGATGTTTTTGGTTCGCCTTCCTCCTGGCTCTCTTTGCAGCGAGGTTTGTGTTTCTCATCTCTTCAGCTTTCTGAGTGCCCTGTCTGACAGCAAGACGCCACGCGGAGCGGTCGTCAGCACACCTCTCCCAATTGTTTGTGTTGATCTTGGCTGTCTTCATGTCCATTTTGCAGACATCTTTGTAGCGCAGACGTGGCCTACCAGTCGTTCGTGCACCTTCTACTAGCTCGCCGTACAGCAGGTCCTTGGGTATGCGGCCTGGGTCCATTCTCCTAACATGGCCTAGCCAGCGAAGGCGCCTCTCGCTGAGGATGGAGAACATGCTGTTCATGCCGGTGCATTTCAGAACCTCTGTGTTGGGAACTTTGTCCTGCCACTGTATACGCAGAATGCGCCGCAAGCATCTCAGGTGGAAGCTGTTGAGTTTCCTCACGTGACTCGCGTAGGTGGTCCATGCCTCGCTGCTGTAAAGGAGTGTGCTGAGCACGCATTCCTGGTAGACGCGCAGTTTGGTCTTCTTGGTGAGGTTGTGATTGTCAAAGACCCTCTGGTTCAGTCTCGCCATAACTGCTGATGCCTTGGCACTCCGGCCATTTACATCAGTATCAACGGAGAGCGAGTTGGAGATGGTGGACCCAAGGTATGTGTAGTCCTCAACAACTTCCAGGTTGTACCCGTCAATGGCGATGGTGGGGGAGGAGTCTGCGTCCTGCACCATTACATTCGTCTTCTTCAGACTGATGGTCAGTCCGAACTCCTTGCAGGCATGGGAGAGGCGGCATACTAGCTGCTGCAGTCCATTTTCCGTGTATGATGTCAAGGCTGCATCGTCGGCGATTATTATTATTATTTTGTAAAAAGGGTCTAGATAGGTCTAAAGGGATTTTTTTTGGACGAGATATTAAAAGTGTAATTACCTTATTGTATTATTCCAGTTTTGACTATTGAATTTTGAGAATTTAGAATCCTTTTTAAGAGATATTTTCTCTTTAATCCTATTTGGAATTATTTGCATTAAGCGTTGTATTTTCCTGTGCGCACGCTTTCTTTTGCGTTTTGCAAATCTGGTTATGTCCTTGTTGACTGTATTGTTCATACAGGTTTATTAGGTGAAATATCACTGGAAGCACAGGTTAGTATATTTGGATTCAATGCATAAAACTATTTTGCTTTGAAATCACTTCACGTCCTGAATGCAAAGCCTTTTTGATAAAAAAAGTTTTTTCCACAAGTATGACCGTATTGATATCACTGTATTTCACTGTGTTGAATTAATAATTGTACACAGAGAGTTTATACTCGAAATTAACACGGATTATATAGTTCAGATAGAAAATGAAAATCTATTTGCAAAATATTTATATTAGTAAATAAAGGTAATTCGCATTGAAACTTTTCTTCTTCTCTTTATCACTAAAAGTGTTCCGAAAGTATAACTGTGTGTCATTGATTAATTTCCAAATTGTTGTAATGTTTACGTTTGCATTTAGGAATATTCACTGTTATTGATCATTGATTAATTTCCAATTCAACGTTTTATCGTTTACTTTTGAATTTGAGAATATTCACTGTTATTGGTCATGATTACTATCCAATTCAACGTTTTAATGTTAACGTTTGAATTTGAGAATATTCACTGTTTTTGATCATTGAATAATTTCCGATTCAACGTTATATGTTTACGTTTGAATTTGAGAATATTCACTGTTATTAATCATTGATTAATTCCAGTTCAAAGTTGTATTGTTTTCATTCATCACCCGATGCTTTTATAAGCACACATTTGTGCTTTGATTCCGTCTGACAGACTTATATCCAAACCACAGCATCTTTACGCATTGATTAGAGTCGAAAGTCAAGCTGATTCAGTTTGTTTAAAAACTTATGCCAGGCAGTATTATTTTCTGTGTTTTATTCACATCTAAATATGTTACAATTCCGCTAACGTGCTGTCAACTTTCATTGATCAATTTTTATACAAATACAATATTGACGTCTCCAGTGGCAGATCAATATTTTCACTGACCGACTTTGTTTTACCCTATACAGAATTACAAGGGACGTCTTCACTGGCTCGGGTATATTGATAAATATACTCACCAAACTTGTTTTACCCTATACAGAATTACAATTGGACGACTTAACTAGCTCTGATTTATCGATATCACAGAACTTGTTTTACACATCGAGGTCAACAGTCTTGAAACGGACGGAAATCCGTAAATACCATTTTACAAAGTGGAATCATAGGGTTATTGTTTTGTTTGGAATCATCGACCTTAATGTTGGTATATGCATACTCCTGGCAGCCTTGAAAACTATTAATTTTTTTTTTCACGGGATTTATAATTTAAACAAATTTAATGGACTATCAGGTAATTTTTCATGGGGTTTCATAATTTAAACAAATTTAAAGGACTTGAAAGTAATTTTTCGTGGGATTTATAATTAAAACAAATTCACCTGACTAGAACGTAATTTTAATGGGATTTATAATTTCAACAATTTAAAGGACTAGAAAGTATTTTTTCATGTCATTTAAAACTTACACAACTCTAAATAACTGCAAGGTTATTTTTCATGGGATTTATAATTTAAGCAACTTTAAAGGACTAGAAAGTAATTTTTTCATGGGATTTATAATTTAAACAAATGTAAAGGACCATAAAGTAACCGTTCATGGGATTTTTAAATAAAACAAATGTAAAGGACTATATAGAAATTTTTCATGGGATTTATAATTTAAACATATTTTAGAGACTAGAAATTATTTTTTCATGGGATTTATAATTAAAATTTTAAGAACTTGAACGCAATTTTTCATGGGATTAATAATTTAAACCAATTTGAAAGACTAGAAAGTAATTTCTCATGTGTAATTTAAACAAACTTGTCAGAAAATCGTACAGGCATGTATTTCACTATGAATGTACCTGTGCTAAATTGTACATCCATGTACATCCCTATGACTGTACCTGTCATAAAAACATACCTGCATGTACTTCACTAGGAATGTACATATTATACTGATTTACATATATGTACTTCACTTTAAATATACTTGAACCATTTGGAAGAAGAATTTGAGAGATTCAGATGAGAAAGAAATTATGCAAAATGTAGGTCATTCATGGATTCTCTTTCTTTTATCGCATGCAAACACTAACATGTCATTTTAGTTGTAAGCGCTAAAACAATTGCCAGAACATGGTTAATAACAGCGACGTTGTAGCTTCCGGAAACTGTTTATAATGATGTCTTACCATAATAAAACACAACCAAAACAAAATATATGTCCAAAGGACAACGTTACGATGGATGGATGGATTTATTCATGAATGTATGTATAGTCCTGGAAACAACGATATATTGAGAGAGATTACATAATAAATAATTCGGTGGCAATTCAAGCCCTGTTTATAATTACCTGGATGATACAAATAAATTAAGATATTAAACATTTTCATGTATATATTTCCTTTATCCAACCGTGCGGCGTATTAAAAACGTTCACGTGTATCTTTCCCTTACCCAGCACACTGCAGTCTTAAAAACGTCCAAGTGCTTCTTTACGTAACCAAACCCAAAATAATGTATTAAGTATATTCATGTTACAGTATCTTTCCCTTACCCATCCCCCTATAAGATATTACGTATGTCCTTGTGTATATTTCCCTTACACAACCCGCTGTAAAATATTAAGTATGTTCACGTGTATATTTCCCTTACCCAAACCCCTATACGATTTTAGGTATGTTCAAGTGTCTATTTCCTTTACCCAACCCACTATAATATATTAGGTATGTTCATGTATATACCTTCACATAATCTATTAGTATGTCAGACATTAGGTAACAAAATTGTATTAAAATATACCCTGGCATACTCCATTAGTATGTCAGGCATTAGGTAACAAAAGTGCATGAAAATATACCCTGACATAATCCATTAGTATGTCAGGCATTAGGTAACAAAAGTGCATGAAAATATACCCTGACATACTCCATTAGTATGTCAGACATTAGGTAACAAAATTGTATGAAAATATACCCTGACGTCATCTAAATTTAAAATCTCTTTCAACTTTTCGTCATCGAATATACACTGCTTCTACTGCGTATAGTTATGTCTATGATCACAAAATCACACAAAAGATATTATATACGTATATATTGACGGTTTATTAACAAGCAAATGTTTTTCTAAAAATATAATTTATAGAACACTTACAGCTTTGTAGTGTCACTCCCTCAACATTAATAAGACTGCAACCATTTTCTGTCTGTCCTCCAGTGGCCATTTTGTAGTTATAACAGATTGTCGTTGACAGTTACTGGCTCAAAGAAAAGTAAGCCGTCACTCCAACAAAATGCTGACACAAGGGTTAGACTGAAAAAGATCAAATAATGTCATGTGCATACCTAATGTTGTCTTTTATACATTATTGTGGACAATTTGTTTTGTGAAGAGCTTGTAAAGAGAATCACTCTTATTTTAGTGCACTTGAGAACGGACTAAAGGTGTTCTATTATTTTACTCTAAAAATATACAAAAATATTCAACGAATACTAATATTGTAATACTGCTGTTATCCTCATTTGGAATTCATCCCGTGCAACACAAACTATATAATGAAATAGATGCAGACAAAAGAAGAGATGCACACATACACACAGTCACGAGAGAGAGAGAGAGAGAGAGAGAGAGAGAGAGAGAGAGAGAGAGAGAGAGAGATGGTTAGAAGTGGTGGGTGTAACTAGTGTGGATGGAAATGGTTTTGCATGAATGCAGTTATTGTTGATTGTAATAAGTGGCGGGTGTAATTTCTGTGGATGGTTAAATTAGCGGTGGGTGTACATACAGTTGATGGTTGTATGTGGGGGTGGTAACTACTGTTGACGATAGGTTGTCATGAATGTAAATACTGTTGATGATTATATGTGGTGGGTGTAACTACTGTGGATGGGGAGCGTTTCTCGTGAGTGTAAATGCTGTGGATGGGGAGCGTTTCTCGTGAGTGTAAATACTGTGGATGGGGAGCGTTTCTCGTGAGTGTAAATACTGTTGATGGGGAGCGTTTCTCGTGAGTGTAAATACTGTGGATGGGGAGCGTTTCTCGTGGGTGTAACTACTGTGGATGGGGAGCGTTTCTCGTGAGTGTAAATACTGTTGATGGGGAGCGTTTCTCGTGGGTGTAAATACAGTCGATGGGGAGCGTTTCTCGTGAGTGTAAATAATGTGGATGGGGAGCGTTTCTCGTGGGTGTAACTACTGTGGCTGGGGAACGTTTCTCGTGAGTGTAAATACTGTGGATGGGGAACGTTTCTCGTGAGTGTAAATACTGTGGATGGGGAGCGTTTCTCGTGAGTGTAAATACTGTGGATGGGGAGCGTTTCTCGTGAGTGTAAATACAGTCGATGATTATATGTGGTGGGTGTGACTACTGTGGGGGAGGGTTTTCATGAGTTTAATTACTGTTGATGAGAATATGTGGTGGGTGTAATTTATGTGGATGGGGAGGGTTTTCATGAGTGAAGATACTGTTGATTGTAACATGTGGTGTGTGTAACTACTGTAGGGAAGGATTTGAATAAGTGTAATACCGCGAATGAATGCTGCTATAAAAGCTTTATCTATCATAAGTGACTACACATTCACAGGAAACAACGTGCATCTTGTATTTTCATTAAAATCGCGCTAGTTGAAAATCGACCACGTTCTAAATATTTGATGATCTAGTGTTTAAGTTATCTGCCGTTTAATATACAGAAGTGGTAATATGTTGTGGGTGTAACTACCTTGGATATCTCTCTCTCTCTCTCTCTCTCTCTCTCTCTCTCTCTCTCTCTCTCTCTCTCTCTCTCTCTCTCTCTCTCTCTCTCTCATTTACGAATGTGCTATTAAGAGCATAACTCTCCTCGCGTTTAGTAACCTTGATACGTGTAAACGTCATTCCAAGGTCATGTATTGACACAATATGTGTTCACGCTGTTATCAACATGCATAATATGAACATATACATGTTCAGCGAGTATATACAATACACTTAGTTTAATTTATAAATAATAATTAATAGACTGATACTTACAGAATATGCATGGAAAGCGCTTGGCGTGTACAGACAAATAACAAGAGAAATCCAAGCACATGATAAGATAAGTGACCAACCTGAAGTAGCCAGGGATTTGGTGGAAGTTATGCTACTGGAAGAAGTAGAAAAGTTAAGAGGTTTCATTACACCCAAAAATGTAAGATTGGGAACCTTGAAGGTGGCACTTGACGCTGTGATCCAAGTCAGGTGCTTTTATAAAAACATTGAATTTTACAGAGTGGTCATTTGTTTAGTGCGGGCTAGACCAACTAAAGAAGCCGATGACACGATGAGAAATGTACTGGCAGATGTAAAAAGAAAACTTAAGATACCTGGACTAAAGAAAGAAAAAAGGAACAAGAAAACAGAAAGAAGAAAGAGGAATTTGAAAGACTGAACAACAACTGGATTAAAGTTCATGAAACGTTTAGAACAATAGGGCATCCTGACAGGATTCCAGAGGATGAAAAGAAGAAGAGGAGAAAGAAAGGAATCATTGGAAAAGTCAGGAGTTGGTGGAAGAACCTAAATACCCTTTTCAGGGCCATTCAAAAATCTCAAAACTATTTGCTTTCTTTGCCTCAACAAACAAAATAATGTGACCTGTGTGTCCCTGTATATTATTGTATGTCATTGTTGTATATTGTATGTGTTCTAACACTTTATGTGTATTGGAAGTATATCTCTACTCCTCACTGAAGTCAGCCCGGTGCACACCTGTTCCTACCATTGTTGCAACATTGTTATCAATCTTCAGTACCGTGACGTCACATCATCTATTCCATTCCTATTGTCCTTACACAAAACCTAACCTATATTCCACTTTCCCTTGACGCTACAGAGCCCCAATAGACCCATGTTGAATTCCCCTTGACGCCAAACAATCCAAGGCTGATCTTTAAAACCTTCACGCCAAACAGCCCTGGGGTGGGTGGGTCTGTAATGTATTTTCCCATTGACGCCAAAAGCACCACTATACTACTCACCACTCATCCTGAAGTGTAGGTAAATAATAATAATAATAATAATAATAATAATAATAATAATAATACATGTAATAATAATGAGGACTTTGTATAGCGCATAATCTTTAGAAGCTCTAAGCGCTTTACAACTTCTATAATGATATGTCTTCACTGAAGAAAAACAAATGACAAAAACAATGAAATTTGGAAACATAAAAACATACTGAAAACATAAGATACAAAAAATTATTTGGTCCCTAAGGTTGTTCCTGAGTCGAAAAAGGTGAGTTTTAAGAGCACTCTTAAAAAAGACCACTGTGTCGTTGTGTCTAATTTCAATGGGCAATTCGAGCCACATAGCCGGGCCCTGGTATGCAAAAGAACGTTGTCCAGATGATTTCATTTTCATAGTGGGAACAATGAGTATACGATTCACAGAAGAAGAGCGTAAGGCTGCAGTCTGATCAATTCACAAATACGTAAATTTATGTTTGTATGATGTAGTTGCGAAATAAGAACAGTTCTTTTTGTGAAATATTTTGTTGTTGTCATAGACATTCATCTGAATCAATCGCGAAATAGTATATCATGTTAAATATAGTATACATTTACATGATAATGTTACTCTCTATTATTTAAAAACAGTATAGCATGCTATATATATATATATATATATATATATATATATATATATATATATATATATATATATATCAGACTTTTACAGGTTAATGTTACTCTTTACTAATTTCAAAACAGTATAGCATGTTATATATAATATACTTTTTGTTGTAGTGCTCAACGGCATATCAACAAGGCTTTCCGGTTGATTGATTGATTGATTTTTAACGGCGCATCATCACTCTTAGGCTATTTAGCGCAATACAATAGGTTGTACTTATACATGTTTAAAATACTAAAAGGTTTAATATCGACCAGAGATATAGAAAACCAAATAGTTCAAAGTAAAATTACAAGATGCTGGTAATAGTAAAATATAAAGCTTCCCAATCAACGGGAAAAGCTGGTAGGATTCTTACCCGTACTTTTTTGTTAGCGAGTCCGACAAACTAATGACTGAACCACCATGAATACTACAAAGAAGAAATAAAATTCCTATCATTAAGTACATCTCATGATGAGGGGTGGGTATACATCCTTTTAAACACAGCTTATTCTTGAAGTTTACAATACTACCGATAAAACAACACGTGTTTTTACTCTTGATTCGATAGCTTCTAGCAACCGCTCCAGTGGCCTAGTGGTTAGAAGGTCCGCTGCGGAAGCGGGAGGTCGTGGGTTTGATCCGCGGCCGAGTCATACCAAAGATTTACAAAAATGGTACTAACAACTGCGTCGCTTGGCGCTCAGCATTAAGAGGTTAGTGTTAGGACTGGTCGGTCTGGTGTCAGGATAATGTGACTGGGTGAGACATCATGCTACACGTCTGCGGCATGATGCCCCAGTTCTATGCATCACTATAAACTGCATCACTGCAGACATCGTCGCGATATTGCTGTAAAATTGTTAAAAATACGTTACAAATCCTAATCAAACAAACAAACAAAAAATACCTGATACCTTTTAGACAAAGTGGTTAGAGCGTCCGCGTCGCAAGTTTGAACCCATGCCAAGTCATACCAAAGAGCGCTCTGCATTAAAGGGACTAACACTATTCAGATCCTGTAATTTTTTAAGGAGATCATATGGGGGTTTTTTTGGGGGGAGGAGGGGGCAGATGCCGAGGTTGGGGGAGGGGGCAGCTGACATAATTTACATTGTAGCCTTACATAACATTATACTTTTAATCTGGCGCACATCAAAATTGTCCTGTTTAACTTTGAAATATAATATATCACTATATGTTTGAAAATAATGAAAGCAAAAATGAGACAATGAACATGCATCGAACTTAGATTTCTCCCTTGTAATCATAAAACAAAAATAGTGGCAATCTAATATTAAGTTCCTCTTGTCCTTCATTACAGCAATACTGTTGTATACTGCATACTACTGCTACTAATGGTTTGTTTGTGGTCTCAATAATAATAATAAGAAGAATTCGATGGTGTTAATAATAAAACGAACAATAACAAATAAATTCTAGTATTTGTTGTTGAGAAGTCTACTTAGTCTTTTCTATCACAAGTGCAAAAAGGATTTACCAAACGGATTTAAAGTACATTGTAAGAATAGTTCACCTTTGTATCACTTTCTATCATCTGGACCTCGCTCACCTTTATCTTTCTTATCACCTTTCTATATCTGATATCATTGTATTGTTTTTGTTGAGAACCATTGTAATTAAATGATCCATTTTCACAAAAACTGCAATAGGAATCAAATATTTCAAGATTGACAAAGACTAAGTGCAGGGCATTGGAAACATTGAATCCAACTGAAAGGGAGGTTGACCAACTCGATAAGGAGGGAGAGGGACCCAAAATTGTAAATGTCCCTAATAGTGGTGTGGGACCCAGTAATGCAAATCCCCTAAATGGGCAAACTCAGAGGCAGGAAAACCAGCCCAGGCAATCAATGCAGGGAATTAGGTCCAAATTGAATGTGTTTTTCCATGTCCAAGTGGAAAATAATGTCCTGTTGGCCTACCACCAGGCCGGATGTCAACTCATAGACTTAAGCAAAGCTGCAAAAGCCCCACGCCAAGCAGAAATACTGGCCGCCCTGCAAGTAATGGGTGTAAACATGAAGAGAATAGCTAGTTTGCAAAACGCAGGGTACAATAAATATATGCTGTACCCAGTGGGACTAGAGACCCTTTTACTACTGGGACAATAAGCCTTAAAGGACAGATAGCGGACATGACTGAAGCCCCTCGATGTGTAAGAGAAATCGGACCAAAGTCGGTTGAAGTACATATCATTGGACTCCCATGTCATATTGACACTGAAGAAGTCATTAAAAAGATATACACGAGACTGGGAGTACGGATACTATCGCATAAGATGGCCCAAATACGGGGCTTCCATCCTATCACATCAGGGGCACGGATCATAAACGTGACCAAAGAAGACGCTAAAAAAATCCTCCCTCCCCTTTTTTTCTTACTGTATGGGGTTCAAGCTCAGCTCTTGGTACCGGAACTGTGAGTCCGACAGAAAATGCCCCAACTCGGACACGGGCCATGGGACGGTAGAAACCAAAACCAGAACCAACAACCCACATAAGCAGGGGATCCAACATATGCCAATGTGGCTGCAAGGAAATCCACCCCAATGCAAAAAGGAAACAACAACAGAGCAGATAAAAAAAAGTCATTCAAGAGGTGAGGGAGGTACAAACATCGGACAAAACCCCGGAAACGGCAGAGAGATGGATCGAAATCCTCACCCCGAATAAAACAAACTCCAAAACACCACGGAAAGACAAAAGACAAATTCCAACAAGCAACCCTTTTGAAGTGCTAGCCATTAAAGAAGGCACAGAAAATTAAACATATCAGGAGAGGAACTTATCCCCCTGACATGCTCTACCCCAATATCAAAAGGGAAAAGGCCCACACAAAAAAAAAGAAAAGCGGTCAACCTGTCGTCATCACTTGACGAAAAAAGCACAGGTGAAACAAAAAAAGGGGGGATGGGAGGAAAATTTTACCCCAATCACTTGAGGAAAGGAAAAAGGAGGGAAAGGATACCACAAAGGAAAGCAAAGGATCGGAAGTGGCTATACAGAAAAGCACAGAAAAAGACGATGAGAAACAAACAGACAATGAAACTGCCTGTGAGGACCTAAATAACATAAGTGACCTTAGGGATAAACTTTTTACCTCGCAGGTCACTAGTTACTTTTACATGTCAGGTAGCACAAATAAAACATTAGGGGAACACCCAGGATCCCTAGAAAAATGGTTAGATGAGGAAGTCATAAATATATGAACCATAGCCATTTAAAAACTAAATATAACCAATAATACTGTTTATAAAGCGACAACCTGGTGCACTACAAAAATGGAAGGACAAAACTTCCGTTTATTGTCTCTTAATATAGATGGGATAGATAAAGACAAAGCACAAACACTAAAATAAATAGGGGACTATGATTTATTTATCTTACAGGAAACACACAACGGATTTCCTGACGAACTACAAGAACAAACTAAACGCGACATGGATAGTATAATTTTAACTAACAACTTTGTGGAAAATTATACCAAATGAGTGCTTAAAGAAAAACAAGGGTGTAAATGGGAAAGAGTAGAAGAAAGGGCGTTTTTTAAGGGAAGGTTAATTGACATAAAAATTGGAAGGAACAATTTTCTTAATGTGTATATACCAGCAAAGAGATACAAAAACAGGAATTTATAGACGAGCTGGCGAAATATTTAGAAAACTATACAATGGGCAATTTGATCATAGAAGGGGATTTTAATTGGGCAGGGGACGAGATAGACAGAACTGGAAAAGTGACAATGGAAGACATACGTTTTAAGGACAAAATGGAATATATTATGAAACCACAGAAACTAATTGATATATACAGACGGTTAAACATACTAAGGGCTGATTACAGTTTTGATTACAAAGAAATCAAAGGGAACAGGATAGATAAATTCTGGGGTACATCATCCGGAACAATTCAATACATTAAAGCAGGGATAATAGATTACAAACTTTTGGACCATAAATTAATATCTGTAGAAATAGGGAAAAACAAAAGATCTAAATGGGGAAGGGGACAATGGAAACTAAACAATAAAATACTAGAAAATGAAGAATTTGGGAGGGAAATTAAAAAAAGAAATAGAAAATTTTAAAGCAAAATGGAATTTGGATATAATACCTGAGTGGGATAATCTAAAAGGGGTTTTCAAAAAAATAGCTATTTTTCATTCAAAATTAAGGGTTAGAAAGATAAAATTAGAAAAAGAAGCTTCGGAAAATTTAATAAAAACAACAACAACACAGGGCACAAAAAACATTAGAAGAAAAATGAGTAAAATTTAAAAAAGAAGAGCAAAAGGGGATGGATATAAAAGCAGGAAATTCACACTTATATAAAAACGGGGAAGGGCTTTATAAACGGGAGGAATTAAGAAGATGGGGGGGGGGGAGACCCTAGAATCACTAAACATAGGGAGGGAAGGAAGCACGACAGACAAACCTAAAATACTAGACTATATACAAAATTACTACAAGGAGTTATATACCTCACAGGACATAGAAGACGAACATACAGACACATATTTACGAGAGACAAAGTGCGAGATGATAACCGCATAACATAGTAGCATATGTGAGGATTTCATCTCGCAAGACGAAATAGTGGAGACGATTGGAAAACTAACTAAAAATAAATCACCAGGTAGAGATGGAATCTCGGTGGAATTCTACACAAAAAAAAATCTGCGGAGAACTGTCGCCAGTATTAGAATGGTTATATAATACTATTGCACTAAGGAATGAAAAACATGTCAAACACAATGAGTGAATGTATTATAACACTAATATACGAAGGGAAGGGGGTAGGGAAGATCTACAAAATTGGAGGCCCATCTCCTTCCTAATATTATAAGTAAAATTTTAGCAGAAAGTGTCTTGATAAAATAATCAACATAAATCAAGCTAGTGGCCCGAAAGGGAGGGAAATACAAAATAACATACTTAATATTAGCATTACCATAAATATTACTGGGAGAACTAGTGCCATGGTACTAATAGATCAGGAAAAAGCCTTTGAAAGACTTGAACAAAACTATCTATACAAGACACTGGGAAAATTTGGATTTGGAATAAACTTCCAAAGTTGGACTAAAATCGTGTACAGGGATATAAACTCAGGTGTACAGGTAAACGGAACCAAAACGGATAAATTTGATATCAAAAGATCAGTGAGGCAAGGATGCCAACTATCTATGCTTTTATACGTAATAGCTATAGAAATACTAAGTATAAAAATAAATAACAACCAAGGGATTATAGTTCCAAACATAAAAGAAGAGGTGAAATGCTACAAGATGCAGATGATTGTACTAACTTTATACAAGATAAAAATTCCTGAAAAGAACTGATAAAGGAATTTGAACAATTTGGGAAAGTTTCGGGATCAATAATAAACCCCGACAAAACAGAAATATTACTAATAGAAAACTGGGGAGGCAAGCAACATGGGCTACCTCCCTCCTTAATCAAAGACAATGTAAAAACCTTAGGAGTAAATTTTGGAAGGAATGAGGAGAAACAAAACCTCAATGAAATCAGAGAAAAAATTAATGAAACAATTCTTATATGTAGACGGAAATTTTAGACTGAAACTACTTTACGAAACAACAGATTTTATAGTTAGGAATACGAGAGCATGCGGCCAAATTATTATAATTGGGAAACACAATAGATAGGGGAAACAAAAGGGGGAGGGATAGAGGGACCTGAGAAGGAGAAGTACTAGCAAGGAAAACACGGGGCTAAATCACATGCCGCTACGCGAAGTGGGCAGACCCGTGGAAGAGCTGGGAAAAAAAACTCACCTAGAGAAAAACCAGCACAACAACACAGGAGAAATACACTAGATACGATTAGAAAAGGCAAAAAAAAAACCCAATGTGTTTCTCATAAAAGCATGCTCTCTAACTCACAGGGGTTCGTATCGTTGCTTACAATCGACCGGTCCTACATATAATATGTAGGTATTATATAGTATATGTAGGACCGGTCGATTGTAAGCAACGATACGAGCCCCTGTGCTCTAACTATAGTCGCTAGTGACATAATATCACCACCACTCTGTATAGTTTTCACGAACTATAGAGACAGGCCGTTTTTAAGGGACAATAAATAAATAATTTTCGACCTGGAATAGAGATAAGAAAATAAAGGACGAACATAGTCGAGATGGCTGAAGTAAAAATAAAAAATAAAAATGTACAGATTCCGCCTCAAACACAGTCGACCTAGAGAAATAAATAAGGAAATATACAAGTCCTGGAACAATATAACTATAATCAGTAAAGCACTAAGAAAAAGGGCCAATAATCCAGGATAAATATAAACTAGAAACACCGGATTTGTACCAAATTCAAACTTTAAAAAAACCCAGTGAAGACCGTTTAGGGGTCAATGCACTGACATACAACTGGGAAATTTGATTCAGAAAAAGGCTATCCTAACAAGACACTATATATATATATATATATATATATATATATATATATATATATATATATATATATATATATATATATATATATATATATTAGTCCGAACGATACCATACGGAGGCCAATGTACGATCATTGGGGGACTATGTCCCCGAACCCTGAAAATATTGGTACCCTAATAGTCAAGAGACATTTACGGGCATGTAGATATACAAAACAACTTGTTTATGTGTTACTTAATAAAACAGGCGAAATTAACTTAAGTTTCGAAATATTTAGACTTTAGTTAGTCACATTTGAGAAAGAAAAAAAAAATGAATCTTCCAAAAGCCGTATATATTTACTTCTTCTTGAAATAGCTACCTTTGGGGTACATTTAATTTTTTAACATTTCTGTTTCAGGGTCGGACCTGCTATAGGGGCCCAGGGGGCCCGCCCCCCCCCCCTTTAAAAAAAAAAAAAAAAAGGTGTGTGTGTGTAGGAAGAAAGAACGAAAGACAGTCATAAACAAACAAACAAACAAAATCAACAAACGAACAAACAAAGAATAATATTAGAAGCTAGTGTTTAATTTTATGCGTATCCTATTTTGCGGTCTCTTTAGTGGACTATCTTATAGTAATAGTACGTATTATATGTTAGGCCTACCGAGATTTCGTTTGCAAAGCGGTCGAAAGAAGCTGGCTGACCCGCTGTGACGTAATCTTACTTCCGACTTTGGAAGCTTTTTTGCGCCGAAATTTTGACAACATGCCAAAAAGGAAAGCGTTAAAACCTGTGGACGCCGCAGGTACAAAACGTCTCCAATCGTTTTGGCAAAAGTCAGGTAAATAAATAATGACTACTTTTGTTTTGTATACAGAATGAGCTCAGCATGTATTGACAATGAGAAAGTACACTGACTAGATCCAATACTGGATCAATGATATCACATAGCCTAAATGACGAGTGAAAACGACATTAAACTTGAAGAAATGAAAGAAAAGAAAATACATTTTGAACAAGATTATCTCAAACACTAGCGCCCACGCACAACTGATTATGTTTATCTTCATCGCTATACTTTGACTGTGCATAAGCTGTCTGTGGTTAAAATCGCATGTTTTGTTCATTACAGGTGGCAATCGGACTTGCACCAATCTGAATGTGTCACCCACCTCTGCTACACCAGAGCCTGAGGGTACTACATCCCAGGAAGAGGAACGTTTTACAACCACTACTTTGCATTCCGTAGGTAAGTTGTATCATGATCTTGTCTCTCCTCTGTATTTTGTCCCTTTACTCTGAACAATTCGAACAATCTATTATATTTCCTAATACGTCTTCTGCTTCTTGCCCTCCTACTGACCACACCCACCCGCACCCTACTTTTTCTCGCGCCACCCCCTCCCTTCGTTATTATATTCACTGAATTATCAGTAGAATTATCGTTAGCTTTTGTTTGTTTTTTTCTGTTCAAAAGCTTAGCATGATCTCTTTACGTTCTCAGTACACTGTCACTACAGTGTCACACACACACACACACACACACACACACACATAACAGTCCCTGAATGTTCTTTGTACAGGCGACAGTCCTACTGCCAGTAGTGTGCCCAGGCCCTGCACGCCAGACACTCCTCAAACCTCCACGTCTGATTTATCTCAGCTGTCTACTTCAGCTGCTCCCCAGAAAACTTCCACTGCTACTAGACAAACTACAACAGAGTCTAAATGTACGTAGTTGTTATCTCCATTAATCGAGTTATTCTATAATTAGTTTTTGATATATTTCAAACTTTTGTTCAAACTATTAAAGGCAACAACAACAACAACAAAGAAGAAGAAGAAGAAGAAGAAGAAGAAGAAGAAGAAGAAGAAGAAACAGACTGAAGAATGTATAGGTTAATTTGTAGATTATTAATAAACCAAGTCTAGTTCTGACTCTAGCATTATTACTAATTGTTTTTTGTTGTTTTTTTTGCATGTCAATTTTTCAGACAGCTCACTTCATGGAACCCGGCCGGACTTTGGAAAGTGTGTTGGTGATGAGACACTGTCGACTTTGAATGACAACGACAAGTTCTCTCTCCTCACTGAACATTGGACCCCTTCGGAGAATTATCAGTTTCCTATTACGACACAGTCAGGACATTCACGAAGTTGCCAAGGCAAGTGGCTGAAAGCCTATCCATGGCTAGCTTATTTTCCTGCAGAAGATGGGTTGTACTGCAAACACTGTGTGTTCTTTACCACTTCAGGAAGCATCCCTACTGGACAGTTTGTGACTTGTGCCTTCAAACACTGGAAGAAAGCACTAGAGAAGTTTAAAGAACATTCTGCTTGTAAATATCACCAAGATGCACTGGAACGTAGTGAGAATTTTCCTCAAACAATGAGTAAGCCGGCAACAAGCGTGATCAGTTTGCTTGATACTCAAGCTGCGGAAAGGGTTGAATTCAACCGCAAGATTCTTGCAAGCGTTGCTGAGACAGTTCTGTTGTGCGTACGGCAAGGGTTTGCACTGAGGGGCTCCAGAGATGACGGGGTGTTAGAGGAAGAGAACGCGAGCTACTTCAATCACTGCTTGAATTTCGCATCAAGGCAGGGGACGAATGTCTCGGCGAACATTTGAAGACATGCGACCCTCATACTACCTAGGTCTCGAAGACCGCCAAAAATCGAATAATTGACATCATTGCTGATCAAATCACAGCGAATCTGCTTGCTGAGGTCCGCGAAGCAAAGTACTTCACTGTTCTGGCGGATGAAGTCACTGATGTCAGCAACTGGGAGCAGTTGTCCATCGTCTTAAGGTTTGTGGATTCTGACTTTAACATCAGAGAAGAATTCTTGTGTTTTGTTTCCTGTCACAAGATAACAGGGGAAGCAATCGCAAACAACATACTCTAGTGTCTAGACAATTGGGGTTTAGACCCACAGGATCTCAGATGACAAGGGTATGATGGCGCCACTAACATGGCGGCCAGATTTCAAGGGGTGCAGGCCCGCATACGAGAGATCAATGACAAGGCATTGTACATCCATTGCGCCAGCCACTGCCTGAATCTTTGTGTCGTGAAAGCGTGCAGTGTACCCCAGATCATGAGCATGTTGAGTGACTTGAAGGTAGTTTCCCTCTTCTTCTCTTCTTCTCCAAAGCGCCAACGGAAACTTGAAGAGGTCTTAAGCAACAACTCAAATGACACAAAAAAGAAGAAGCTGGTAGATCTGCGTAGAACAAGGTGGGTGGAGCGGCTGACGGCACTGGACACGTTCCATGAAATGCACAGCAGTGTATGCGACTGCCTCAGCCAGATGGTGGCTGAAGGACTAGGCAGCTAGGACGCAGACACTTTAACTCGATCATCGGGCCTACTCAAGAGCCTTCAAAGCAGCAGTTTCATTGGCTTGGCATACATTGTGCCCCACCGTGCAGTTGCAGAAGAAAGAGAATGACATCACAAGTGCGTATCAGGAGATACGGAATGTGATCTGTTTTCAGGGCTTGCGAATTTCCATGGATGCCACATTTGAGGACTGGTTTCGACAAGCCACAGACTTTGCTGCAGATGCTGCGGTTGCCCTCGAAGTCCCCCGACTGTGCAACAGGCAGACCCTGAGAGACAACCCACCCGCTGACACACCAGAGCAGTACTACCGACGGTCTGTGGCTATCCCCTTTGTAGATTTTCTTCTGCTCCAACTTCAGCAAAGATTTGGCTAAGCTGAAGTTGCAGCCAACGGGCTGATCTTAGTGCCGTCAGCTTTACTGAAGTCAACGCACCCTAGATTCAACACTGTTCCAGCAGGCGTCGCAGACCTGGCTAAACTGTGGCAGGCCGATATGCCTAGCAGCCATGACATCCCTGCTGAGTGGAATCGCTGGGTGAACAACAAATGGCACAATTCCAACTCTGAAACGCCACAAACGACCACAGCAGCGTTGAAGGCATGTGACAGTGACATGTTTCCAAACATCCATATGCTGCTAAAACTGCTGTGCACCCTGCCAATCACCACGGCAGAATGTGAAAGAACGATTTCCAGACTAAAAACTCTGAAGACATGTCTACGTTCCTCCATTGGTCAAAATCAATTAAATGGACTAGCACTCATGCGCATCCACAGAGACAGGCCAGTCGATGTGCAACAAGTGATAAATGTCTTTGCCAGAAAGTATCGAACAAGGATGGCATTGAAAACAGACGAACTCTTGACGTAAATAAGATGTCTAGCTCTATGTCTAACCATAAGCCCTTGTGTCTGCGTATTTTGCTTGCAAACAGAACATTTATGCGGGTGTAGAAGTTGCCAGCTTCTGATGTGTTTGAGGTACGCATCAAAAGAGCACAAAAACTGTGAGTACTGTAGGTTTTGTTTTGTTATTCATTGCGTCATTTATTAAGGTTCCTCATCCCTTTCCTAACCCTCTTTCTCCTTATTATCATTGAGATCATTAAAATACTTGACTATTATCATCATCACCATTATTAAATTATACTAATGAATCAAATTTTTAAAAAAAAGCTACGAATAACGTCTTCCAAATGTTTTATCAGTTGCAATGAACAACTTTTCTCAGTTTGTCTTTCGCATGTGTAATGCCTGTCAAACCCAAGGCCGGACCCCCCCCCCCCAAAAAAAAAAAAAAAATATTCACTGCTTTTGATTAAAGATGCAAAGGGGGTTCCAATTTTTTTTAAAAATATTTTTTGATTACATTGCAGTTTTTATTCAATTTTGTTAGATCCCTTTTTCAAGGTTCAGATAGCACCAGATTGCACCATTTTGCATCCTTGAAAAAAAAATTTCCGGGGGTGGGGCATGCCTTGACCCCCCTAAAAGGCTCGGCGCTTCGCGCCTTCACTTAACCCAATAACAAGTTTGGCCCTCCCCCCCTGAAAATCTTGGGTCCGGCCCTGGTTATATAATCTATATATAATATGGTTTTGAATTTTGTATCATAGTGCAGAAAGATGACCTAAATTTAATTCCAAAGTGACAACAGAAAAATCTTCATCGTAAAGGAACTGTTTAAAATATATTTTTTCGAAGCTGTAAAAAAACACGGTCTTTGTCAAAACAAGTATTTGTTTTCCAGTGTCAAATATTGCACACGTGTGCTAGGTTAGCTCAGCTATAAATAAAGATGGCGGAAAACGGTAATTAAAATCTTGTGCTTTCGTGGGTGTAGATTTTGACTTTAGCAAATGAATATAGTATCCACTGAAAGTAACATGCATCTTCTAACTTAATTTTGTTAAAGTTTGATTGTTAACAGTAATGGCTTCATTGCCATTTATGTCCTTCACACAGACGCGCTTTAGTTTTTGCATTAGGGCTATCCATTTAGCAAGTTCGCAAATATCTGGCAAAACTTGATCCCTTTACCCTCCCTGTACACATGCATACTATTTTTACACACACAAACCACCTGCTTATGTACGCTTGACGCACCCACCCCCACCTCCCGCGAATTATAAAGATAAAATATTGAGCAAGCGGTAGTCCGCAGGGAGACCAGATTGAAGGATGTGTAATCCATGGCAGACTTCCCGAAAGCTAAAAAAAAGTCAGACATTCGGTCTGACAAAACCTGAAAATCTGTCAGACCGAAAAAAATCTGTCAGACCGACAAATTATAATAAAACTGAGGTATTTTGTAACGTGTTTAGTTTTCTATTTTCTAAGTGTAAATAACACATGTTAATCAAGTAAAGTTAAGTCAAATTCACTGATAGTCTTGTAAACATAATCAGTTTATCAAAATTGTCAAGTTCATCTCGATAGTCTAAACAGTCTTCCTCAATGTCCAAGGTCTCCTGTTCATCTCCTGAGATATATGTACTTCCATCCATCATAAAGGCAAAAAATGGATTATACTCTATAAGATTGACAGTTTTTGCTTCACTGCCTGTGCTATACTGTGTATGAAATTTGCAGCTTTGTCATTAATACACGTACTGTCTGTGTCTAATTGTTTAGCTTTGTCAATTTCACACAGCCATGTATAATCTGATAGTGGACGATTATTTTTGGCTACTGCGTGTGCATTTCTGAATAAATGCACTAATCTACTTCTTTCAGCTGCCTTTAATTGCCGAAGTGCTTTGCCGGCTTCTGACCCTAGTTTTTCCTGAGCAGTTTTCTGTCTGCCTGAAACAAACTCTGATGCTTTTTTGTGGGACTTGGAAAGTTCATGATCATTTATTGTTGACATTCTAAAATGTATACATCCGACGATAAACGCGTTTGTGTTTCGCAAATTTTTATCAGACCTCGCTTTCTCGCCGTAGAAACTGAGACACATGGCACACTGCATAACTTGCTTTATGTCATCAAATATTAACCAGTCTCTGTTTTCTTTCCATTTATCATTAAAGGTTCTTTCAACCCCATGTTTTTCATAATCCTTTTTCTTTTCTTTCAATTCTTCATAAGATAGTTTTCTTTTTTTCCGTGGTTCGCTCCGTCGTAATATTTCAACGATACCATGCTGACAGGTGAGCCGCATAACTGTTTATAATAGGCGTAGCGATTGGATCGCTCAAAAGCTTGTAACCAATGAAAATTTGTCTAACAAACTATATTTAAGAAGGACTACTCGAGCGTTGCAGAGTGAGAAAACTGCCGGACAGTCGGTCCTATGCCGACTAACAAACTGTCGGTCCGGGTAAAAATTTGTCGGTCATGTCCGACGGACCGACGGCTTTCGGGAAGTCTGCATGGGACATTAATATAGTTGACAGTTATTATAATAATTATAAGTTTTGTATATAAATATAATTGGTACCGTTGGTGTCAAAAATTATTTTTTCTTCTTTACACCCTTTGTAATCTATCATACATTAAACAGACTTTAGAGAGTAATAAATATGAATCAGATTTTTAAAAGTTGCAGAATCAATAAACATTTGTTTATAATTTTAAAAAATAATACTTTAAATTTCACATTTTTATACTCAGTCTCTTAACTTGTACCTGCCATTTATGATGGTTCATTGGTACATTGATGAACTGAACCAGACAAATAACAGAATCACAGAAAACTCAGAATCATGGCGGCTGTGCTCACACGTGGAAAGTGAATGGTAAGAAAGACTGCTGTTTCTGTCATGCATGAATGAGCCATCAATACCCATGGGTGTGAAATTATATTGCAGTCCGTTTATTTGATGTTAATTATTTTTACTTAGTACTAATACCATGTCCAGATTCATGATCTTTGCCAGTTGAAAGAAATCTCTGGACAATGTGCACATTGACGATGTTTGTAGAAAGAAAAGTTGCATCTATTTTCTTGTCCTTCAGTATAGACAAATCAAGACTAATTGATTTTAAATTTATATTTCACAAAATCACTCACAAAATGAACATAAAGTCCAGACTTTCTCTTATCTTTATGGGTTAATATGTACAATTTACACATTGATAAATACCTAGTACCCATAATTATTTAATTATAACTATACATTTCTAAAATAATCTAAAATCAGTCTTGATTTGTTTATACTGACAGACAAGAAAATCCAATTTTTTTCAATTCCCCTACATTCTATCATCAAATCACTGAATTCTATCAACAAAACATTTAAACATGAAGCTCATCTTTGCAAATCAAGGGTCATTGATCCAGTTAATTCTATGTCAATGTAGAACTAATGTATCAGTAAACCTTGGTTAGTGAATATGACCCAGCCTGTAGGGCTTTACAAATCCACCTTCCTTACACCCAAGACAAGCTCAAATTTGGCCTGGGCAAGCTCAAGTTTCCATGGTAAAAATATTTAGAAATAGTGGTCATGTTCAAATAGTAATGATTTGTAATACTAGTTTTACACACTGCAATCTCTCCACAGTTTAAGTACGTAGATCAACACCTGTTTTGCAATATGTACCTCATTCTTCAATAACATAACATTGATTGTTCATTTCACACGATATACTGTGACAGTCCGTCATTTCCATCTTGCAGTCAGTGTTAAGGTCAGCCTCACATTTTATAATGCAGACATGATGTGAATATTTACTATTTAAGACAAGTTTCGACTAGAGCTGTACCGATTAATCGCCCGTACGCGTAATCGGGCCGATTATTAGCACAATCGGTATAATCAGGTATCGGCAAAAATAATCGGTGCCGATGCAAATATTTTTTTTAAATAACCAATTTTTCCTGATAAAAGTTGTATATACAGTCGCGTTTTGACTGACCGTAACTTAATCCTTTGTAACACTAGAGCTCGGGATATATGCAGTATGCAAACAAGTTGCTCATTAACTAACACTACTGTATAGTCGAATAACCATATATCGAGATAAACACATCGAACCATCAATTAATCTTTTGTAACAAAGAGATTGCTCTAATAAAGTATTTAAAAAGAATTTATCTTGCTGCCAGTTGTGCGAAATTTTCAACTCCAGCGTCCGGTAACATTTGTAAACTGCAGTAAACCAGACTAAAGTACATGTCGCTAACCGCCATTGTAGTGCCAAAGTCATGTGAATAGCCAGTAAGATTAACATCAAAGGGAGTAATGATGGATATATACACAGTCAATTTTGAGGTTTGTGTTTTTTCTTTATCTTTATGAAAACTCACAAAACACCGAGAGTCCTTATGTCCCAGTGAGAAATTGTTTGAAAGGGCTTCAGTGTAGGTTTGAGTACGTCGTCTGTCTTTCAGTTAATCCGTAATGCCTGGAGGGTGAACGAATTCATTATCTTTAATATTAGTAAGTGAGAATCATTTCCGGATTTTTTTAAATTATTTTTTATTTCTTTTGTTAGTGTTTCACCAAGCCACCATCTGGCAGAAGGGGCGGTCTCTCATAAGTCATAACAGGTTTTACTGTACCTTTGAAGCACCGACATATACTAAACAAATAAAACAATTCTATATCAATGTTTTACAATTATCTGATGTTGCCGCAGCAATAACGAGTATTTGTTGCTGTCAAAGCAAGCCGACGACCTTTGCTCATAGAAAGTCGGCAATAAACTCAAAATCATTGCCTCAATTTACATAGTGATTAGAACATATTTATTGTGCCGCGAAACTTTCCTGTTTGCAAAAACAAAAAAAAAATCGCCCACCCCCACGGTCTGTGGACAACAGAGTAGTAATTTATTTGGACACATTGTTTTAAGAGCCCGAATAGATTGGATTGTTAATATCGGCTCTGCATAATGTCGAAATATAGCCTTTATTAATTACCACGCTGCGTGAAGATGTAAATTATACCGGTTGTGTCCCTTGTACACTCAAAATATTACCTCATTTTGTAGGATCACTTATATCATTGAAAATGAGTACGGTAACTCGTGAGAGGTAATTCGTAGTAAATGAAACAGCTATTACAGATTAGCTGAAATTTTATCTGAAAGAATACACTTTGGTCGAAACAACGAATAAAGCAAAATCTGCAACTAATATATTTGGGAATAAAAAAGGATTTAAGTGACGCTATGCACACTTTGCACTGCGTAAGTACTGTACATTATAGTATATAGTCTCCCTGGTAAACTCGACCGACCCGCGAATTATGAAGGCTGTATTTTACCTTTATGTAATTTCGTGTTGTGGAAATCAGAAAATATGCACATGCAAAATAATAACAAAATGAATAATAAATAGTACTTTATAGAAGTTTAATAATTTTCGGGTCACCGAAAGTTACTTTTTTAACATGCCTATGTCTTCGAACACGGATATTTTTGTCCCAAGATGTACCGCCGTTACAATAGACAACAGAAACACCTAAAACCTGTAAAGTTTTGACATTGGCCCATGGATAAGCCCCGCCCCCCCCCCCCGCCCCATTCCAGGCGTTTATTGTTTTCTAAATTTGTCCGCTTATACCCGAGTACATAATATGATAATCAAATAATCGGTCTCATAATCGGTATCGGCAATTTTGATAATCGGCTATACGCGGTATCGGCATAATCGGCAAAAAGTGACATCGGTACAGCTCTAGTTACCGTATCCCAGATAGAAGCATTGGAGCAGGCAACACGAGGAAAGTTTATGAATAAACTGTAGCAAAAACACAGAACAGACAGAATAACTGCTTCAAAATTCAAAGCAGTTTGTCATACAAATTCTACACAGCCTGCACCCCACCTGACCTGAGAAAATTAAAGTCAATTCAGACCAGTTTGGGATTGACATACGAGCCAAAATGCCAAGCATCAATACATAGAAGATATGTAGAAAAATCATACAAATTTCATGGTTCATTCATCTGGTCTTGTCATTTATATGAATCATCCAGAGATGGTATCATATCATGTGACTATTGTGGAATTGGATCTTTCGAGATTATGTGTCCGTATACAATGAGAGACATGGACCTGAGTAAAGCTGACATTGAAAAATCATTTCTTGTGAGAGATTGCAATGGTAGGCTAACTCTCGATAGAAGACATGAGCATTATTATCAAGTTCAATGCCAATTATTTGTATGTGATACAAACTATGCAGACTTTGTAGTCTGGACAAGACAATCAATTCACATTGAGAGGATTGAGAAATGCCATGCATCTTGGGAAGATAAAGCACTCCATGTTTTCAGGGTTGGAATTCAGCCAGAATTGTTGGCTAGATGTTATACACGCAAGCAGTGCAATAGACCAGCTGTCAGAGTCTACATGTTTGCCTCTACAGAATAGTAAAGGGGCAACACCTGGACCAAGCAGTGCAATAGACCAGCTGTCAGAGTCTACATGTTTGCCCCTACATAATAGTAAAGCAACACTAGAACCAAGCAATATAGCACACCAGCTATCAGAGCCTGTATGGTGCTTCTGCCAGGATGAGGAATATGGACAGATGGTTGCCTGTGATGATCAAAATTGCCAATTTCAGTGGTTTCATTTTGACTGTGTAGGCATTATATCAAAGCCCAAAGGAAAATGGTATTGTAGGACCGGTCAATTGTAAGCAACCTGGCTAGGGTTGGGAACAGATGTTTCCCTGTTACGTGTGTGTCGGCTACCACCAGACCTGTCAATTCAGTTCCGGGGGATATCTGGTGCCCGTATATCAAGTTTCTTGTATCAGGTATAACGGTACCAATTGTGCAAGACCAGGTGCAAGGAGCTTAACGTGTAGGGAACCTTGCATTCAGAAATAAACAACAACAATAGCTGTGTTTGGTGGATTATGTAAGAGTTATACTTTTTGTTAGGCTTAAAAAAATGTTTAGCCTCTTGGCAACATGTGAATTTATGCTGATTCCTATATAGATCATACTTTTTATTTTTTATAATTTTTTGAAAATGTGATACACATGACTGAAAATAAGTATGTTGTGACTAGATAACTCATACCCCTGTCTAGTTCCAGCAGAGTTATCTCTCCTAACTGCAATGGGGTACCTGGTTCTGTTTTTGTCAAATTGACAATCTAACATTGTTCTCTGTGACAGTGTGTGACATGCATGCTGAAGTAGGATAGAAAGTATATTTATTTCACAAAACATTAGCATTGAGGTCTATGGAAAAAAACAACTGGTACCGTGATACCTAAAGGAAAATAGAGAAACACATTGTATCCATAGAAACGCATTAATGTGGTCAGCATTTATGTGATTTTTTTAAATGAAAATAAATAGAAGATTTGTGAAGTATTATATTAGCCCTCTGTCTTGATGCAAATTTAACTAGAAGTACTTTATTAATTTCTCCCAGTAAAGTTTATAAGTTTAGAAACTGATCAAGTATGTTTTGTTTGGTTTAGGTATTTTTATACCTAGCTGAAGACCATTATTATTAATTTGTTATGTAGAAGAAATATAACTTTTACGCATCTGTATTATCTAAATCATTCACTCTTTTATATTAGTTAGGAATGAACACCATTTCACCTGAAGTTTTGGTCCATGTAAAGGATGTTATAGCACAGGTGACTTTTTACTGTCCTTGCACCTATAGTGCACTGCAGCCCTATTTTGTCTAAGATAATGTCATCAAGCTCACACTTCTCATTTTTCTCATCGCTACTTTTGTCTCCTTTAATTCCGTTATCATAAGCTACATCTCCCATTTAGATACACACTTTCATCCTGTTTTTTAAATCCATTGGACTCGCTATACTCATTATTCAATTTTAGCCTTTTTCTGTATTTTAGTCCCCAATTTTCACCCCCAAATCCAACATAACCACTTAGAAAGCTGTTATCTGCTTTACTTGGTGTCATATTGGCTACTTGCATCAATTGTATTCACTACACAAAGGAGGGAATATTTCTATTTGTATGACAAAGAGGCTGGGTAGCTTGACCTTTGTGTGTGGACTGGGGGTTAGTCACCTCATGTATATCCAGACAGTGTAAAATGTTCAAAGCTTATACTTAATAATTAGATTGGGTCATGTCCACCTGTCCCTGTTGTTACTTTCTGTGTTTATGAAACAAATATAACTCCTTTATTTTAGATCAAACTGTCTCTTTAAGAGTAGAACTGGTACATGCTAACTAGTGCATTGACCTTTGACCTTACTATTAAACAATATGACATAATGTGATTTATCCCATATCACCAAAGTGAAGTTTGATAAATGCTAATATGAATAAGACACAACTCATAGTTAAAAGAATTCATTTTATTTCAAAAGATGAGTTTGATAATGAAGTAAAATTATGAAAACGAGTTCAAACAGCTCCATAACATTTCTATACACAATCATATAAAACATAGCTTAGTACCTCATAAAATTGGTTTTGACAAGCGAGATTAAGTACCTGTGTTACTTATACAGTCCCGAGCTATTTCACAGATTATTGGAAAAAGTAAGGTTTGCTATAGGTATAACGGTACCAATTGTGCAAGTCCAGGTGGGAGGAGCTTAATGTGTAGGGAACCTTGCATTCAGAAATAAACAACACTAGCTATGATTGGTGGATTATGTAAGAGTTATACTTTTTGTTAGGCTTAAAAAAATGTTTAGCCTCTTGGCAACATGTGAATTTATGCTGATTCCTATATAGATCATATTTTGTATTTTGTTATGATCTTTTGAAAATGTGATACACATGACTGAAAATAAGTATGTTATGACTAGATAACTCATACCCCTGTCTAGTTCCAGCAGAGTTATCTCTCCTAAATGCAGTGGGGTACCTGGTTCTGTTTTTGTCAAATTGACAATCTAACAATGTTCTCTGTGACAGTGTGTGACATGCATGCTGAAGTAGGATAGAAAGTATATTTATTTCACAAAACATTAGCATTGAGGTCTATGGAAAAAACAGTTGGTACCGTGATACCATCAGGGATTACCAACACCAATACTAGATATTATTTTCATACAAATTGGAGAAAATGATGTCAGAATCATGGAACCAATTCATATTGTGACACAGTTATCTTTGTGTCAAATGTTTTTGAGTATGGGTGTCCAATATGTGCTTGTGGGGGCTTTTTTTTAACCCCGAATTATGCACAGGGGCTCGAGCCCTAGCAGGGTTAACTATGTGGAAAAAAAGAGATGAGGGATTCAGGATGGGTAATCAAAATCCGACCTAAGGAAATCATTTCAATAGAAACATTAAGGACCATCACCCTCCTATTTATGATATAATCCCGATAGGAAAAAATTAAGGTTAGGATTCGATTTAAACAAACAGATATAAAAAAATCCCACGAACAACACATCAGGGGCAACACACTCATATATAAACACACTTTTTTTTAGTTTTTTTTTTAAACGGGAAGTTATCTGTCTGGTTTCCCACCGCCCCCCCCCCCCAAAAAAAAAAAAATAACAAAAACAAAGAAGAAAACAACAGCAATATTAATGGTAATAATTCAATTACTTTTATAATACTACTAGCAATGATAATAAAGATATTAATAAAAAAAACAATAACAATATCGATAATTAAATGATCTTAATAATAATACCAACAAAATCGAGAGAAACAATAATAATAATAATAATAATGATAATAATAATAATAATAATAATAATAATAAATAAATAAATGATCTTAATAATAATAATATTATTATTATATTATTACTATTAAAAAATTATTGGCCCAAATAATAATAATACTAATACTACTATTACTACTAATAATAATAATAATATTATTATTATTATTATTATTATTATTATTATTAGTATTATTTGTCAGTTAAACCCCATTATTAAGGTTGAACACTAAATAAATAAGATACTGGACAGTAGAGAGCTATTTGTTGATGTAAAGCAAAACCATACCTTGACTTCAACTATCTGTGTTATATATATAACACTGAATCAATGGGAAAAAAAAGTTAAACGTAACTAGACTTCAACTTTCTGTGTTAAACACACACACACACACTTAGTTTGGTGCTTTTTAATGAACGGGGAAATAAAGTTAACCAAGACGCAATATATTTTCGCCAAAAAACTGTTTCTGGATTTGTGAAACTATCCAATTGACAGAAGTACACTGACCATGGTGGTAAATGGTCGGTCAGTACATTTATCGATCTATGACTGCAAGTGAAGATGTCAAAGTCCTGTATGGGGTAAAATAAAGTCAAAGTCCTGTATGGGGTAAAATAAAGTCGTTTTAGTATATTTGTCAATCTACCATAGCTATCAGTCTAGGTGGAAAAGAAATCCAAGTGTGATTCTCTATCAAGTTTGATGAATGAAACTTTGACCTCATTGTACCCTAATGGAATTGTAACAAATTTAAAAATGGACCATAACAAATGTGATTCTATCATATTAGTGTAACATCTATTTAAGAATGATTTTTTACACTGTAAACTAAACTCGTGTCTCGAAGAATTATAAAATAGTTTACAGTGCAGATATATTTTACCTTTCGATAACAATTAAACCAGTTGTATTTCCCTCCAAAAATAGAACCAACATGAGATTGAGATTGAATGCTAGTACGAAAATGTATTGTTACATACATAACCACGTTTTTGTGTTGAGTACCGTATTTTCCGGCCTATAAGTCGAGACTTTTTGACTTGAAAATTCGGTCTTCGTCGTATACTCCGAATCGACTTATATATGGATTTTGTCATAGAAATTGCATCGACATATATATGGATTACAGTATCCGGTATGCTATTGATATTGCTCTATAATCGGCATAATCGAAAACAGGTCACATAGAAGTACAAATTCATGTTAAATTACTATGTCAATAAATTGTCATAAAATAATATGACTGCATTTATATTTGTAAGTTTTGTCATTATTTATTTTGCATTCTGCGTGTTTTTTCTTATTTCTCAAACATAAAATAAAAGAAAACAATTACCGGTAAAAACTTCACCGGGCCGCATAGCACACTTACGGTCTATACTCTATAGAGTACTGTACTAATTCAAAGCATATTGTTTGTTCCTAACCTAAAAAAATAATATGAAATAACTGATCCATTAATATTTGATTTTCCAGTATAATGTTGGACACACGTGAGCAATTACCGGCATAACTTTTTTATTGATCCAATTGACCCTACAAAGGGATGTAATCCATAGTAACTCGAGCGTTCTATGATTATTTATAAAATAATGTAGATCATGCATTCTACTGAATCCCCCAAATCATATGTTTTTAATTGTATTTGACAAAGTTTCTCAAATAAATTACCGTAGGTTTGAACTACACTAAAATCAGATATATAGATGGACTACCAGTACTAATAGATCATCAGTGATCCATAATTTTTAGTTTCGCAATTCAGTTTAAAGCAAATTGTAATGTCAACACTTCACCTATATTCATTCTTAACCAGCTGACGTTTCGGTGTCTCTCTTTGATTATACCGGTTGTTGATAAATTTGTATTTGGTTTCCAACAACAATCAAAGCCAGTTGCCGCAATTGTTTCGACCTTGATATTGGCTTTAGCTACCGATACTAGTTACCATATTGCCGGTACCCCATTGTTCTTTATCATTAATCCGCATCAATTACGCTACTCGTGTTTAATATCAATGGGATTAAGTACAACAATAAATGATGCCCACTTCCTTCTCTAGATCTAAATACATGTAATGAATTTAGCCATGGGCATTGTTTTCATTGCTGTATTTATTAGAGTACATCAAAAGAACATGACGCAATAGCTGGGCTAGCTGGGCGGCAAGTTCAAAGGACTTTGACTAGCAGCTTGGGTGGGAAAAATTGCTGAAATTTACAATGAGTGAATTCAGGGACAAAGATCCTGAGACGTACATGTAGTTGTTATAAGAATACACTTTAACTTCCATTATTTAATATACGAACAAGTACTATTTCATCATTCGTTACGTTCACCCGTTACGTAATTTTTGTTATTTTCTTTTCATTGAATTCAGTCAAATAATGATCTGTGACAAAATTATTTAATATTTTACATCCGTGTGTGGATATTTTCGATGGAAATATTTGTATTATGGATTCAATGTATGTTACAAGATTCGCTGGTGAGTACACGGTGTTGATACTCTTTTCATGCAATAGATTATATATGTATATATTAATTAGACACGTGTATGTACCAATGCATGGTTCTCTGAAAGAAGTACCGTAATTGTATTTGACAAAGTTTCTCAAATAAATTACCGTAGGTTCAAACTTTCAACTGGAAGGAATGATCATAGCTCTTGTTGCAATGGATATTGCCGGTATTATGGAATATCATACGACGATACCATCAATATTCATGCAACCGGAAGTTACTACCGGTAGTATAAAATACAAAGCCAAGTTATTGACCTGGCCTCGTCTTATACTCCGAATCGACTTATATATGGACGAAGGATGAAAAATTTACAAAATTGGTCAATTCGACTTATACTCCGCATCGACCTATAGGCCGGAAAATACGGTAAATTCAAGGCATACCTGTCATATATGTAGCAATATTTATAGCGAGTAACAGTGTCTTAGCAAGTACCTTCAATACGTACATGCTACACACGTAGCAATGTAAACCATATTTGTGCAGTACAACCATGCTAAAATTATACTGTACTAATCTTGTGTCAAGTAAGTCTTTCTTTCCAATTTTATAAATCGTGTAAATATATTGTTTATTTTTTGTAGATTAAAAAGAAAGAGAAAGGCCTTATTAAGTTCTCTTCATTTTATGTGAGTGGAGCTTAATAAAAAATGTCCTTTGAATGTTTTTATCACAAACTCTCCCTCCCTCGCACCCCCCCTCTCTCTCTCTCTCTCTCTCTCTCTCTCTCTCTCTCTCTCTCTCTCTCTCTCTCTCTAAGTTCTGTTGATTGACTTTTTAAATTTAGCCTCTTCATCCGCATTATTTGTTTTAAAGGAATTTTTGAGAATTTGCGTGGACAGACCATAAGATAGTTAAGTAAGCATTGAAAGTAATTTTGCTATTATCGTTGTTGATATTATTTGTTGATGTTTTTTTGCTTGTTTGGGGTAAATTATACAATGTGTATGTTCAGATTCCGGTTTGGAAATTCCTATTATTTAGTACATCCCATGCTGGGGGTGGGGTATACCTCCTTTAAAACACAGCTTATTCTTGAAGTTTACAATACTGCCGATAAAACAACAGGTGTTTTCACTTTTGTTTCGATAGCTTCTAGCAACCGCTCCAGTGGCCTAGTGGTTAGAACGTCCACCCCGGAAGCGAGAGGTCGTGGATTCGATCCCTTGCTGAGTCATACCATTTTTTTTACAAAAATGGTACTATCAACTGCCTCAGTTGGCGCTCAGCATTAAGCGGTTAGTGTTAGAACTGGTCAGTCTGGTGTGAGGATAATGTGACCGGGTGAGACATCATGCCAAGTCATACCAAAGAGCACTGAGCATTAAAGTGACTAACACTATTCAGATCCAGTATTTTTTTAGGGAGATGACATGGGGTTGGGGGTTGGGGGGAGGGGGTAGATGACGAGGTGGGGGGAGGGGGCAGCTGACATATTTTATATTATAGCCTTACATAACTTTATACTTTTAATCTGGCGCCCATCAAAATTGTCCTGTTTAACTTTGACATATAATATATCAATGTTTGTTTGAAAATAATGAAAGAAAAAAATGAGACAATGAACATGCATCGAACTTAGATGTCTCCCTTGTAATCATAAAACAAAAACAGTAGCAATCTAATATTAAGTTCCTCTTGTCCTTCATTACAGCAATAATGTTGTATACTGTATACTACTACTACTAATGGTTTGTTTGTGGTGTCAATAATAATAATAATAATAATAAGAAGAATTCGATGATGTTAATAATAAAAGGAACAAACACAACTAGATTCTAGTACTTGTAGTTGAGAAGTCTACTTAGTCTTTTCTATAACAACTGCAAAAAAGATTTACCAAACGGATTTAAAGTACATTGTAAGAATAGTTCACCTTTGTATCACTTACTATCATCTGAACCTCGCTCACCTTTATCTTTTCTTCACCTTTCTATATCTGATATCATTGTATTGTTTTTGCATTGAACCATTGTAACTAAAAGATCATTTTCACAATAAGTGCAATAGGAATCAAATATTACAAAATTGACAAAGAATAAGTACAGGGCAATGGAAAAATTGAATCCAACTGAAAGGGGGGTCGACCAGCTCGATAAGGAGGGAGAGGGACCCAAAGTTGTAAATGTCCTTAATAGTGGTGTGGGACCCAATAATGCAAAGCCCCACAATGGGCAAATTCAAGAGGCAGGGAAACCAGCCCAGGCAATCAATGCAGGGAATTAGGTCCAAATTAAATGTTTATTTACAGGTCCAAGTGGAAAATAATGTCCTGTTGGCCTATCATCAGGCCGGATGTCAACTCATAGACTTAGGCAAAGCTGCAAAAGTCCCACGCCAAGCAGAAATACTGGCCGCCGTGCAAGTAATGGGTGTAAACATGAAGAGAATAGCTAGTTTGCAAAACGCAGGGTACAATAAATATATGCTGTACCCTGTGGGACTAGAGACCCCTTTACAAACCCCTGGGACGATAAGCGTTAAAGGATAGAAAGCGGACGTGACTGAAGCCCCTCCATTTGTGAGAGAAATTGGACCAAAGTCGGTTAAAGTGCATTTCAGTGGACTCTCATGTCATATCGACACTGATGATGTCATTGAAAAGATATACACGAGACTGGGAGTAAGGATAATAAATTAGTAAGGTCGCGAGTTGCCAAGGGAAACAACTCCCGTTTTGATGAAGAGTGTTCCGGTACAGTAACGTGAATATTAATCAACATTTAATTATTAGCAATACCACAAATAAGTCGTTAAAATTTTTTAACAAATTGGCAAATTTATTGTATATAAAAAAAATGGTTTATCTCAATAACAATTTAACTATTCCTTCATTCCTTTTTTTGACAAATATTAACATGGAGCCTAAACAATTCAAATAAATGAGAGAAGTATTATATATATATATATAATTAAAGATATGTGATGCATAGAGTTCGTTTCCGTAGATTATCAGAAATAGGGCCATCTACCAATACAATAAATCATTGATAGTAACAATGTCCGTATGTGTCTTTTCATTTCTTTAATTCCGCTTCTTGGTACGTTATTACGAGATTTGGTGCTAATATATGCAATATTGGGGTGTCCTGGGGTGTCTTGCGGTGTTTAGAGCGATCGAGGATACTATCGCACAAGATGGCCCAAATATGGAGCTTCCATCATATAACATCAGGGGCACGGATCATAAACGTGACCAAAGAAGACGCTAGAAAAATCCCCCCCCCCCTTTTTTTTTTACTGTATGGGGTTCAAGGTAAGTTCTTGGTACCGGAACTGTGAGGCCGACAGAAAATGCCCCAAGTGCGTTTAACTCGGAGACGGGCCATGGGACTGTGGAAACCAAAACCAGAACCAACAAAACACAGAAGCAGTTGATCCAATATATGCCAATGTGTCTGCAGGGAAATTCCCCCCAACGCAAAAAGAAAACAAAAAGAGCAGATAAAAAAAAGTTATTCAAGAGGTGAGGGAGGTACAAACGTATGACAAAACCTCGGAAACGGCAGAGAAATGGATCGAAATCCTCATCCCGAATAAAATAAACTCCAAAACACCACGGAAAGACAAAAGCCAAATTCCAACAAGCAACCCTTTTCAAGTGCTAGCCATTGAAAAATGCACATAAATACTAAACTTATCAGGATAGGAACTTATCCCCCTGACATGCTCTACCCCAATATCAAAAGGGAAAGGGACCACAAAAGAAAGGAAAGCGGTCATAGCTCGTCATTCTTTCTCCAGCCAAAGGGGTGAGTGTTAAATTTATATTTCGTTTTATTGTGAATTTTATTCAGTTTATCATTTCATATGATGCATTTATTACAATGCAGATTTTAAACGTGGAATATTGGAATTACTAGTCACTATTAGACTTTAAATGCAATAGCGTAATCTAAGGTTTAGATTATTTTTTGAGACAACTATTATTAGTCTGGTTTCTTTATTGTAGCTGATAACGTCTGATAACATCTCTGATAACGTCTGATAACATCTCTGATAACGCCTTTGAGATCGTAGCTGAAATTGTAGATGATTTGTTGCGGAACATCTCTGATAACATCTCTGATAACGTCTCTGATATCGTAGCTGATTTGTTGCGGAACATCTCTGATAACATCTCTGATATCGTAGCTGAAATTGTAGCTGATATTGTAGCGGAGCATCTCTGTTTGTTGGATTGTCTGTCCGTCTACATCTGTCGTGAAGTGTAAATATCCGGAAATCTAGAAGTCCGAGTGTCGGAGCTGTCTAGAGTTGTAAACATCCGGGGTGGCATCTAGGGTATTGAGGAACGTTAGTTCTGGTAGATGCTGTATGCTGTTTGTACGTATAATTGTGGTGGATCCGTGAAGGGCAAGTGACCGATAAAAGTACTGAGTCA
The DNA here is from genome assembly GCA_030141615.1 of Unio pictorum. NCBI lineage: Eukaryota > Metazoa > Mollusca > Bivalvia > Unionida > Unionidae > Unio > Unio pictorum. The sequence goes on along the minus strand of JARLTB010000232.1, from coordinate 4,582,859 downwards.
ACCCTAGGTATTCGGGAAGCTGGGCGGCGATTCAATAGTTGGTGAATCGTACGGTTATACAGGGTCGAGACACATGTGTGTGTTGCAATTGTAGTACAATTGAATACATTGTTGTATTTACATAGTTACTTCAAATCACAATAGAATTTCAAGGGATTGCATGAATCTCAATAAAAGTTAGCAACTTGATTAAATACATGTATATGTTCGTGCTAGTTGTCGCAATCCATACGTGCGATAGTATAGTTTGATGTTTGTGTTTATTATCGTAATTTATACTTGCGTTAATATAACTTTTGTAAAGGTTCCTTGGATCTGTGTATAGTCCAAGAGATTCCTTTGTATCTGTGTTTTATTTTGTATTAATATTTCATTTATTCATGTATTGTGAATGGTTGTGAGTGTAATTGTGGGTTGAACGCATGAGTTATTGTGTTGATACATCATTATTTTTCATTAATAATTTATTTCATAAATTTATATTTTCTTTCACATATTGTGTTTGTGTTGTTCATTTAATCCACCATCCACTCGGTAACAATTCTGTTACAGTGTTGGTGATGTTGCTGGTAAATACTGGCATTAGTTCGGCGACTAAGTAAACCACCGATGACTTCGTCATTGGTGAGACAACTACCATCTACGGAAATTATGTCTGCAAGTATTAGCAAAATAATAAACAACGCGGTGGATCAGAATATAGCATCACGGATAAATGAGGGATATGACACTCAGGGAAATATTACTGCAAATAACATAGCGGGAAGTGGTTTGAAATCCCGAGCGAGATCGTGATTTAGATCAAGAAATATATAATAAAATGTTCAAATCGTCACCCGACGCAGCGATCGATTTAAATGTCCCAGTGCGCAAGAATGATTCTGTACGCGATTATCAGTTCTATTCCTATAATGCAACACAACCAAATAGTAAATCAAGAATCGAACTTCAAGTCCAGGATACCAGCAAATACTTTCTACTCACTGCAGCAATTATTGAAGTAGAAGGAGAACATATAACAAATGTTGATGCTAATACGCCATATGCAGATAATCGAAATGTCCGAGTTAGTTTTGTCAATAATGGCATCATGGCGCTATTTGAGAGTGCTAGATATATGATTGATGGAAGAGAGATTGAATCCATAGAACACAATGTTGATGTTTCCACAACAATATTGGGGTTAGTTAGATACTCTGATACAAAGGATCTCACTGATCACGCTGAACATGTTTAGTATGATATAAGACGACCAATGGATCGTGGTACTCCTGCTGCTGGTGGTAATCCTGCTGTTCCTCCTGTTCCTGCTGTTATCGAGGATATGATTATAAATACCAATCCTAATTACAACTTAGGGTTTGCAATACGTGTAGCAATGTTGCAAGGACTGCGTAGATTATTTTCATGCGCGATTCCACTATCTCATATATTTGGATTTTGCAGAAATGTTAGAAAAGTTGTTTATGGAGCGAAACACACCAGTAGAAAATATCTAGACAATTATATCAATATGTTATTAAATAAAATGTCATATAGTCATGTTAATGTTACGTTAACTCCTGGTCAAGTTAAAAATATTGCGATCAGTTTCAGCTAAAAATGTGGAACTACGATATCGCTAAAACACAATCACAGTCTGGTGGTCAGAATAAACTGTCATTGACAGCTCGTCAGATTAAGCATTTCAATGATACTATCAAGGATAAAAAGGGTGTTCAGGTCACTATCTCTGCTGCTGCAATCAAAGACATTATAAAATCAGGCGGTATATTCCCGCTGCTCGCTGAGATTCGAGCACTAATTTCAGCCGCGGCCCCGGTGGTGGCGAAAGCTGCTGCGTTAGAGTCGTTGGTACAGCGGCAGGGATGGCACTAAAGAAAGCTACGGGACAGGGATACAAAAAAAAGAAACGATCAGGAAAGGGTTTAAGACTACCAGGAACTCCGTATTCATGGTACAGCGGAAAGGCCTGAGACTAGGAGCAGTTTACTAACAATTTCGCCAATGTCAAATTTTGATTTACTCGATGCTGCTAAAAACTAGCGATTAAAAACTTTAGAGATGTTTTTATTCGAGATCAATTACCACAATTACCGCTGAGATTCCAGCATTAATTGCAGTTGGTAAAGCTGTTGCGTTAGGAGCTGCTGGAGCTCTTGGTGCCAATGCAGTACATAGTATTGCTCAATCATATGAACCAAAAAAAGGACGAGGATATAAAACAGGGAAAGGGTCTAAGACTACCGGGAACTCCGTATTCATGGTACAGCGGAAAAGGCCTGAGACTAGGAACAGTTTACCAACTCGAGAACCGAAGGTTCCATTATGAGAATCCCTAGTTCCCATTTCAAATTTTGATTTACTCGATGCTGCTAAAAAACTAGCGATAAAAAACTTCAGAGGTGTTTTTATGAGACCAATTACCACAACAACCAAACAACACTGAAACCGGTATCATTAATCTCGATAACAGCACCGGACCTGGAACTCACTGGGTTGCATACGCAATTGATCCGCGTGTGATTGTTTATTTCGATTCATATGGGTTAGCGCCGCCTAAAGAATTTATGCGTTATATACACCACTCAAACATTCCTATCTGGTATTCCACGCTACCAACACAGAAAATGACCGATCCACCAATATATGGCATAGAAGAATTCAATATCCTCGACGCTATTTCATCCCCATAAAACCATACATGAATATACTAGTAATCGCGTTTTAGAAAGATCTTAAAATTTAATGATTGATATTTGGGGAAGATCTCTATCAAGCCTGAAAAAAAAACACACTGAGGAAATATCTGCAGCCAATGATGTAAACAAAATAATCGAGATGCTAAACCACGCAAGTGTTGATTCCAATGAAATAGTCGTATTTCAAGATCGTCATGGTAAATTGAAAACGAGAAATGTTTCCCTGGATTATATCTTAGTTAAAAAACTCGGTGTAACTTAAAATACTATCGCAGTTTTTTCCAATCAGGGTAAACTCAAACCAGGTGTACTTGTTTCGATGATCACATATAAATTAACTGCACTCGGTGACAATTATTCGTTGACGACGAAATCATTAAAAACCCTCGATGATAAATTTAACTCTCAAGTAAATCAATTTGCGGGAGTACAAAAATCCGTCACTGAGGTTCAACTCTCCGTCGCTAATTTCTTTGGAGTACCACCGGTAACATCGCCGAACCTCTCGTCAATAAAACATCTATGGATAATTTAATAGCGCTTAAGCACGCGTATAATGAACATGTAACGAAGTTTGTGGCGTTACGTAAAAATGGCATCGCGAGTTTCTTTGAGGTTCCACCGGTGACCACACCAAAGCTCGCGGATATTAAAAAAATCTCTTGATGATCTTAAAAAAATCAGCGACGCCATCAAAGATGATTTACCGAGGAGGATATCCGTAGTTGAAAAAATAAAAATTCCCCACGAAAAATAAAACATTGCAAATAATGTGTACACGATCCAACACGGATTATTTGCATGGACACCACAGACTAACATATCGTAGCTACCGTCAAAGGTATTTATCGACTAACAATAATATCACTGATTCAGTTTAATATTTCATCGACGAGTTCAACCGGGTCAACAATATGATATCAACGATCATTGACAAGGAACAACTGAGCGATTTACGATAACAGCCACCGATAATAATTTGGCTAGGGTATCAATAATATGGTACGTTGAATTTGTGGCGGATCTGAGTAAACAACTTAATTGAAATCGTGAACGATTTGAAATTATTTTATTGTAAATAAAATGTCGACGTTAACTATGTCATCAACATCGCAGCAGTATCGCTATGATCAAGTCAGAGAATTTCAACAAAAACTCAAAACACTCACTGAGGAGAACCAAACAAAATAAAAAAATACCGACGAAGAATTAGCATCGTTGATGTTACCGTGTACTCGGTATCAGGTGTAATTATACTATATTATACTGGTATTATACTACCTTCGGTAACAATGATTGCCTGATCGCTGTTCTAATTTGTATATCAACGGCGACAACAATCGCGGGAATAATCACCGCGGTGAAAAAGTCAATATCATCTTGGAGTCAGCGAAAACTACAAGATTACATACTTAAGTTTCATGTTGTGTCAACCGCATACTCGCAATTATCCTCGATTATATCGTCCTCCCACGATGACACATTAATATCCGATAGTGAGTTTTCCGCGATGGTACGTGTTTACCATTCCGTGATGTCAAAATTAGAAAAACAACAACAATACAATGACATCGTCGCAAGAACTACTTCAGCGGATAGCGGAAAATACCACCCCGGTGAAAACCGCCATGATCTCAATAACCTCAACAAACCCTGAATTCATTGTGAATTTACCCACTGCGATTCCGGTGAAGGAGATAGCACTGGCAAAATTACGAGTATACCATAGTTGGCCTAATATTAGATCGAAATCATTCGGTGGTCAACAACCGAATAATTCATTGGTGTTTGCGAGTAAACATAAACCTGGAATATTGTTTCGCTACCACCTGGGTCTTACCAAATCGAACAAATTAATAATGAATTACAGCGTAGAATAAAATCCATTACGGGATAGGAATAAAAAATCGCTATAATAGTTCATGAACCAACACTATCATCCGCGATTGAGATAAACTCACCCGGATATGCCGTAGATATTTATCAGAGTTCTATAAGAACCGTGCTAGAATGGCCTGAAAATCCACCTGGGACATCCAATCAAATACCCGAACCCAAAAAGTCCGATTATGTCACAGACGATAAATCATACTACGAAATTACTCCATCATATCGAAATGATTTATCTGATATAAAAAATTCAAAATGAACCGATAAATTCATATTTTTAGATAACAATAACATTCAATGGGATTTTGTTTTTGAGAAAATTCTAGATTCATTCGATACCATGGCATTTAAGTTGAATTATATCATTAATTATTTTAGCGAGATTAATCAATTACATAAAACACAACTAGACAAATTATGACAGAGTTTCCAGGAGCATCTCTCTGATATAAGAAAACAACGTGATGAGATCATAAAACACATTAGGATATTAAATCAGCTTGTATCCGACATGGAGTATATCAACAAACGGATAATTCAAGTAATAATTAATGACAAGAACGGAGATAAACAAATTTTTTTTAACTGCATATAATATTGTAATAAATTTGGAGTTGCTAGCCCGAAATAGTTAGCCAGTTAGTAGGAGCAAACATCACAGAGAGGAGTGTTAGTGAATTTGAACCATGCTGGGTTCCTTAGTAGCGATTTTAGGCACAAGCCGAATGACTGTCCCTGATGTAACATAGTCCGTATTAAAATTCAGCGGTGTATACAAGTATTGTGATTGAAAAGGCAGCATTAATGGTTGGAAATCAGTAAATTATAGAATGGAATCAATAAGTTGGAACTTGGTAGGTACCGTTTATGTGTCCATAGTGGAAAATGGGCGTATGTATATGAGCGTGATACGCCGGAAATTCTGTGGATTGACTGGCCTAGTGGCGCGCAGTTAAATATTTCCCAGTTAGTAAGGGAATACTAGTGGAATTTCTATGGCATGACGGGCTTGCGGTACGGAAAACGGATGATAATGAAGAAAAACCATGCTAAGGTGCGGTTAATGGACTCTTGGGCAAGTTGTCTCCTCTGGGTCGCCCATTGATTACAGCAAAGATTATTAGTTATAGCAGACACGTCTTTCTTTCCATTTTACAACTCAAGTTGTATGGAAGTCTTTGGAAATTTGGGGAAAACTTATGACTTCCAGCGTGACTCGCGCCAGGGTTTTGACACCGCTCGGTCAAGTGACTACCCCTGTGCGTGTAACAATATAACAGAAACTAATTTACCCGATTTCAAATTTCCTGGGTATAACGCAAACGAACTAAAACAAATCTGTTAATGATCTTATCTCTATTTGGGATTCAGTTCCCAATACTGTAAGTATTGTTTGAATTTTAGCTTTGCATTCAAATGAAATCTATGATTTGTTGCGATTTACAAAACGCTTGTTTTCGCAGTTGCTTCTTACTTTGTGTAACAACATAGAATCTTAACAATAAAGACTGTCAAATAATAACTTAACACAGCTAAATAACTAATTCCTCTTGACATATGACATATGTAGAAATAACCGATTATGATGTACACAACTGTTCACAACACACATAAGACACAATAAGAAGAATTGAAGAAAGGTCAAATGTTCATTTACAGAACATTCTAATTTGTAAACACGGTTAGGTCGTTTACTGAACATTTAGCTAATAACATAATAAATATCAGTTAGAACACGCGTTTCTCGAGGGGAATGTCGAGGTCCTAAAGATAAATCCAAATAAATATGTTTACTGACAAGTGATAAGTATCTTAAAATATAATTTATACTCATATACAAAATTATACAAAACAATGTTGTTTTTAATTATATATCTCAATTACAGTGATGTACCTGCGAGATAACGTGGTTTAGTTTTTATGCTTTAATCTTATTAAGTTCATGAGCCAGTAATAAATAATAATACATATGATAAATTCGATGATATCATCACCGATTGCATGTATAGTATAATCGGGCATTCTTTTTTTTTTATAAAAAAAAAACATCTCTGATACCATCACAAATTGGATGATATAATAAATTCAGATGATGATGTAATGAATATTATCATTTAAATGTAAACAAATCTTTTAGCCTGTACAATCTAGTAAAATCATTGCAGTGACATCGGAGATCTCGTTCTAATAACTGCGCAGATGCAATTGCCATCGATCGACACTTACACTAACACACACAACCAAAACATTCGGTTCAGTTACTAATCTTTGTGCGGCCAATGTCAATGTCTATTTTTATGTGCAGTTTTCAATAATACGTATTGTTCTTGCTTTAGCGTTGTTCTTCACAATTCCATAAACACAACATTTGTATACATCTTTCGTCTCTACATTTTTTATTACGAGCCTTAACCCAGTTCAGTTTCATCTATTCATTACCATATGATCATTTTCTTTTTTGGATGTGTGAGGTGAAGATAAGTGTTGTGCATATATTTATTTGTTATGATGGAACTCATACTGTGTACTATATTTTTGTGTGACCACCTTTGAATAACAGTTGAATTATATCAAATACGAGTTGCATTGAATAGGAATACAAGCCATTGTGTAAACATGCACCCACTACCAAAGAAAAGATTTGGAATGCGGTCAATTAAAATAATGAATTACTAAGAACGTGACTGACAGTCTGTAATAGAGGAATTGTAAAAATTCATCAGTTAAGAAACTTGGACATAATACAATTAAAAAGCGTTTGATTGAGAAACAAATGATATTTCCTGTCTGTTCTTTTTATAAAATGTATTTTTATTGCCTGTATGCAGAATATGAAAATACGGACAGACACGTTTCTTTAGGTATGTCAAATCTTAACTAAGAACAAAGATGTCGCTATGTCATCTAAAATTCAGACGTTTCTCGGACAGAATCATAATCGTATAGAAATTGCCACTACAGCGTTAAGTACGGCACAATAAACAACTAACAAACATACACTCAGCGGCTATATATGCAACTTGTATGTCAATTACCGTTTTCTAGCTTTGTAGCACCAACATTGACCAGCCGGAATCAAACTTCTTTCTTCCTTCCTACAGCTATGGTGTCGTTGTAATGTATTGTTGTTCAGGAGTGTTATATCGTAGAAAAGGGAGCTGTAAACATAAAACCAGTGTCACATAAGAACTAAACTAAAATAGAAAGAACAATATTCAAAATATGGTAATAACATTCTTAGACGGAATGAATTTTGTAAGATGAGTATTGCGCCATAATTTTCGTGTAATTGATTAATGGGCCAGGCTCACAATTAATCTTTTGCCAGTGATAGGGATTAATGCCCTGGTTTTGAGCCATGTTCGTGTTTTAGTTAGACTCCGTTGGGATAACGGTCAGACAGATAGAGAAGTAAGGATAGTATAGGTTAAATAGAGAGTAACAAACAAGGGTGATTTAATACGTAAATAAAATTCAAACCATTTAAAATAAGTGCCATACAATGAAATTTGCCAGAAATAGATGTTACAAAAGTGATGATATATCAGTTTGTACTCAAAAACCCGGTTAGGCCTGGATTATATTTGAGCACTTCGATGTTTTCTTCTGATTTTTTATCCAAAACGGGCTGGGTGTTTGCCAAATTAAATTCAATTTGTTGAGTAATTTCTATGCGAAATTAATCGTCCTAAACTGTTGTAGGATGACAATAATCTATCTCCTGGAAAAAGATATTATCTCTCATAATACATTGTCCAGAAAAAGAATAATTTCCACAGAAAACTGACCGAATCTCGGAAATCGCAAAGAGAAAATGCTCCATATCGGCTCCACGCAGCGGAAAAGAGAGCAAGAAACCACTGATGACTCGAAGAGGCTGGATTGTTAGAGAGAAGAAGAAAAGAAATATGGTAACGCTGTCTTATTACCAACATTGACTTTGATGGTCTTGAACGCAACTAGGTTAAACAGGTTTGCTAAGAATGAATTCGATCATTCACTCGATATTACGATTTAAATTTGTTTTATATGTATAACATAACAGATGATTGCATGTATTAACTATATTTCCAAGAAAATGTGTATCGTTCAAATGTCATGTTCAATTTCATTCTGTTGGTGTGATTTATCAGAATTTTATACGTTACCTACAGGGACTAGTATTGCTCTGTTCTATATCTATGTAAATATGATAGGATTAAAGATGTATATGCCATATGTAGTAATAATCCTAACGAAGATGTCGATTCCTATTTTATTTACTTAAAGTATGATCTAAGACTAGAATTTGTTTGTTTGATTAGGATTTTTATCGTAGCTTTAACAATTCGTAAGTCACATCGCTACGATGTCTGCAGGGAGGCAGTTTATAGTGATGTCTAGTACTGGGGCATCATGCCATAGAGATGTAGCATGATGTCCCACCCAGCAACATTATCCTGACACCAGGCCGACCAGTCCTAACACTAACCTCTTAATGCAGAGCGTCAAGCGAGACAGCGTTAACTACTACTACTACTACTACTAATAATAATAATGTCGTCATCACAAGAACTTCTGCAACGATCGTTGTTAATATAACTCCTTACAAAACAACGATGATACCAGCAAGTTCGACCAATCCTGATTTTAGCATGCGTCAACTTTCTAACTGCATTTGCAAAAAAAAATTTTAAATTTCGCGCAAGTAATAGTTGCCTAAATATTAGATCAAAATTATTCGGTGGGTTGCAGGCGAATAATACTTTGGTATTTGCAAATAAGATAAACCAGATGGAACACCTGACTGGAGTTTGTTTATGTTCCAGCTGACAATCATCATATTGAGCAAATCAACGATGAATTTCAACGCAGAACTAAATATATGAGAGGAAGATAATGAATAATTTGATTTTACAAGAACCCATTAATTTAGATTATCACAAACCAAGATTATCAGGTGCGATAGAAATAAACTCTATCGATTATTTGGTAGGTATTTATAAATCATCGATCAGATCAACGTTGGATGAATTCCTCACAGATGAGAAGCAAACCATTACAGCGACTATATAAAATAACAGATCATTGAAGCAATACAACATCTAAACCAGGTTTAATCAGATCTCGAATATACTAATACAATTATCAATTAAACAGTATTTGCTAGTGATAATGAAAATATTAATAACCAGCACACTGAACCGACATCATTAAAACAATTATTTACTAGACATTATACATTTGCCGCAAAAGACATACCAAAAATATACTACCAATATATGTTGCCGACAAACTAAAAATAATCAGTCAACGATCATATCAACGAAAACTCTTAAAATCATAGAGTCATGGATAAAATAGCCGCTCCAGGAACTATTATCAAACATAACAATGATCCATACAAAGGAAACTTGTATGTGGTACCTGATTAAATGACACAAGTTTTGTCTGCAAAGGGGTAATGTGGGGTTAGGGGCGAAACATAGACAAAAACATACAATTGCGACTCAGAGACAATACGTATGTGTTATAAACATAATGTTCTTCCATTTACCCCACATAAATCAACATTATTTTATTCGCATTTTCAATATGTTGTATACAGTGCTTTAAAAACAAATTACAAACTGTTCGACGCGTGTTTGTAGCATAATTAAAAGAGAAATTACTGAAAACGTTTAAAATCTTACCTTAAAAGAAGCTCGGCAAGTGAATAAATAAATTACGTGCTTCTTGCCACGACGAGCCTTCAGTTGATAACACTGGTGATATGAATGTTTAAAGGGTAGTGTACACTGACTTAAATATACAGATGCGCATGTACCTGACTGAGAGGTAAATGGGTTATCTCTATTCAGATACCTACATGTCTCCAGCAAGGGCGCGGAGTTTTACCGGACTAGTGTTAAGGTCTCAAACATTGGACAGGTTAATACCTGATGTAAGGGGGAATCCAGACCTTGTAATACTAAACTTAATATCAGTCTAGAAATCAGCGCCGGTGCAAGGCATTTTGATGCCCTGGGCGAGATCAGATATCTGGCGCCCTTTTTCGCTCACGCCCTCCCCCACCCGCCCATAATGAAATAAACCCTTAACCCAGCGCCCTAGGCGATTGCCTAGTTCGCCTAGCGGAAGCGCGGGCCCTGCCAGAAACTAGTGTTCACGTCACGTGTTCATACAACTAAATATGTGTTGTGTTAACGTGTACAATTTATACAACTTTTGATAAATGTAGATGTTATATAGATCTACATATATATTTAAACTGTCCTGTGACAATATGGTGGGGAAAACAATAATGGCGACCCGTGCTTGACAATTTAGCAATATATCATGCGATAGGAGTCAGTGATACCTGCAATTCTTTACCATTAATTTTGATTCACCTAGACAACGGTAAACGCTAAACTGTGATTGATTTCTTATAAGACCTCCTGTTAAACTATAACAATATGTGTTAGGTATCATTCTTGTGCTTTTTAGTATGAAATTGACAAGGCAACACTCCTGGGCTGTTTTACAAGTGATTGCTAAGGTATCACTGTTGTGTTATTTAGTACTTTGCGTCACATGCTGTATCCCGAGGGAGTGAATTTCACATTAATATAAACTCGTCATTATTACAGGACATCGAAAGTGCAATGAATGAAACATTGTTTGACTTGTTTCATCAGCAATTTTATATTAATTAATATTATCTTTCTCCTTACGGTACATTACCTGAACAGCAAACTAGTTGAAAGTTTCAAGATGTATCTTGCAAAATGTATCTTCCAAATAAGATACATTCGTATAACAACGCAGGAAACCACCTTGCTGTGTAAATATAATCAGTTTCATTGAAATGAATGCTCTCGGGTCGTAATCACGAAGTCGGTACATAACTTTTAACGTGCTTGATCTCTTGTTCATACATGATAAAATCTGTCTTAAATAGTCCATCTGTAAATGCATAGTGAAAAAAATTATTTAATGTTCCCAGCCTGTTAATTCATAGTCAAGCTGCCTTAAATGATCCACATGTTAGTGTAAATGTACTCCGTTTGTCAATGTATAGTCAAAGCTGCTCTAAATATGTCCCGTCTGTTAATGCCTAGTCAAGCTGCCGTAAATGTGCTCCGTTTGTTAATGTATAGTCAAAGATGCAGTATCAGTACTCCGTGTATCAATGTATAGTCAAAGCGGCATTAAATGTTCTGTCTGTTAATGTCTGGTCAAACTATCGTAAAATGTGCTCCGTTTGTCAGTGTATAGTCAAAGATGTCGTAGCAGTACTCCGTTTGTCAATGTATAGTCAAAGATGCCGTATCAGTACTCCGTTTGTCAATGTATAGTCAAAGCGGCATTAAATGTTCCGTCTGTTAATGCCTGGTCAAACTATCGTAAAATGTGCTCCTTTTGTCAATGTATAGTCAAAGATGCCGTAGCAGTACTCCGTTTGTCAATGTATTGTCAAAGATGCCGTATCAGTACTCCGTTTGTCAATGTATAGTCAAAGCGGTATTAAATGTTCCGTCTGTTAATGTCCAGTCAAGCTAAGGTAAATGTTTGATGGATTGAAACATATTGTACCAAATTATTGTATGACAGTAATGAATGCATGACACTCCTAATATACATACACACTTTTAAGCCTGTTAGAGGCATCAATACCAACACATTATGCATGGAGCACATGGACACGTATAGGTCTGTTAAAGGCGTCCATACCGACGACATTCTGCATGGAAACGTGTACACGTGTTGTTACAGGCATGGAATGTATGGAAACGTGTACACGTGTTGTTACAGGCATCAATTACATATACGTTGTGCATGGAAAACATCTAGGCCTATTATCCATCCCGACGATGTTATGCATTGAATATCTGGAAAGAGTAGTCCTGTTTAAAGCATTCATCCCAACGATGTTGTGAGTTGAATAGTTGGAAACGTGGAGGCCTGTTAAGTTTATCCGTCCCAGCGACGTTGTCCACAGAATAAATCGAACGTGCGGGCCTGTTAAAGCAACTATCTCAACGATGTTGTGCATTCGATACACGGAAAGGATGTGTTTGTGTGTGTGTATGTGTGTGTGTGTGTTTGTCTCTCTCTCTCTCTCTCTCACTCTCTCTCAGTATTAGTATAGATGTTTTCAAAGGTAGTGCGATACTTTGTAGACAAGTTCGATTCCTAATCTGTTTGAGGGTTCCTGATTGCATCTCTCCTCATTCGCTATAATAATAATAATAATAATAATAATAATAATAATAATAATAATGAGGACTTTGTATAGAGCCAAATCTGCAAAAGCTCTAAGCTCTCTATAAACTTACAAAGTCAATAAAAATTTACTTTAACAAGACTCTACAGTTTACATCGTGCAAAAGTTTATATATCCACTTATCGTCGCATCTTTTATCATTGTAATAAAACATTTCTCCTCACTACCTGTCAGTCTTTTGCCATCAATCTATTTGGGGCCCAGAGTGGACGTTGTGTAAAGCGCTTACAGTTACGAATCACTGTCATCTCATCTGTTTATGCGTGGCTTCGAGTCTCGGGTTTGACCAATGTGGGTACGTGAGAAAGATTGCCAGTAGCTTCTCGTGGGTTGGTGGTTCTTTCTGGGATTTTTTCCGGGTTCGTCCTCCACCATTATTCCTGGTCGCTGTGAATAGCCTATTGTGTGTTGAAAAGGCTTCAGACCCTATATAAAAACAATCTATTTATTTCTGACGTGAACAAGTATTTTGCTAGAATTAAGTATAGCTGATTTTCTTTTACCAGTATTACCTGTTTTATCTCCTCAGTCTTAGCAGTGTCTGAATAAAAATTTTCGTAATATTATGATGAAGAATATTTCTTTATTTTGAATAGAACATTCCATAAAAGTATTATAAATAATTTTTATTTGTTTACTTTATTTTGAAAATAATCATCTTTCTACAAAGTAACTGAATAAGCAGAGTAAAATGTTCTGTACGGGGATTGCTGGTTTTGATTGTCATAACACAAGTACATATTTTTTTTTGAGTGTACAGTGTCATAACACAAGGACAAAGCTGGTTTTTGCAAGTACAATTCCATAACATACGGACATTATTTTGCGTGTCAAGTATCATAACACAAGGATATTGCTGCCTTTGCGTGTCCAGGTTCATAACACAAGGGAAATACTGGTTTACCAGGTCGATAGTCATAACACATTGGATTTACGGGAATTTAGTGTTCAATATCAAAACGCACGGGAATTACTGGTTTTGCGTGTCCAATATTATAACTCTCAGGCATTGCTTGTTTTCGCGTGTCCAATGTCATAACGCACGGACATTACAGGTCTTGCATGTCCAGTAACATAACGCACGGGAATTACTGGTTTAGCGTGTCCAATGTAAAAATATACTGGCATTGCTCGTTTTGCGTCTCCAATGTCATAGCACTCGGTCATTGTTGTTTCTGCGTGTCTAATGCCGTAACATGCCATAATTAGTGGTTTTGCGTGTCAACTATCATAAAACAGCGGAATTCCTGGTTTTTCTCAGTTCTTAGTCAACATATTTCTCATCACAGCTCTTAAATCAGCATCTTTCTGATCTCATTTGGTAGTTTACCTATTTCTGATTTCATTTCATATTCCATCTCTTTCTGATTTCAGTTGTTAAACTGTTTATGTAGGTCCTTTCCACGGTTTCAGGTTTAAACAACTATATGAGTCGTTACTAAGGTCACTTTTATAACAGCTTTATAACTGTATAACCTCTTCCTAATGAAACTGGTTTAAGAACCTTATTATTCCTTAACTACTATATGACCCCTTTTCACGGGATTCTGTTTAAACACTTGTATGGACCCTTACGAAGGCGTAACCACTTCAATGCGACACGGGTTTCAACTGGATACATTTTTAATAACTTTTTGATGCCTTACAAGGAACACGGATTAACAACTTTATGAGCCCTTCCAAGGAGCACGTGTTAAGCAACTTTCTGAGACCTTACATAGGACACTGCATTAGAACGTTTACGAGTCCTTACAAGGGACACGGGTTTAACAAGTTTATGATTCCTTACAAGGGACAAGGGGTTAACAAATGTATGAACCCTTCTAATGGACACGGGGTTAGCAACTTGATAAGCACTTACAAGAGGCACATCTTTAGCACATTTTAGAGACACTTACAAGGGATACGGATTTAAAACTGTGTGTAGTCCTTATAAAATACATGGATTTTAAAATCTTTAGAATCATGATAAGGGGTAAATTAATTACGATGCCATAATTCTAATTTCCCGCTTGATACAAATTGATGCAACTATGAAAACAGATAAACGATAAAACGGGTCCATGTCTAAATCGGTTACCGTTGCTAAAACCATGTAGTTCATTTGTACAGAGGTGGGATATCGGACATACTGTGACGTGGATTTTTATAAGGTTATAATGTAAACGTTCTGTGCATTTTTTGTACTTGTAAATGTTCAGAAAAAAGTTATATTGCTCGCACGATAGTATTACTAATAGATATTGTTATTTTCGAATACAATACATTTTGCTTTGTTGGATTTAACGGAACAGTTTGGCACATCAATTACATCATAACGACGATGACATGGGAGCTATGTGTCATTACCAATGACATATTGACACTGCCTAGCTTGGATGACATGGGCGGGTATCGAACAAACAACACATTTATTAAGAATCTAATGTTCTATAAACTAAACTACCACGGCTATCTCCCGATTTTGGTTATTTATAAAACGTATTGAAATTGAAGTATAGTGTTGTGATAAAGCAAATAAAGAAAATATCTTCTCTATCAGCCGCATCAGTAACAAATCACGCGGTACACGTGTGGTAGCCAACACAATGTTGTACGAGTGGATGGTATCGATGTACTCGAGATAGTATTGTCTGGGTTATTGACATGTTATCATTTCGTGTGTCGCAGGTACCAGGACGTACGAGGTGCAAATTGATCAAGATGATTTGCTATCAATAAACTGAGTCTTCATCTAGATTAGCCATACTTAGGTGGAAAAATACGAAAATGCTGACCTTGTTTCAGGCAAATTTTCCTTACGTGTCTTTCTAAAACAGGTTAGTTGTACTCATATCTCATTTCACTTGGCTGAATCATTTTGTATCATCTCCAAACAATGGACATTAATATATAAAACTTACTGTGGTGATATATCACTTTCACATATGCATACTATGTGAAATACATTTTAAAGCGGTAACTTATTCTTAAAGTTCTTATTCTTAAAGTTATTTTGAAATCAGAAAGGAATTCATAATAAAGAGGTTGTCTGAATATAGACGGTGACGTATTAATCCATTTATGTTAGACACGTTTGGACGAAATTATCATATAAATCTTTTTATGGGGAGATAACTCATAACAAGTCTATTGCCTTACCTTGATTCTGTCAACATTGGATCATGCATGGACAGTTGAAATTGACTGCTATCTGAATCTTCTTTTTGCAAATGTATTGACTAATAGTGTTTACTCTATGAATAATACGAAAGTTTCCACCACGAAAATAATAATAATAATAATAATAATAATAATAATAATAATAATAATAATAATAATAATAAAAATAACAACGAGGACTTTGTACAGCGGCCAATTTTTAGAAGCTCTAAGCGCTTTACAACAATTATAATGATATGACTATAAAAGACAAACACCACGAAATTAGCAAATATTAAAAATGCTTCAAATATTGTAGGTTGAAAACATTATTAGTTCTTTAAATTTGTTATTGCAGTCGAAAATGGTGAGGTTTACGAGCACTCTTGAAAGGGATCACTGTATCTTTGTGTCTCATTTTAATGGGCAGTTTATTCCACGTTCTAGGGTGTGGCATCCAAAAGAACGTTGTCCATAGGACGTCGTTTTCATAGTGGGAATAATGAGTATACGACTGTCAGAAGTGGAGCGTATTAATTTTGCTGGTGTGTACACATGGGTGAGGTCAGATAGGTATGCTGGACTGGGGTCCGTCAGTGAAACGTAGCACAGAGATCAATTTTTGTGTTTGATTCTGGATCAAAGGGATAACCAGAGTAGGGTACAGAGCAGCGGGAGGTGTGCTCTGATCGTGGTACTCTAAGGATGATCCAAGCAGCTGTGTTTTGATTTTTCGGAAGTTTCTGGAGTAGATATTGAGACGAACCAGACGTTTCTGGAGTTGATATTGAGACGAAACAGACGTAATTGAGTTACAATAGTCCAGTCTTGAAAGTACTAATGAACATAAAAGTGTTTTATTGGCATCTCAGCTCCAGATATGCAGCCTTGCATATGTTCATGACATGTAGGTGCAATGTGAGAGTACTGTACAGAGTAACACCAAGGTTTCGTTTTGTGTTACGTGCTTAGGCTCGAATAAACAGTAACATAGAAGGAGTGAAAATAACAAGCTTGTAAAACTTAATAAATAATTTATTGAGTACAAATATTTTCAGAAACTTACGGTTTTAAGAATCAATTCCAAAATTAATCCAAAAAT
Source organism: Unio pictorum (assembly GCA_030141615.1). Lineage (NCBI taxonomy): Eukaryota > Metazoa > Mollusca > Bivalvia > Unionida > Unionidae > Unio > Unio pictorum. The sequence continues at coordinate 4,565,776 of JARLTB010000232.1, read as the reverse complement.
AATTCAAAATATTATCCACTAGAGAAATTGCAAAAGTCCTGGTAATAAAAATGTCCAAATAATTCTAAGTTCGAATTCCAGCGAAGTATCCAAGATGGAAGACGATGTCACTTGATTTAGTCAGTTCTTGTTAATAAAAATCTCTATGAGCACAATTCTTTTCCAGATAAATAATAAAATAATTCCTTTTGATTCAAACGAATTGACACAATTTCCAGTACGAGGTAACTTATAATAACTCAAAAAGACACAACTTAATATTCTAACAGCCCAAATTTCTACTGAATAACTCGCTCCAAAACATAGCTTATATACCTGTTTGTACGTAAACAAGAAATAGGTCACGACCTTCTAGAATCTCTCAGAACAAACCTACGTTCACGAAATCACGTAAACAGCGTATGACCCAACTAAATTAGAAAGATGTTTATACTTTACTCCATTTTGTCCTTGGAACCAACCAAGCATTTTCAAAGCTTGTTTACAACTCTGAAACCAGGTCAGAAATGATGTCAACACCTGGTCTTTACTCTGTAAAGTACAGGTCATCCCCCCCTCAATGAACGAATCTTAAAACTTAAAATTCCAAATTTAAATCTAACAAACAAACAAAAATAAAATTAAATATAAATTACTTATAACAAATACACGTAACATCTGACTAAATTTAATGTTGGTGCTGCTGATATTTATTGTTTGGGGTAAAGGAAGGGAATGGTATAGTATTTGTGGTGTGATGCGAATGGACTCCGTTTTATCATCATTCATCTTTAGCTTCTTACATGTCACCCATGATTTCACATCAGAAACGCACCTCTCAACTTCTTGGATAGTAGCTCGGATGGGTAGCTAGACTTGTATATTTGGGTGTCGTCAGCGTACAATTTTGGTGAGAAACTGGGTGATGATCTGTGACACTTGAGAACGGCTGAGTGTATTAACGAAGAGAACATGTCCGAAAACAGACCCCTGTGGAACACCAAAACAAATATCAACTGGACTGGAGTGTGTTCCATTTGCAGATACAATTTGTGTCCTGCTGACTTACAATGACTTGAACCACTGTAAGGCTGTATTGTGAATGCCAAATACATGATGTTGACGGTGCAGTCATAATACATCTTGGTATTTTGTGTCAAATGCTGCAGATAAATCAACGAGGGCGAGGACTGTAACCTTTCCTCTATCCAAAGCAGAGAGAAGGTTTTTAACTACTTTCAGAAGAGTAGTTTCAGTACTATGGCAAGGGGTATATGTAGATTGTATATTGCTAAAAGGTCTGTTTGAATTGAAATAAGATATAAGGTGGGTTAGAACGACCTTTTATAAGATTTTTGATATGAACGGGAGATTAGAAAATGGGCGGTAGTTTTTTTTATATCGTTTTGGTCACGTGTTGGCTTCTAGTGTTTGATACACATCGATATGATACATTGTTTACATTATAAACAATATGCAGCTTTCAATGAAGATACACACTGATATTACACGGTATTTTTTGAACGAATGATACGTTTGGTTTTCATGACGATACACATTGATATTACACAGTGTTTTCTGTACGAATGATACTTTTGGTTTCCATCACGATACACATCGATATGATACGCTGTTTACATTAAAAAACACTTCGATAGCTTCTAATAAGATAAGTATCAATATGATTCGGTATTGATTATATTAAGAATATGCAGCTTTCCGCTAAACTACACAGTGATAAGATATGGTTGTTTCGGTACGAGCGATACGTTTGGTTCTACTAAGAAACACATTGGTATAATACGGTGTTTCCTGTGCGAAGATACGTTAGGTTTCCACCAAGATGCACATTTATATAATACGCGGATTTCTGTACGATTGATACGTTTTGGTTTCCATCAAGATGCGGATCGATATAAAGCGGTGTTTACCCTATGAACACTATTAAGGTTTGCACTAAGGTACACATCAATGATACGGTGCTTATTGTATGAACGATATGAAGTTTTCAAGTAAGATACACACAGATATATTGCCGTGTTTATTCTTTTAACAATCTAGTGATTTCCATCAGGATACACATCGATATGATACAGTATTTACTCTATAAAAAATATGAAGATTACCATCATGATACAGATTGATATGATACGGTGTTTACTGTTCACATTATACGTTTGGTTTCCACCAAGATATAAATTGATATAATATAGTATTTTCTGTACGAATGATACGTTTGGTTTCCATCAAGAAGCACATCGATATGAAACAGTGTCTACTCTATGAACAATACGAAGAAACACATTGATACGATGCGGCGGTTTCTGTTGCAACGATACATTTGGATGCCATGAAGATGCGCATCGATATGATGCAAGATAAACTAGCACACAGTCATTATTCGTGACAGCTATTTGTGTCTTGACGAGTTCATGTTAGTGGTTACAATAAATTAAATTTACTCTTCTGAGTTTTCAAAGATAATTCATGTACCTTTGTTTCTCAAACACGAAACAGAGAAATCAAGATGATTTTTAAACCATTCATATACTGTCTCAACCTGGTCGTCTCAAACCAGTTGTCTCTATAAACACAACAGAAAACAGTATAAAAAGGTAATACGGGAATTTATTTTGATATTCCAAAGGAAACACTACAGAAGACAGTATAAAACGGCACTACGGGACTTTAGTTTGGTTTTCCAAAGAGAACACTCCAGAAGAAAGTAATAAATGGCAGTATGGGAGTTGAGTTCGTGTCAGAAACGTACAAATCGTCTTACCACTTGTATACCAGCCAGGAAAAGGTGCGTAACGGTGTGTGGATTGGAGAGGACCGAGTTAAGAGAATATCACCCACTGTATATCCCTAACTATGTCCACCATCAGCTATCTTGATGAACTGCTGTAAATGTTTTTTTTTTCAAGGTTAGCATATAAGATGACACACTACATGAAACGTTTAGCCCGTTGCCGCCCGGTGCAGTGTCGAGCTACTGACGTCATATGTGCAAAGGCTAACCAAGAATCATCTCGACACGACTCTTTATGATGTACTTGGTACCTGCGTTATGTGGTGATATAATAAATTGAAAAATGGGTATACTCACGATTTTATTGATTAAAGAAACTAACAGATTAATAAAGGATGATAATACAAATATAGGACCTACATATATATATATATATATATATATATATATATATATATATATATATATATATATATATATACCGCATCAAGATTAAATAACGCTGTACACATGTGGAGACCCAAACATGTTGGACTAGTGAATGATATCGATGTACATGAAACACTACTGTCTCAGTTATTGACATGTTATCATTTTGTATGTCGCAGGTACCAGGACGTACGATCTGCAAACTGATAAAGATGATATTATATTAATACACTCCACAATGATTAAGATATAAATCGATATGATAGGGTGTTTACTATAGGAACACCATAATAAAGGTCAATATGATACGATATTTACCCGATGAAAAATACGAAGCTTTAGCCATTATACACATAGATATGATACGGTGTGTATTGTACGAACTATACGTTTGGTTTCCACCAAGATACACATTGATATAGTACGGTGTTTTCTGTACAAATGATACCTTTCGGTTTCCATGAAAAAGCGCATCAATATGATACGGTGTTTACTGTATGAACAATACGATGGTATCCACCATGAAACACATCGGTATGATACGGTTTTGTTTACTCTATGAACACAACAAAGGTTTATACTATGATACAAATCAATATGATGCTGTATTTACTCTTTGGATATTAGAAGGTTCCCACCATGATACACATTGATAGTATTCGATAGGAGTGGATGTGCAGAGTTGTGTCAAAGCTAAAAATCACCTCGAAACGATTTGTGAGGAAGTGCTTAACAGCACGAGCCTGTTCGAAAGTATGCCCAAAGCTTAGACACATCAATTTTAAAAGACGTCTGAGCTATTTTGACGGAAAAGTAAAAGCTCCAAGCTGACGCTGGCCAATATATTGATAGCTATTCAAGATCAAAGACCAATGATTTTATGATTTCAGCCAAATATGGAATTAAACGTTATGTTGCTGAAATCTTAACGTATTCAGTGTTAGCATTAGATGACTATCTTTTACAAGTGTTATTAGTCCATCTTCCTGATCCGTAATATTCTCTAAAGATGTGACCCATTCATTACTGATGTGCCTAATATTTCATTCGGCAATATAAAGTCATTATCCTCATATACTGCCTCAAAGTCTCTCATTGTTCCCACCCTATACGAAAAGCACCCATTGTTCCCACCCCCTACGAAAAGCACTCATTGTTGTCACATTCCACGTAAAGACACTATGTTCTCACAATCTACGTACAAGTACTCTAATTGGTCTCACCTCCTGCGTAAAGGCGCTCTCATTGCTCTCGCCTCCTGCGTAAAGACACTCTTATTGCTCTCGCCTCCTGCGTAAAGGCACTCTCATTGCTCTCGCCTCCTGCGTAAAGGCACTCTCATTGCTCTCGCCTCCTGCGTAAAGGCGCTCTCATTGCTCTCGCCTCCTGCGTAAAGACACTCTTATTGCTCTCGCCTCCTGCGTAAAGGCACTTTCATTGCTCTCGCCTCCTGCGTAAAGGCACTGTCATTGCTCTCGCCTCCTGCGTAAAGGCACTCTTATTGCTCTCGCCTCCTGCGTAAAGACACTCTTATTGCTCTCACCTCCTGCGTAAAGGCACTCTCATTGCTCTCACCTCCTGCGTAATTGCACTCTCATGGGTCTCACATCCTACGTAACGGCGAAATCATGTTGTTTGTATATTGTGTCAAGTTTGATTTTAATGCTAATATTTGTTCTTTTTTAACTGTGCCCTCAGGTGGTTCATCGGTCTAACGCTGTGTGGGTAGCTGTGTGCTTAGATCATGTACAAGTTCCATATGTACAATATTAAAAGAAAGGTTAACCACAGCACATAAAGGTAACACAGAATTCTCTCTGTTGTGCATGTTGCCAATGCATACAATTTATAATTTCATTTGGGAATTCCTTAAACTTACTGACATTGTCGCATGTTTTAGAAATGAAACTGATCTACACGATTGTTATATTATTGTGTCTTAGCTCACATATCAATGTTGTTTACTTGATATATTACTTATGGTCATGTTACATCTACTAATATATGATGCTTATGTTAAAACTACTATGATACTATTCCTGTCACAGCTACTTTGATATGATGCTTATATCACAGCTGCTAATATATGATGCATATGTTACATCTACTATGATACGATTTCTGTCACAATACTATCAAATGATGCCTATGTCACATCTACTATGAACGATCCCTGTCACAGTTGCTATGATATCATACTTATGTTACATCTAATATATGATGCATACGTTAAATCTACTATGATACAATTCCTGTCACAGTTAATATCATATGATTCCTACCTTGTTATCTGTACTTCTGCATGGTCACAATGAAGAAACTCAATGAACATTGACCAATATACCTTATGGACTAGAATAGCACATATCCCATGAGTATCAATGAATTATACACGTGTATTAGTATGTAGTTCAAAAAATATTTGTATTAGATTTGATTTTATCTTTTTATCTTATGAACTAGAATGGCAGATATGCTATAAGTAAACATGAATGATACATGTGCATTAGTATGTAGTCCACAAAATACAACAGCAGAGAATAACAGCAGATAATATACAGCAGTTAAAGTTAATATACAGCAGTTAATATACAGCAACATTTCCTAAACATGTTAGAAGCGCAATGAATGTATAAGCCTTTTATTTAATTAGACTAAATAGTATGTTGTCAGACAGGCACATCTTTTTAACTTTTTTACGGGGTATAGGCAAAAATGGGGTGGCAGCAAAACTATTCAGGGAGGGGGCAAAATATATAGGCTACAGCAAATGCAAATGTACACCCTCCCCCATTACGCCCATGTATACAGAGGAAGCTAAATCATTTACTTCAGTTGATAAAGTTTTCTTCTCGATCTTTACATGTTATATATGGATTCTAAAGAACGAATGCTTTGTTTATAACGTATATCAAAGGTATATATAATGGATTTGATTTGGTGTATTCAAATTTGGTGTACCGCATCCTTTATCGTACCTATCTGTAAAGCTCAACTCTTTTTGTTTTTTAGCATTTCCAGTCGTCCGTCATGCTGCATCAGTTAGGAACTGCTATGACAATGTCTCAAAACTAATTTCAACCAGACTTGGCAAATAGCACTCTTGTTACCTATATATAAACTGTGTTCAATACTTCTCTGCGACTGTAGATTAGACTACTGCAGGATGGGAATTCCGGATTCACAACATAACATTTTCGACGATGATCTAAATTCAAAGTTTAATCATGAATGACTTCAATGAACAATTAATTATAAATACGTGCATATATATATATATATATATATATATATATATATATATATATATATATATATATATATATATATATATATATATATAGTAAAAATATTGGATTAATTAACTTAAGAACGAAAAACTATAATAATGAAAATACAAACAAATTGCTCTGCAAAATACAAATGAAAAGGGTGAATGATTCACAGTGACTACACAGTGGAAAGATGGGTATAGTTTACTCAGCTAACAAAATTTGTAGAAATTTACTCATGCAGTAACCTGAATTCACTCATAGAAAGTATGCAAACGAAAAAGGACAGAAATACAACATATCTTTGCAGTCCCGAAGTTACCATGGGTTTAACGAGCACCAAAATTAGCCCACGGCTACAATACTATATGCATGGAGATACACACCGTCGTCAGACCACTTTATTTCAGCTTCACAGCTGTTACGAATAAAATTCCTGTGGTTGGTTTTACAGCTTGCACCACGTAGACCTTGATCACTCCGATACCTTGGAACGCTCGGCTCAATCTAGCCACGTTGGATACTCCAGACAGCTCTACACTTCCCGGACACAGCGGACTATAGACTCTGAACTCAACGGACAACACCAGACACTCCAGAGAATGGACAGCTGAAAACATATAATACCGTGTACGATATACGACACGGGCATAAAAACGTAATAACGTTATTCGCGGTAAGTTATACAGATTACATTACCGGCACAATAATATCAAAACAACAAGTTCAGAAATAAACCCAACCCTACTCGATTAGAATCCTACTGTACTAAACATCTCTATAAAATGTAGCTTTATATTACTAATATAAATCCTTTGCAAAGTCGTAAACAAGAATATAAATACATGCTTTATAATGCGTAACCCAAAGCTACATTGCAAACATACAAACAATAGACATGATGGTACAATAGTTTTATCTTATATACAAGAAATTAATACATTTGCATACCTCTGCATCTGAAGATGTACAAGATCTTATAGTAGGCTCTCTCGCTGACAAGACAGCTGTAACGTACATAGCTTTAATTACGTGAGGTATTTATACACAGATATTGTCTGTGCATTGAAGGCATTTTGTTCTTTCCATCAAAAGCTCTTCGCGCGTGCGGCACAAGATGTACCGAACTCACTATTTTGAAATACAACACAATATATATTAATCATCATCGGGTATCGCTATACTCCAAAAACGACACTCGAGTACATGTATTAAAAAATACAATTCAGCTTATACAATTCCGTGACATATGTCAGGTGGCATGGGTTGGGATAAAAGGCAGGTTAAACCAAATGGATTTCACGGAGCTGAGTGATGGGAATGTATAAACGAACACATAATTAATTCGTCATTTGAAGTCGTATTAATGTTCTTATTTTATTTTCAATCGGCATAAGTACTTAATGCTGTGTGTTATATTTAATTTGAGAGAAATAATTTATTTAATTATTTGTTGAAATCACAAAGTGCTCGTACCATTGTTTGGACTAAGTAGCATTTGGGGATAATTGTGAATTTTGGACAATCATATTGTAATAAATCAAGACTGTTGCCATTTTAGGACATTCAATGTCATTAGTATCTCATGAAATTATTTTGAAACACTCTATCATTTTGAACCTGTGTTATAACTTTTTAGTATTATTATCGATGTAGTTTACAATACGTACGTTCCTTCTTACATTTTAATTTCTTTTACTAAAATCATAAACACGTGTGACGAATGTTCAGACGCATAATAGCGTTAAGCAATTTAAATTTATACACAATTTTTACTTCCTTGTTTTTCAATAAAATAGTTGGCTGTGATATTGGATTGAAAGTAGCTCTGTATGGAAATGGCTGTGTAATTAGATTTAGAGTTGCTCTATATAAAATAGATGGTTGTGATATTGGATTCATAATAGCTCTGTAATGACTAGCTGACTGTGATATTGGATTCATAATAGATATGTAATGACTAACTGACTGTGATATTGGATTTATAGTTGACTTTGATATTAGCGTTTCAGTAGCTTTATATTGATTATTTACTTGTTATAATGGCATGTTTGTTTCTGTGTCTAAACTAGTTATTTGTGATATTGGATTTAGAGTTGCTGTATAAAACTAGCTGGTTGTGATATTGGATTGTAGAAGCGCTACATAAACTATTTAGTTCTCTGCTATTAATGAGTTATTTTCGATTCTTCGACTTTCACTGAAATTCGCTTACAATCTTAAATACCTCAATAAGTTCACAAGACCTCTTCGATGATACGTAGTTCATTTAAATTTAAATATTTGGTTAAATATTTTTAAAAAGCGTTCAGGCCCTTATTCAGTCTTTTAAATATGGAAAATATCATTAAATCATGTAATTTATTTAATTAATTATATTATATTAATAATAATTCATAAAATCACACTGATAAATTATCTCCCTTTAACGATGTGTTTCATTGTACTGTAACTTCAAGAATTATTCATCCCTCTGTTAGTTTCAGGCCCGTATACAAGATTTCTGGGCCTTATGAACAAATTTACATTAGGCCCCTATGAATTACAAACTGTGTCGGTGGTAGGCCCCATTTACTTTTATTTCATTCGTTTCATTGGAACGTTATCAAGAACTCCCTTCTTGATTAAGAGACACATGGCAATCCTATACTCCTGGAGTATGATCCACATAACATTGATGTACTTTTAGAGTACGATCCATATGGTATTCGTTTATTTATGGAATCTGATCTACATACCTCTTAAGTACATGACACTGTTGTATTTCTGGAGTCTGATGTGCATACATCTGGATTATATGACACTCCTGTATTGCTCGAGTCTTATCTACATACTTCTGGCGGATAATCGATATAAGGGTTCTGTATTTCTGGAGCATGATCCACTATGATCCACTATGAACTCATGCATTTCTGGAGTCTGATCCACGTGGCACTCCTGTATTTCTGGAGTTAGATCTAGATACCTCTCCTCTATTTCTTTCATTTGATCACGTGACACTCTAGAACCTATGGAGAATGATCATTGTGAGTATGACGTCACGTGATAAAGTCATTAATTTAAAGCACTTTTGTCTATGATTGTACCATTAGGGTAAGGTCTATGATTATTTTCTTTTGTATAGTTTATAAATGTGATGATATGGTATATATCTTCGTTGTGATTAATTTCGGTTGTGTTAATTGTTGTATTTTTATCCGTTTTAAATGTTATGTACCGTCAGGGTAAATATCATTTCTAAATGGTATGTACCATTACGGCATGTATGATTTCCAAATGGCATTATGATCATGGTATGTACCAATTCTAAATAATTTGTATCATCAGGATATGTATAATTTATAAATTATATGTATTATGTTGGAAAATATCGTTTACTATAACATGTATTATCATGGTTTTATCATTTCTAAATTTTAGCATAATGCGTACCCTATGTCTCTCTTGTTAGTTTTGGAATTGCTGATCGTAAATTACTTTTCTTCAACTGGTTGTTTGTTTCAAAATGTCTTTTGTTTATTTTTACATATTCACGAGGATTTCACTTCTTTAGGACTGGAAGGTTTGGACCATTATGATGATGACGGGTCGATTTTTGTTTTTACTGAGTTTACATAACATCGTTACCTGACTCTGCTTTCTAAATTAATCGTAAGGCAAGTTACCAAATACGAATCATCCAATCTCTGAAAAATTCAAACTTTGATATCATGTATGTGAAAGATTTGTTTTGGATATTATAAATGAAATAACTTGTTTTCGACGTAAATTTGTTTTATACCTTTTCCATTTTTGTAGTTCTATTCGAACACACGCTAGGCCTTTATATTTTGAATTTTATGTTAGTTATTGACAAATTAGGTTTTGAGAAACGTCTAGGCTTGTATTTGTCTTAACATTGAATCCTTAGAACCATTCATTTATAAAACAATTTCAGATTTTCTTGGATATTTGATTTGAAACCTTGTAATAATCATTTTTCGTCAACTTTGAGATTAAAATTTCACAAAATTCTCAACTAATACAAAATATGTTGGTAATGATGCGTATTTTACATGAAACAAAACTAATGAAACAATTTCCATGATGCTCGACATACTTGGTCTATACTCATACAACAATTCCAAGTTAAACTCTAGCGTGCGTTTTTATTTTTAATTTCGTTGTTATCTAGTGATAATCTTTATTACCAATCTATTCATTGATTCTACCTGTTATTATCTAGTGATAATCTTTATTACCAATCTATTCATTGATTCTACCTGTTATTATCTAGTGATAATCTGTATTACCAATATATGCATTGATTCTACCTGTTAAAACATTAAGACCTTAATATGGTGTTGGTGAGAAATGAAATGTTCGGACAATAAAAATGACAATGAAAATGAAATATGTTGCATGATTCTAGATGCGAATGACATGATCAATGTGAACATTTCCACAATGTACTGAACTAGACTGCCTTTTGTAAACGCAGTGAAGAGTATTATATCCATTTTTTTATATCCAGCAGAATTCAGCGTGACTTGATACAAGCATAATATAAGGTGAGGACCGGGTAGTTGAGCATTAAAATGTCATTTTGATTTGGTTCATTACTGGTATGAGGTTAACTTAATGTTAAAATCGTTCATTGGTCATGAGTGAAAAGTAGCTATCAACATCAAAATGTACATTCTGGGTCGGTAATGTATCCACGGACATTAAAGACGGTGAATCACATTGAATGTTTATCAAATTTAATAAATACTATGTATGAGATCTAGAATAAACCTGATCCAAAAATTATAATATTGACACATAACGGAATGTATTACTTGACTATGTGAAATTCGAAATGATAATAAATCACATATGTGAAGGATTAGTATCTCAACGTAGTATTATTATTGATATCTATAACAATGGGGGAATTAAATGAGGTTCCGCACCTGAATTTATTTTATTGACAAAAAATTAAAGAAACGACATATTTCTTGATTTCCCCAAAACGTAATCTTTGTTGTGGAAAAGAGATTTATCTATCCTAGTCGAGGACTAAGGATTCTTGAATTTTCATTATATTGATATATGAATGATTGGTTATATTTGGGTTTTGAGTCTACAAAGTAGGCTTTATATTCACACGTGAATGATGGGTCGAGTGTAGGTTGATGGTACACATCAAGGTGTTATATTGCGTACTGAATAATTAGATTGATTTGGCTTTAAGAGTACACAACTAGGCTTTAAATTGATATCTGACGTGATGACGCTCTACAGTTTGGTTTAGATGTTAAGAGAAAATGAATTTACCTGGGTTTCCTAACTGGTTATAATAGCTATATAACAATGCCATTTAATGTATTATTTAATGTTAAAATAACTTTTAATACCCAGTATGTTGGTGTATGATTGATGGATGTAATAAGGGTTATTGGGTTACACGCTTGGCCTTACTTCATATGTGCTCATATATAAAAAAAATTACTAGCTCAGCTAGTCATTTTAACTTCATTGACATCAGAAGTAAACTGTAGTAGTAAAGAGAGCCGATATGTTCTTTGAAAAATGTGATGTATATGGTAATTCATTTAGTGCACTTTTAGAAGCTGGTATTCTTTAGTCTGACAAAAACGCGGTTTCCCTATATCAATACTGTTAAAGACAATACACTTTAACCAATTGAGGCCGTTTGTTAAAATACATGGCATCAGTTATTTTGGTCAGCTGTGTGCTCAGGTTATGTATTTGTGCGTTTATTTTGTCCTGAGTTAAGGACATTGTGTTTTACATTCTAATTATAACTAGGGTTTTATCTTGCAAACAGCTAATGGACCTTATTGAGGTATAGGAAAAGGCTTTATAATCTTGTATTTTCTACAGAATTATTCATTCATGCTTTACGAGCTGAGCAGAATCAATTGTATTATTGCTGTGTCCAGTAGTTCATTTGGGCTGGACATTTATTTATTAAGATTATTTATTGGCTGGAAATACAAAGTGCTGATACAGAAACATTTGTACAAATATATACTTGATTTTTTGTGAAACTACAAAAAAAAAAATTAAAAAAATTCTAGGATTGTATTACAGTGATCAAACAAACTAGTATTGGTACATCATCACCAAAAGGTCACCACAGACATTAACACTTCCAGTGTTGGATTTAATTTGGGATTTCCAGTAAAGTGTATGAGGATTTGTGTATGTGCTTCTTGGATTATTTGGAATTAATTTGCAATACCGTTAAGTTCCTTTGACATTTTTGACTTTATGTTTTAGGGAAATACATTTTTGTTGAATTGTGCGAAGCGTGTTGCTTCTAGCACATTTCTATTATTTTTTAAGACCACGTGTCGTAACAAAGTGTAAACAACCTCACTTGCCACCTATCACTCTTGATTTTTTGTGAAACTACAAAAAAATATATTCTAGGAATGTATAACAGTGATCCAACAAATAGTATTGGTACATCATCACCAAAACGCCACCACAGAAAAATTAACACTTCCAGTGTTGGATTTAATTTGGGATTTCCAGTAAAGTGTATGAGGACTTGTGTATGTGCTTCTTGGATACTTTGGAATTAATTTGCAATACCGTTAAGTTCTTTGACATTTTTTGGCTTTATGTTTTAGGAATATACATTTTTGTTGAATTGTACAAAGCATGTTGCTTCTAGCACATTTCTATTATTTTTTTAAGACCACGTGTCGTAACAAAGTGTAAACATCCTCACTTGTCACCTATCATTCTCTCCAAAAAGAATTCATGTCAAGAGCGCCGACTGAACGATGGGGTTGATTTAGGGATGAGAGTCCACAAGTAGTTTTTATAACTATATCTGAACGATGGGGTTGATTTAGGGATGAGTTCAAAGGTACTCTTTATAATTATATCTGAACGATGCGGTTAGTTTTGGTTTGGGAGTACATAAGTAGATTTGCATCTCATAGAGTTCGCGATTACTAAATTTTATAAAGAGATAAAACAAAATTTATTCTAACATACTATAACTGAAAGGTAGACTCAATCATTCCATCATGTTCAATATTTAATTTTAAATTTTACATTTTACAAAAACACTTTTAAAGTTTTGAATGGTGCAAAAAGTAGATTTCAAATACAATCTTGCAGAATACTGTTTTGTCCCCGACATTGATCGCCCGTTCAGGATTTTTCCAGTCTAAATTTGATAGAGAATTCCTTGTTTTCCTTTCAGCAGAATCATTCCATCATGTTCATGTTGCAGAATACTGTTGTGTCCCCGACATTGATCGCCTGTTCACGAGTTTTGTATGTCTAAATTTGATAGAGAATTCCTTGTCTTCCTTTCAGCAGAATCATTCCATCATGTTCGATATTAAATTTTTATTTGTTACATTTTACAAAAAAAATTTTTTTTTAAATGTTTTGAATGGTGCAAAAGTAGATTGCTATTTTTTTATATTAGTTTTTGATAAATTGAGTCATTGACAGTAGTGACACTGAATGTCAAATAGAACCAGGACTTGATTAATAGAGTCATTGACAGTAGTGACACTGACGATCAAATATCAACATATATTGGTATAGTCATTTATGATTATTGGTATTATCAGATTATTTATGTGGGTAAATATGTTATAAAAATGATATTTGAAATCAAATTTCTTGGCTTATCTCTTGATTATATGCATGCGACTAAAAATGTACTTTAATATACATTGGAAACATATTCACTTAGTATATATTTATATTGGAGAGAGAGAGAGAGAGAGAGAGAGAGAGAGAGAGAGAGAGAGAGAGAGAGAGAGAGAGAGAGAGAGAGAGAGAGAGAGAGAGTGTGTGTGTGTGTGTGCAGGAACGGCAAATATATTTCCTTAAAGTCAAAGTAAGAAGTTACAGAATTAATATAGACAGTTTTTTCACGTATTTTTGAAAGTCCTTTTATTAAATACATGATACAATATTGTAAGGCAATAACACACACACACACACACACACACACACACACATATATATATATATATATATATATATATATATATATATATATATATATATATATATATATATATATATATATATATATATATATATATATATATAGAACAAAGTAATGCACATGCATTGTCTTAGTCATGTCTGCATCTGCGTATGGGTTAATATTTGCATTATCATTTATGACGTCACTGAATGTTACAAGGCATTGTCATTTTTTATGGGATCTTGCTACTCTATTTGCCTCCACCGAATTTCAAAGGACACACTTATATCGACAACTTGTACATTTGCTTTCATTTACTTTATATTAGACATCTTTGTTTATTGTCTTCACATGTAGACGGCATCAATACCGATCATAACAAATTAGCCATTATCCATGTAAGGGTCTGAAAGGGAACAGGTTAATAATCTGCATCACAAAATATCAATACATCATAATAATAATACCAATAGTAATAATAATAATAATAATAATAAAAATAATAATAATAATGAGGACTTTGTATAGCGCCTAATCTTCAGAAACTCTTAGCGCCTTACAACATCTATACTGATTTGACTACAACAAAAAACACCATGAAATTAGGCAACATAATCAATGTTTAAAATATTTAAGGTTAGAAACATTATTAGGTCTTTAAGTTTATTCTTGCATTCGAATACAATGAGGTTTAAAAGCACTCTTGAAATGGATCACTGTGCATGTGTGTCTAATTTCAATGGACAATTCATTCCAGTTTGCTGTGCCCTTTGTATGCGACAGAACGATATCCATATGACTTTGTTTTCATAGTGGGAATAATGAGTACACGATTGTCCGAAGAGGAGTGTAAGTATCTTGCGGGTGTGTACACATGGGTGAGGTCGGATAAGTATGTTGAACCAAAGTCTGTCAGTGAAACGTAATACAAAGAACAAATTTTGTGTTTGATTCTGGATCGAGTTGATAGCCAGTGTAAGGTAAAGAGCAGCGGGCAGGTGTGGTCTGATCATGGTACGCTACGGAAGTTCCAATCAGCTTTGTTTTGAAATTTTTTTTATGGAAATCATTATTGCCCAAATAATACTTTTTTATGGGTTCCCAACTGTTTACCCACTAAGACCGGAAAGCATTGGTAATCTAACTTGTGGACCAGTCTGAAAATGGAACCACATGCATGCTATTGCGATCTATGTAAGGAATCTCGATGACGCATGCAAAGGTTCGCAAAGAGCCTGGCAGGAGTCATGTCTTTCCGTTTTCCTGATCGACCAATTTTCATCAAAATTATCGAAGGCTTCCAAATAGTTTTTTTTTTTTTAACTGGGCTGTTTCGATAATTTGTGATCCTTTGTGGTTTATCTCTGCATACAATGAGATTGACCAGCCTTTTACATATAGTGTATTCAGTAAATTTAATATAATGTTGGCTGTCTAATTATATTAGGGCAATGTAATCTTATGTTGAAATGAGTTTGATTCGTATTCATTTCGAAAATGAACAACGGAACGTTCATGCGCAATATATTATAACTACAGATAGACTACTACACATGCATACACAGCCCTGTGAATCTATATTTTCATTCTTAGACACTAGAATGGACTTATAAATGTATACATTGATCATCTTGTCTCACGGACACATACAGTACACATTACCAAATTGATGAATAAATGCCTTTGTGCGTGTATGCAAAAGTGTAATCAGTATAAGCTTCATTACATGGTTTGCAAGAATGCGGTTATCCTTGCTAATTTGTTGAATATATATGCAACTGAAATCACAGTTTCCTTTACCTTGTTGTCAATTACAACTAGTTTCTTGTATACGTCATTCTGTTTATAGAACTGTAGCTGTAAATATAACAGACACACATTAGTTAAACAATAATGCATAACTACACGATATGCAGTATATTCATGAACAGTAAAGAATCTATGTTACCGAGTACAATTTACTGATCTTATTGTGACTGCTTTGTGTGGCTGCAAGCAATTATGAGTATAGGCGTATTTAGTAATACAGATGGGTAAGAAACTGATTTGCTAGCACCACCAGAGACATCGGTTACTCTCGATATAGCTTCTACAATAATAGCGATTGGTGTGCATGTACGGTGGCTGATGTTGGCGTGAGTCCAGTCACATCAAGGCCAACGGTTGCTGCTGAAACAATACCTCAAATAGTATCTATGAACAAACACTCGAGTTTGTACTTTACGATTAGAGCAGGTCTTTTGGTAATTTCATTCAGCAACTGTTGCTCCGCATTTATTACTTTTTCCCGTTGGTAAGATGGTCCGTCATAGTTACTGAATAAATAAAACATGCTTATTTTGAATTGCCCGGTCTCAATACGCGCGTGGCCCTCAGGTCAGTAATCCTGTTATACTCGTAAAATTGTCTTAAGTTATTAAAAAAAACACTGGCTTGTAAATACTTAAATCTATGATTGTTATACGTTCTAATGTTTTGATAACCCTCTCAGTAAAATACACGCCGAATAAACCACAACTTTTGACATCTAACGATCGTCTTTGCCCAATAACTTTCACTTGAGTAAATTCATCCTTGTTGAATAACAATTGAAATATGTTTTGTCTCACTTGAATCAATATTGGTGTACAAAACTCGTTGCTAAATGTAACCTGGGTGAATACAGCGACAACTACAACTAATCTATGAAAGAAACAATCGCAGAGTGTTATGCATCTGATTCGTGCGTTTGCCGGTTTAAAGATTACTAGCTGGCCTCGAGTTGTAACAGTATAGCATGTTGATTATAATGGTAAATTCCTAACCTGACACTTATCAAGATTAAATTTCAGTGTATACGAGAGTCTGGTAACACCGTTTAAAGCAGATATTAATTGATAAGTTGAAAAAAGGTCACATTCGGCAGCTGATCCAAAACCTTGCCGATACATTCCGCAACCTCAACACCGCGGTCAGAATCAGTTACGTATCTAATGTTGATGATACAATTTAATCTGAAGCACAAACACCAAAGACGATTATGTATCATTCTGGACAAAGGTTGAATTAGTCAAACTGATTTTATCTGTCTAATGATTTTGTTACTGTAAATGCGAACATATTTGTAACAGTACCAGGTTTGTCAAAACGTGAAACTAATGGTACTATAACCAGAATCGAGATATCGCCATTATTTATCAACCTTGCCATATTCCACACTCATCATTAGTTCCTAGTATGACTAACAGGTATAATGATGATTAGTACACCTTTCACATAACGATCAGAACTACCAAATTCATTTCCATCAAGAGAACTAAACATATGTCAGATATTTGATAAGGTTGATACGTTTGTGGTTTCCCATCCTTCTTTGTTCCGCTCCAAAAGGTACTACGTGTTATGATGCGGACAAGTAAGCGATTTCTTCTTGTACTATTCTGATAGTCGACTATACGATGTATCAACGTACTCGTTCATGCAATCTTAATTTACATGCCGCTGTATCTGATTTCACCATCGTCAGTGAGTAAAAGCAGATTTCATGCCACAAAGTCGCTTTATAACTTAACAATAAAATCTTAGATGAATACATGTGACGTTCTCAGTTTACCAGTGGAAGCTTAAACAATCACACTGTCATCTTGGTTGACAAAATCAATGCTGGTAAACTCAGTCAAGTCAGTTTTTTTCAAACCGTCTTTTCGGACTGTATAACGTCTGCACATGTGAATGGACATTGCTGTATAATACTATCACACGTACTTTAATGTGACATCAATAAGTATTTACAATCCAGTGTACTCAACGCTTGAATAACAATATGACCGCATATATGACCATATCGCTGTAAATCGGACATCTTGTTTAATTGGTCACGAGACACTACTCGTCCACCTACTGCCTTTATTATTGCTTATCATGATGCAGTTCTGACAACCCCTAACAATGCAGCTTTTGCAACCGCTGGAGCAGCTGCTGGTATGAATGCTGACTGGTTGGGGGCCTCCTTTACGTTGGGAAAAAAACCGTGGAAGCTTCGTTTCCAGTTGTTCACAAAGTCGTCGTATCTTAGTTATCAATTCTCAACATTCTTTCTTACTCAACTCTTTTTGAAAACCTTTACAAACATTATCACGTGAAACCAATTCCCTGTTTAGCCGTAGCAAAGCAAATATTGATCAACAAATATTGATTATATCATACTGATTTTCAAAACACGGTTCCATCGTTAACAGTAGTTAATGGTGATCCCATTAACAACTCTTAACCTTGGATGGTTTGATAAGTTTGTGTGCAAAAATTGACGACGGAAAAGTCTTTCATCTACCAAGAGCATTTTCGATGTTTTTGTGTTATGCCATTGATTAATTGTCTGTGGTATAATATATGATATTGTACGTACCATATATCCAACATAAGATCAAAGGCATAATGGAAGAGTGGTGGTTGTTACAACTTGTTCTCGATGGTTTAGAAAAGGTCGATGGGGTTATATAGTGGATACATTCATTCAGTTACCATGGACACCATGGAGTAAATATTCAGGTGAAAAGTATCTTGATGGCTACAATTACTGGTAATATGGTTAGCGCTTTGATCTACTAGACGCATGATGGGTCATCAAATGATGCATTAAATCCATACATGCACATCGTGGCACTCATTAAACACAATTTATACAGATATAAAGAAACAATAGACAAAAAAGCCGGAAAAAAATCCAAACTATGATATATTTCACATGAACACTAGAGAGGTGAATTCGCGGTGGAACATTTTGCCAGTGCAAGCGAGGTCACTCGTGGAATTTCTCGAATTAGTTGTCCAAACAAGCGCTATGGAAAATGTATTTATCATTACTAAAACAGATTTCAAAGGGTTGGTTTCATATCAAAATACTAAATAAAGTCTGTTAAGCCGATATCATATTTTATTTACACGATTGTTTCCATAATCGACAAGATAAATTGCGCACGTACAATTACGCACTCACGATTGTCGATGTCGCCAGCAGATAAAATAAAGCTGAGCCATCGACACCAAAAGGTTCTGCCAATGTAGTACGTGCACTTGAACGTCTTGCTCACATGACGACGATAGTTACAAGTGGATCCTGGCACGTTATCGATTACGTCCACCAGACGATGATGGGTCAAAGCCTCGTTCGCACGTCGTTCCAGAAAATACGGATATACATCGGTATACACCCATGTGATGGTCCTCTGATTAAATCATATTTGCCGTAAGTGCAAATTCACAACGGTCTTAAGGACAAATTCCAGCTACAGTTCGTTTTTTATGTTTCTGCACAATCATATTTGGACACTTGGATTTCTTGATGTTCTTACCAGATATCTGCGGTCATACCAACTCGGGACCACTCCAGTGGACTAGTCGTTAGATCGGTAGCCTCGGATGCGGGAGGTTGCAGGCACGAACCCGACCGCGGAGTCATACCAAAGACTTAAACAAATTATGAGATTAGAATTTTTAGAGGTATTATTAGAACTTCCTGGCCTGGTATCGGGATAATGTGACTGGGTGGAAGATCAATATAAAATGCCACAATGCAGACATAGTAGCGATATGACAGAAACATTCTTAAAGTTATGTTAAAAATCCAAATCACACACACACACACACACACACACACACACACTCGAACATTTTGGGTCGCAGTCCCACATAGTCTTCGCGACCGGTTGATTTTAGATAGGTAGAAAGATAGATCGATAGATAGATAGACATACAGATATATTAATAGACCAGTCATACGCCTCTACTGTTTTATCCCCTCCCCTTACTACTCATCATTCGTTTAGAATACAATCCAATACGCACCTTTAATATCGAATGAAAACTGTAGAAGTCTTTATATGCACAGTATAATTATAAACACTCAGACACATACATGCAATCAAATAAAATGGGGGTAGGAAGAAGATGAAACAAAACACTCTCACATGCAAACATAATGAAATATCATACAATTCTAGGCCCTCACACACACAAACGCAAGGGTAGGATGTCGGGATTTAAGTTTTAGTTAATAACAAAGACATGGACATACATAAATATACAATACAGTACGTATGAGTAGTAGTACACTTTCTGAATAGCTGTTTGGGTTTTCCAACAACAGAGGTAGACTGTTTGTTTCCTGAAACTGCGCCTCACAAGTGGGTTTTAAAATAAGGTCTTCTTTATTTTATTATTATCTCTTCCGATGCCTTTACATATGTAATGTGGTACAGGTAGATCAGCATACAGCTAACGATGGTAAATTAATAAATACTGGCATATATCATAGTCAGGTTATCTGCGTGTGTGAGTGCGTGAGAAAAATATAGATTTTTAACATAGCGTTAATTTATTGCAGTCATTTCAGTATGAGATTTGCAATGTGACAGTTTATTGTGATGCCTAATTAAGGAGGATCACCCAGCATACAGGTAGCGTCATGTCCTACCCAGTAACACATCCTGCCAACAGGCTGACCTGTCGTAAACTAACCTTTTTATCATGTTCACCCAGCGATGTAGCTGCTGGAACCATTTGTATAAGTCTTTATTATGACTTGCCCGTCCTTCTCACCCGCGACCTACCACATCCGAGGCGAACGGTATGATCGCATAGTACTTCAGCGGCTTAGTGGTTACAGCTTTCTCCTCGTATGCTGTAGGACGTAGGTTCGAACACAGGACGAGTTATACCAAAGGCTTTATAAAATGGTACTAAGAGCTGTCTCGCTTGGCTCTCAGCATTACAAGGTTAGTTTTAGGACTGGTCGGCCTGGTGTCAGGATAATGTGACTGGGTTGGACATAATGCTACATGTATGCGGCATGATACCCCAGTGCTATAAATATCACTATAGACTGACACACTGCATACATCGTAACGATATGAATGAACAATTGTTAAAGCTACGTTAAGAATCCAAATCCTCCACACACACACACACACACACACACACAGAGGAGCGACCATCTAGAACGTGAATAACATAATTCACTCACGGCTGGTTGTCCCACTTCCAATCAGAATACAGCAGTCATGCGATGTCAATATATATATATATATATATATATATATATATATATATATATATATATATATATATATATATATATATATATATATATATATATATATATATATAAGCAAAGACACTCTACGCATGAACATTTTGTCTGAGACCGTAATATTACCTTCACTTTCTCCTCCATCAGAAAGTTAAGAAGAAATGGAGAGTTTTACGCATTGTCAAATTTTTAAAAAGAAATTTAGTATTATACACATATGAAAGATGAGTAATTTAATTCTGAGCTCAGACGCTTATTGTCTCAAATATTTATACAGGTATACACCCCTAAAGTTGGACTTTAGTTCATTACGGATGTTTCACTTCCTAATTTAAGGTAAAAATACTACCTGGTCATCCATCATACTGATAAAATATGATTTTATTTAAAGAATATACATATAGGGATTGGTGCCAAAGCAATCTAACGGGATCATTGTTAAAGCGATTTCTTAGGTTAATACATGAGACAAATAGCAAAATGTCAAAACTATGACTTCATAACGAGTGTGACGTGGCACGGAATGGAACCATTTACTTCTTGAAATGTAGATATAATATATTTCCTAGCATTTTGCTGGTGATATTTCAAATTTCACTTAACATGCAGCAGGTAATAAGGATAAAGATTTCGTCACAAGACCAGCAGCAGAGGGGGTGAATCGGACAACATTTTTAAACAAGTTTTCACTGAAATCAGGCTTCTACGGCCAAGATGTGGTGAATCGGATACAAGTTTTCAATGAAATCAGGCATAAAAAATCAATGAAATCAATGAAATCAATGAAATAAAAAAAATGACTAAAACGCTTACAACATCGATGTCACTCGCCCCCTCTGCTGCTAATTCAACCGAATATTTGATCTAATCCTTAGGACGAAAATCACTACGACTTTACAAACAGACTAATCGCTAACACCTCACCTTGTAAATCAATCAGATTATTAGACTGATCTGTGAGTTTGAAATTAATTCTGGTTAATGAATTATTATGACATCGCATATAGACTGGATTAGTTGGATCCTCAATAATTAGAAACCCTGGAGGAGCTGTTGGTGCAAATGAATACAAAATATATCCCTGCTGAGCTTGATTTGATCGTTCTAAATTTATTTGATAGCTTCCTTCGATAACATCACACACTAAATTGATTGCTATCACCGATGAAATATTCACATTGAACGGAGCAATATGCCTGCCGCCACCATCTGGGTCATTATTATGTTTGAGGGTTTTTATTTCCGGTGATGTTGTTTTTTTCCATGCATCATGAATTATTTTAAAACCAACATCGATGGCATCACTGAGAGATTTTTGTAGTTCTGGTACGTTATATCCTGGTAGTTTGAATGTTGGAATATCTTTGACGGGAATTTTATATTGTGATGCAAATAAATCTCTTGTTTTAGGATTATCGTCACCTAATACCTCTTGAATAATTTGTGAATGAAATGTTTCCATGTCATTGATGATTTTGTTACATGTTTCTACAACGCTGATAAATTCATCTCGGGTGAGAGTACCGGATTTAAGAGATGGCAACAACAACAAAATATCGCTATTCATCGCTCCGAAATTTACAATGGGGTCATCCGGTCGATGAATGTGGTAGATCTTCCTAGTGGGAGGATCTAGCAATTCAATAAAAAAATACAATTTATCATAATCTAAATAACTTTTTACTGGATTATCAGATTTTATCCTGTCTGTGATATAATCAGTTTTTTGTGGTTCTGGTAATTTAACGGTTTTTTCCCGGGGTGGGATTTCAGGCCATCCTAGTACGGTCCTTATTGAGCTTTGATAGATATCTACGACATAACCCTCTGTGCTTATTTCAATGGCAGATGATAGTGTTGGCTCATGAACTGTTATAGCTATTTTTGATTCTTTTCCAGTAATCGATTTTATTCTACGCGCTAATTCATTATTGATTTGTTCAATTTGGTATGATCCGGTTGGTATGGAAACAACATTCCAGTCTGGGGTACCGTCGTCTTTATTCTTATTTGCAAATACCAGGGAATTATTCGGTTGTTGACCACCAAATGATTTTGACCTAATATTTGGCCAGCTGTGATACACTCGTAATTTTGCTAGCGCTATCTCCTTCACTGGGACCGGAGAGGGGAAATTCACACTGAATTCTGGATTCGTTGATGTTATTGAGATCATGCTGGTTTGTACTGGGTTTGTGTTCTCCACTATTTGTTGAAGTAATTCCATCTGTGTTGTCATCGTTGCTATACTCATGATGTATTTCTAATTTTGATACTGCGGAATCATAGACACGTACCATCACTGAGAACTCACTATCTGATATCGTTGAGGTTATTGAGATCATTTTGGTTTTTTCTGATTCCATCGGTGTTGTCATTGTTATTATACTCATGTTTTTGTATTTCTAATTTTGACATCGCAGAATCATATATATCTACCATCGCTGAAAACTCACTCTCTGATATAATTGTATCATCGAGAGATGACGATATCAATGAGGATAATTGCGAGTATGCAGTGGACACAACATGAAATTGAATTATGTAGTCTTGTAGTTTCCGTTGGCTGCATGATGATATTTTTTTTGTGATCCCGGTTGATATACCCGCGATTGAAGCCACCGCAGAAATGCAAATTGGAACTACGACCGGGGCAATCATTGTAACCGATGCAAGAATTATTCCGGCGCCAGCGAGAACGCCTGACACTGAGTACATAGTAACATCAATGATAGTGATTCTTCGGCGGTATTTTTTTATTTTTATTTGATACTCCTCAGATAGGGTTTTGAGTCTATTTTGATACTCTCTAACCTGATCATAGCGATATTGCGATGATGAAATCATTTTTATTTTAAATACGCTAGCGTTTTCAATTGAAACTGTTAGTGAAATTGCTTTGCAATTTTCAACTTAAATCCGCTACGAATTCCACATACCACGTTGTTGAGACCCTAACCAAATTTTTATCAGTAGATGTGATTGTGAACTTTTCAGTTGTATCCTTGTCGATGATCGTTGAAATCGTATTATTGACCCCAGATGAACTCGACGATGAAATATTAAATTGAGACAATGGTGTTACTAGTGTTAATCGATAAATACCCTTAACGGTTGCAGTGATATCTAATTTGTTGTTTGTAGGTGTCCACTCAAATGATCCGTGTTGGATCGTGTATACTACGTTATTGGTTTTCTCATGAGGGATTTTTGTTTTTTCAATGACTGTTATCATCCTCGAAAAATCATTTTTGATGGCTTCGATGAAAGTTTTCGTCTCATCGATGGATTTTTTTATATCCGGTAGTTTTAGTTCAATTTTATCGAATGTAGATCCAAGAAATTTATCAATGATATTTCTACGAAAAATTGTAAACTGTTTTATGTGTTCTTCGGTTTTAGATTCAAGTGTTGCTAGTTCCAACGCAGAATCGTTGAGAGTTTTGAATCGATCTGTAATCGTCGAGAAGAGTACACCCGGTTTGAGTTTACCCTGATCGGAAAATAACGCGATAGTATCCTCGATTGCGTTTCGTTGTTTAACTAAAATATCATCCAACGATACATTACTGGTTTTCAATTTACCCTGTTTGTCTTGAAATACAACTATTTCGTTCGGGTCAACATTTGTTAAGTTCAACGTCTCAGCGATTTCATCTTTGATTAGTTTTTTTACATCGCCGGTTGCAATGTCATCGGGTTTGGGTTTCAAAGATCTCCCCCAAATATCAATCATGATATTTTATACATCTCTCTCTAAAAAGCGATTACTAGTGTATTCATTTACGACAATGTGTGGTGGTTTTCTAGATGCTGAAATAGCGTTAAGAACATTTAATACTTCGCTGCCGCATATTGGTGGGTCATTGATTTGTTGTGTTGGTAGCGTAGAATACCAGGTCTTCATTGGAAAATTTTTTATATAACGCATAAACTCTTTTGGCGGGGCTAATCCATATGAATCAAAATAGACAATCCCACGTGGATCAATAGCGTATGCAACCCAGTGAGTACCAGGTCCGGTGCTGTTATCGAGATTAATAATACCTGTTTCAGTTTTGTTTGGTTGATGTGGTAATTGATCTTTCATAAAAACACCTCTGAAATTTTTAATCGCTAGTTCTTTAGCAGCATCCATTAAATCAAAATTGGACATTGGAACCATTAATAAACCGTTCCTGGTAGTCTCAGGCCCTTTCCGCTGTACCATGAATACGGGGTTCCTGGTAGTCTCAGACCCTTTCCCTTTTTTTTATACCCTCGTCCCTTCTTCGGTTCATATGATTCAGCAATGCTCTGTACCGCTTTTGTCCCCAAGCCTCCAACTACCCCCAATGCGGCCGCTTTAGCCACCGCTGGGGCTGCTGCTGCAATCAATGCTGGTATCGCAGCTAACAACGGGAATATGCCTCCTGTTTTAATCATGTTTTTGATAGCAGCCGCAGAGAGTGTGATCTGAACTTTTTTTTTTATCCTTGAAAGCATCATTGAAATGTTTCACTTGACGAGTTGTCAGTGACAATTTATTTGCCCCGCCATTCATTTGATTAGGTTTCAACGTGATTGTGGTTCCACATTGTTTAGCGGATTTTGATTGCAATTTTTTTAACTGACCAGGTGTCAATGACACATTGATATTACTATATGACATTATACAAATACAGATTGATTCTAATGGAAAAATCCTTCGGATTTTCAATCAAAGATTTTCCACTGGTGCATCAATAAATCTCATTCGTCCACCAACACCTTCAAGTAGCATTGATTTATCACTGAGAATGACAGCAACCGCTCTATAATTAGCAATACCACCAGGACGGGTTACACGGGCTCTAAAGTGTATATCAACAACAGATTGTCTCATCAAATCAAGATGTTCCAATGAAAAGTAATAAATCGGATAGAGGCTTTTGAAATCCAATTGTGATATTTGCAAACCAGTATCCACATTTAGATCACGTGCCATAAACGACAATAAGTTATGATATACACGTGAAATATGATTTTGACCGTAATCAAGTTGTACATCTTCAGATGGTTCCTGTTGTCCGTTTATTCTCAGTGAGACCTCTCTAACACCTAACTGATCAAATATCATATGACTTCGTTGTTGATTACCAACTCGTGCATTATTCTGTAATGCAATAAATATATGACGTGGAGCTGAAACCCCTTGTTTTGATGCCAGATGCCAAGTAAATATATCATCAACATTGTCCAGTTTAATATCCGTAGTCACTGATAACCAACTCAATAACGATTTTCCTCCTTGGTCCATAAATGATAACAATTTTTCTTCTGCTGTGATTGATGGAGTTAACACTGGCATCCACAATGCTAGTTTTGTTAAAATGACTTTACCGGCTGCAACTGTAGCATCACGCCAGATTGCATCATCATCAGTACCCTTTCGTACAAGCGCTACTGTGTGTTTAGCTCCATAAATAACTTTTCGGACGTTTCTACAGAATCCGAATATATGATGCAGTGGAATTGCACATGAAAATTGTCGACGCTGTCCTTGCAACGTTGCTACGCGTGTTGCAAACCCTAGGTTGTAGTTAGTAATATTATTTATGACATCAAAATCACCAGCTGGTCTTGTATATCCGGCTGGTGCTGGATTAACTGAAGAAGCATGTGTTGCCTTGACTCTAGAATACTGGTTGTGTTCAGGGTGATCAGTAATATCCTTAGAAAACATCATAGATGGACCCGTTGATCTTGTATAATCATCAGAATATCTCGCTAACCCTATGATTGTTGTAGCCACATCAACATCACGGTCGATGGATTCAATTTCTTTTCCATCAATGAGATATCTTGCACTTTCAAATAACGCCATTATGCCATTATTGACAAAACCAACTCGGATAGTTGGGTTATTATCGTATGGTGGATCATTATGAGCAGCATCATTTGTTACAAGTTCTCCTTCTACTTCAATAAACGCTTCACACGGCAAAAAGTATTTACTGGTATCATGAACTTGAAGTTCAATTCGCGATCGGAGATCGGGTTGTATTGCATGATAAGAATAAAATTGAAAATCGCGTACAGAATCATTCTTGCCAACTGGGGCATCCATATCAAACGCTGGATCAGATGACCTTTTGAACATTTTATTCTATTTATCAGAGTCTAAATCGTGAAATCATAAAAAGATTTTCATCGTGAAAAACGCTAGCGTTTTCGTCGTGGTTTTTTAAAGCCACTTCCTGCTATCATGTTTGCTATCATGTTATTTTGGTCACTTGGATTCACCAATGATGCTAGTTTTTCATCTACTGCGTTATTTATTATTTTACTAACACTTGCAGGCATTTCTGCTGTAGATGGCAATGGTACCGGTTTCTTTTTTCGTCTCACTAATGATGTTATTTTATCCTTTGCTGCAGAAAACGCTTTCCCGGCAAGATCTCCAGCAGCACCAATACCCTTATCACGAATAACATCAATGGCTTTCATTGATAATTGTTTAGCTAACGTAATCACTTTTGGAGCCATTCTTGCAAATAACCCAGCAATGGTATTACCTAAACCATCTCCGTAGTATTCTCTATAAACTGGAAACCGTGAATTAACTACATAGACGAGGGTTGGTTTATCATGATTGTAGTGTATGATCATTATTATAAAAACAATAGTGTTTTCAATTGTTATTTAATCAATATGATACCCACTTTCCGCTAACTCGCCAATAAAATCTCGATATGTTTTGATATCCATGATACCACCGGCAAATAATCGTCTACAGATATCAGCTGCTTCATTAATTATTTCTGGAGAGTTATTTCCGGCTCGTTTCCCTCCGATGAGGACTTCTAACCGTGATATATCACTGAGAATGTTACCAGGACAAGTAACGCTAGTGTTTTCAACTATTCCGCTACCTAAATACTCATCTTCAATTGACTCCTCTTTACCAAAAAATCCAGTTGGATACTCTACTTTACTCAATACTTTGTCTTTAAAACTCTCAAAATCATTGCGGTTACCTTCTGTGATTCTAAATCTACCACGGTTTGCCAAGTATACTTTTTTATCCAATTCTCGTCGTTTTTTATATACTCTTTATACCCTTTGTTTACAGCTATTTCTCTTTGATCGAGTGGAAAATTCCGCACGGTAAAGTTAATTAAATTATTGTCATCTTTAAAACTTTTAATTATGTTGTATGCATAGTTTGTAAATATAGTTTGCGGTGAATACATTTTTGCTATAGTAACGTCTTCTTCCTCTTCTTGTTTTCTTGCAATAGCACATAGTTCTTCTAGTACTTGCTCTTTTTTTTTGTTGTTGCCGTGAAGTAGCTACTATATCTACTGGAAGTGTTTCTAAAGACTTTTTTGTTTGTTTAGTTCTTTTTGCTATTTTTTCTAACACAGGGAGAAAAGTCTCTTCTTGTTTTTTTCCTTGCTCAGAGATTGTTGACACTATCTGTTTCGTTGTTGTAGTTATTGGTTTAAACAACTCTTCAGATCCCGCAGCAAAGTCAGTCTGAAGACCCTGTCGTTCTTGCAGTTTATTCCTGACAGAGTCGCGAATTGGTACAAATCTCTTAATTGCATCTAGTCGCTCACGAGCCAATCGGGTCGTTAATGCTTCCTTGACCATTATTTGAAATCAGAAACCATTTTTCAATTGCAAAACAATTTTTCCCATCGATGATTTCTTCCCTAACGGTTCAATTTTTTATTGCTGTGAAATAGTTTTTATTGCTGTGAAATATTTTTATTTTTTTATTGCTGTGAAATATTTTTATTTTTTATTCAGTGAGAAATATATTCAGTGATTTTGCCTGTTTTTGACAGTTTTGGTGCCATTTTGTGCAATTTTAGTGGTAATCTCTTTGAGATTTTTACAGTCAAGTAGTCGATTTTATATGGGATTTTCCATAGGGAAAAGCTGTTAAAACTCATTTTTGATGATTTTTAGCCATTTTTCATCAATTTTTGCCTGTTTTCGTCATTTTTCATCGATTTTTGGTAAAAAACCTCGTAGGGTCAAGTAGTCGATTTTGCATTGGATTTTCCATAGAGAAAAGCTGTTAGGATTCTATTTTATTTTCGCAGTGTGAAATATTTTCACTGATTCAATCAAAAAATGCTAAAAAAATGAAAATCTCAAGGACATTTTACTGTCACAATAAAATCTTTTGAGGGTCGGTCAATCAAAATAGTTCATTTTCTTGAATTAACGCTCGTAGGTTTCTAATTTTAGAATTAACTTCCTTTTTCAATTCATATTCGTTACCCAATTCTTTTCGTATTACTTCCACGATAGTATATAACGGAACAAACACACCTACTTCACTGGAAAATGCAAGAGAGTCTCGAATAGAATTCTGAATTTTTTGGATGAGTGCATATTTCTTTGGTAACATATACTTGTTAGTGCTAACTCCGTATTCTATATCCTGAAAATCCGACTTGATTTGATCAGGATTTAACCCATCTGACAATTTAATATCCTGATTTTTCAATTTTGCAATTTCAACTATGATGGTATTCATATTTTCAGAATTCATATATGATAATACATATTTCTAATTCATTTTTCAAAAATAAATAAGCCGTTAATATTTTTAAAATTCAGTCTGTATATAAATATATTTTTCAGAATTCAGTCTGTATATATAAATATAAATGCAGACAAAAATAAATAACAACCATGATGAGCGGTTATCAGTCATTTGACCCCCTTGATATAGGCCGCTATGGTTCTATTTGCATTCATTGGGTCCCTTATTAGGCCTTTGTGTCTTTCATAGGGTTCTTTCTCTTGAGTATTTTTCTCAAATTTCCATTTCTTTTTTTCTGAGATTTCTTCAATCTCGATTTGACCCTATGACCGTTTCTTTTAGCCGATAATTCATTCTGAACTATCCTGTGGGGTTACCCAATGTGCATCCACGAACCTTTTTTTGGCCGGTAATTCATTTTTGAACACCATACGGGGCTACCCAAATGTGACGGAGAGCTAATTACATCCATGGATGTTATTTATTTTAGGTCATTTATATTTACATTCACCGGAAACATATTCCCCTAAGAGTGAATCTAACTCGTCAAATAACGGGTTAGAATCACAAGAGGGTATGTTTACGTGAAAATGACCTAGAGGTTACATATATACGACAACACATCTTTGGAACTCCTTGGTTGCCTTCACATCCAAGTAAGCCCAAAGGAAACCCGAAACATACATCTCCGGAAGGGAGGCCTAACGTGGCAAACGCCATCTTAGACCGCCCAGAAGATATGCTTGGGGTGTGACGTCACAATTAACTTAATTAAGGACAGCACAAATACCGTATATATTTCCACTCGAGTGTTGTGGCAAATTGTAGGTATACATATACTTAATTAAGGACAGCACAAATACCGTATATATTTCCACTCGAGTGTTGTGGCAAATTGTAGGTATACATATACTTAATTAACTTAATTAAGGATGGATTATAATTCAATGATGATGAAACACACACACATACACAAACACACACACAACGGGGCTGATTTTCTACGGCCATCCGACCAATTAAAAGCAACCCATGAAATTAAACCCGGTTGCATGATTGAGAAAAGTCAACCACGCACACGTGTCAATGGCGTGGGTTATTTTTGACTGGTCGGATTGGCTTTCGAAAGCCCCAGCTTTAAACCTTTCATTTAGTATATAAGGTGACTAATACAGCAGCGGCAATCCACAGAGTGTGTTATTTTATTTTCTTGAATTACTTGTAATGGTGCTTCACAGTATTTAAATGAGACAGAATATTTGCATAAAGCACTAAAAAAAAAGAATATAATTGTTTGAAAACATTTCTTTTCTAATTTATTATAGCCCCAGCCGCTGAATCACAATTTAAGGGGAAATAACCCGACACCATCTAAGGGAGAGAGTATATAAGGCGACTTAATACAGCAATACACAGGGTGTGTTATTTTATTTTCTTGAATTACTTATTAATGCTGTTTCACAGTATTTAAATGAGACTGAATATTTACATTAAACACTAGAAACAAGAATATAATTGTTTGAAAACATTTCTTTTCTTACAAAACAATGCCCCCGCCGCAGCATCACAATAACCCATAAAACAAGTTAACACAATCTAAGGGAGAGAGTATATAAGGTGACTTAATACAGCAATCCACAGGGTGTTATTTTATTTTCTTAAATTACTTATTAATGGTGTTTCACGGTATTTAAATGAGACAGAATATTTGACTTAAACACTAAAAAAAAAAAGAATATAATTGTTTTCTTATAAAACAATACCCGCCGCTGAATCACAATCTAAGGGAGATAACTCCCTTGGTTATATTTAAGGGTTATAAAAGAGTTGTCTCCCTTGGTGTTATTAGACATACGAAAATCGAATTTTTTGTCCTGTCTCTTTTGAAATGGCCGTTAGATAAACTCCCCTTGCAACCTTTTGTACCGAGGCTCTACAAATATTGAAATACTTGCCGGCTTCATATAATGATTGAAATATTTTTTCTGCGTTAGTTGTTGTATTAAAAGATTTCACAGGTCTCTTCCCAACCATTTTGCAAGTGCCAGTCCTTCCTCGTTTCAAATTCTCACTCTGTGTAACAGCTTCTAAATTTGATAAGGAATTATTCTTTGGATTAGAATCCTTGTGATCGATAACAAAACCATCTTTGATCAATCCATTGAAACATTCATACACGAAACGATGATTGTGATATTTCTTCTTTCCAGCGCTAAACATCAAATACCCTTGATTAGTCACAGCACCAACTGATTTCTTTAGTCTACAGTGTCTTACAACACCATCACTGGATGCTTCATAATTTGTAATCACTGGGTGTGGTCTGAATTCTTGGTTTATTTGTATACTAACTATTGTTTGTCTAATTCATTAATAACATCACTGGAGAATCTTTCAATGTAGTCTTGAGGGGATCTTATGATTTTGTCGCTGACTTTGTCAGTGTCAGGTTCATAATTTCTGATTGATTGTCCATTTTTTATTCGTTTATCATAATAGCGTTTTAGTTCCCTGTATCGTTTGCCGCCACACCTGAAACATAATTGCGATTTTCCCCTAACCCCAACTCCACATCGAATACAGGGTAACGGACCAAGGCTTCCACGACGAAAGCTTTGCATATGATACCCACAGAATTCATTTCTGCATGATTTGTTACACGGTGTCACTGATCCAATCATAAGCCATTTGCAATGATTCATTATACTTAATTCTTTCATTTAAATGCTTGTTTTAATTATAGTATGGAGGAGTTCGAGAGATTATCGAAAATTGCGCCTTGGAAAAATGTTCAATTCAATCTTGATAGAGTTTCTGATACACCAAAGAATAAAATTCTTGATAGAACCTTGATTAGTAAAATCAGAGACTGTTTTAATGAATTCAAGCGTGATGGGGCAGCTCATTGTTGGTCAACATTTCGAATTGATGGTGTTGTTGACGCTACCATGAATGATGAAAAAGCAGCAGTGATAATCTCAAATCTTGGGGAAGAAAGAAATTTTTTTCGAATAAAATTCCTTATCCGTGATAATGGAAAATGGATCATTAGGGACAAATACGAGCCTATTCTTAAGGACAAAAAAACTGTCACTATGACTCAGGATTCAAAACCAGGAATTTTGACTGGAATTGACAAACCATACTACGAAAGATCTTATCCTGTCACAGCAGTTGTTTACGGGATATATCCGCTCAATGACAAACCTGATATTGCAAAACTAGCACCCATGAAATATTCTTCGTCAAGGCTCAATTGTGTAGCAACAAGAATAATGGAACACTTCACAAATGCGTCCCGGGGAAATAAACTAACTGATCTAAGACGAAAAAAAATAACCGAATGGGAACTGACAGTGAAACAGCATGGGGCAACAATTCAGGATATAGCTAAATTAGAAACATCATTGAGATTTCCAATATCAGTAACGACAATCACCGGTGAAGTATTATACGAATCGAAATATAAATCAAAAGGAAACCCAATACAGATTATTGATCATAACGAACACGCGTGGTCATCTGCAGTAACAATATTTCCACGGGATAGAACCGTAAAATATCTATCCCAAACCGAAGAGTTTTTTTCAGAGCAGAAATTATTTGATGCTATTTACCATTTGAGTAAAAACGATCCCGTGTCAATGTGGCTATTTCATAGTACTTCAGACGAGGAATGTAGATTTGATCAGTTTGTAAGGCCCAACGGAGAATTGTACCGTACTGAAGAGCTGCATAATCAAATGAAACAACTAGCTAGTGAGTTTTCTCTGGAGGAAGACAACGATCAATTATTAGCAAACTGTTTTACAGTACCATCAATTGCAGCACATTTTGCTAGAAAGAAAAACGCGTGGAAACCAACACGAAGTGAGTTTTTATCAGATGTCAAATTGTCCTGTCTTGAATACAGCCATGGAGGGTTATGGAATACAAAATACACCGCTGATACCGTTATTTCAGTTGATATGATTGCGTGTTATCCAGGAAGTTTTCTTGGGTATGGAGAATGCGAGAAATATTTCAAACGATTTGGACACCCCACACACGAAATGACCCGTGTTGCTATTAATGGACCACTGCCACATTTCGATTTAACAGGATTCGCTTGTGTAGTATCATTTGAAATGGCTACAGGACTTCATCCGTGTAGTTATCTTTGGATTGGTAAACACATGTCTGAAAAACACTGGATGCCAATAGTGTTATTACGGTATATGATTGATTGTAAGATGTTAAAATCATTAATTGTCAGTGAAGCAATTATATCCTATCGAGCACAGAAATCAGTCTGGTTACCACAACCTGATCTAGAAAAAATAATTAGCGAAGAGCGAAAACTGTTTCCTGATTTTAATGAACAACAAATCATGGATTGGTCCAAACAGTTATTTGAAATCAGAAACAATGAAGCAAAAAATCTTGGACGAAGAATAATCGGTAAATTTGCCCAAGGTGGCAAATACGACAATACGAGATATTCTTCACGATTGATTATAGACAACGCTGAATACGATTTTGTAATCGCGGATTTAACGAATAAAGGCCTATATGTCAATCGTAAGGACGCATTTATGTCCGATGGAACCAAATTGGGTACAATTGTTACTTACAATGATGGATACAATCCGCAGTACACACATTTGAGAGCTTCTATGCTTGGTTATGCTTCTATTAATCTGTTTTCAATGATCAATAGATTTCCTACCACCGCAGTTAGAGTCGCCACTGATTCATTTTACATAAATAGCAAAATGACTGATTTTAAGGCTACTGGCAACGAGAATTGGGGGTCATGGAGAATTAAGAAAGAAATGATTCATGATTATATTCAATCAGCAGATGTTACCATTGAAAATAATTATTTAAAAAGCAATCAGTGTTCAGAATTTTCTAATGCACCACCGATTTCTGATCCAATATGCCGGTATAAAACAGTTTATTTAAACGGTTGTTGAGGATCAGGAAAGACAACACGAGTAATCAATTTATTCAAGGATAAAATCAACATGAATGCGTTAACACCAACTCACAAACTTGCCAGAGACATAAAACAACGAGATGTAAAAAATTCTGGTACTTATCACAGCTTTTTCCGATGGAGCGGTGATAAATGGACCCCTGAAAGAATGGGACAGAAATTTATTCCACCGGTGATATTATGGGATGAAATATGCACGGTACCGTTACAAGTATTAAAAACATTTCTTGAATGGTTGTCAACGAAAAATACAAAAATTATCATGTGCGGCGATCAAGGCCAACCACCACCATTTGTCGGTGAACCTCCTCATGAATGGTTAAAATCATACGTTGATTATTACGAAGAGATGAATGATGACATTAGATCATTAGATGAAATATTACGTGAGTTTAAACAACTAATCAGATTACAACCGGATAGAATCCAATGTGAAATAATGCGTGAAATAATTTCAGAAACTCCCATGAATGATTTTTGGGAAACGTGGAGACCAAATGATTTGATCATTGCAAGTAGAAAAATAGTCAGAGACACACTTCAGATGAAGTTATTTGAATTGCATAAACAAAAATTTGCAACACTTCCAGTGCCTCTTTGTTATAGGCCATCGGATACACGAAAACAGAACATTGAAGTTGATATTCCAGGCCCAAAATCCGAAGGATTTCAAAAACAGAATTTAGTATTAAATGATATTGTGCTGGTTGATATCAGCGTCGTCGAAAATGCATTGCGTGCTGATAAATCCCCATGGACGTTAGGTTATGCAGCAACAATACATTCTTCACAGGGATTGACTATATCGGATACAATTATTTGGATAGTAGATAATCGCATTGAGTGGTCGAATTTAGTTTATCTCGCAGTATCCAGAGTACGAAGAATAGATCAACTTCGAAGAATTGTTTTCGATGATGAAATCATTGGTGACGATAATGATATTGATATTAAAGTTATTGATAAAAAACTCTCCGGTTACAAACAACAGGACAAAAAAAAACAACGAGAATTTGACATTGATGCTGAATTAATAATCACTTTGAAGAAACAACAGAATAATCACTGCGCAAGTTGCAATTGTATAATGCGTTGGCAGTATTCGGATAAGGATCCTCGCCAATTCACCGTTGACAGAAAAAATAACAATCTCGGTCATGTCAGAAATAATGTGATGTTGACTTGTCTTGAGTGCAATAGACGCAAGGGTGCTAGTTAAGACCATGCGGTGGCAATTGAGTGTCCTCAGGTATCACTTGTAATTGTTGTCTAGTAAAACCCCGTTGAGGGGCAGTTGAATCCAGTTTATAGATTGGAGGTCTACCCGTAGATCGTGTTATACTAGATATCTTATGTGCAGTAATACTCCAAATAGGATCAGTAGCCCTTTTTCTGCCACCCTCAAGCTCTCCTGGTTCATATAAATACCTCACAATGACATTACTACCAAGAATTGGTTCTTTGAAATCTTTTTGAATTTTCATTTCAGGTATTGACTTCTTTTTAATCGCATTGATAGGTTTCATGTTGATTGTTCTAGTAATCTCGTTATTCAGTGCAGTAATCACAGCTGGTAATCTTTTAACCCATTCACGGGATCTTTTTTCTTGGATGAATTCTTTTGCGTATTGATATCCAAATAACCGCTCAGCAAGGGTTTTATTAAACCGTTCTACAATTGCCTGATCACGATGCAGTGCAGTATGCCCTCGTCTGATAGCGACATTATGATATTTCATTGTAGATAACACTGCACCCTGAAATTCTTTGCCGGGATCAATTTGTAATAGATTTGGCCAGTGCAGAGGACCTCGTCGATAAATCCTTTCAAATGCCGAAGCTACTTCAGTGGCTGATTTTGTTTTTAACGGTTCTGCTTCCTTGTATCGACTTGCAATATCAACTACGGTTAATGCATATTTGTAACCACGATCATGTGGCAGAAATAATAGATCAGCCTGATGAACTTCATTGGGTCCGGTTACATCAAAATGCGAGAATTGAGTTTGTTTAGGCGGTGGTAGATAAATTTGCCATAGTGCCTGCTTAGATAACCAATGAGCCGCAGTGGTTTTTTTCACTTTTGCAGCGCTAGCGAGTTTATGTATTGCTGCCTTGCCTCTCCAGTATCCTCTTGGGGAATAATAAATAGATTCCATGTTGTTATTAATTACCAGCACCTAACATCAATTTACTTTTCATAGCCGATTTTATCAAAAAGGAAGCCAATTTTTCTTTGAAAGATTTATCAGGAATAGCATTTAACGCATGAATTAATTTCACATCTGCTAGATGCCTGTGCTGCAGATTACTGCTTTTATAAGAGACATCATGAAGGTGACAGGCCTTATCAATGGCATTTATTGGTTCTTCACCGGGTCGGGGCTGATTTTGATTATTGAGTCTGATATCAAGTCTGGTTCCCGGTCCACAGTAGCTATATCCTGGAAGGTGCTTTTCTCCTGGATACGTTGCCCATGGGGTTCCAGGGAGTTTAGTTAGCTTGGCTGCGATATCACCTCCTCGTTTTTTTTTAAAGGTTCCTTGGGTTTAGAAACAAATCTAAATTTCTTTGTACTACATTGTACGCATTTACCAGAAAGCGCTGATCGGTTATTTTTAGTTGTA
The DNA here is from genome assembly GCA_030141615.1 of Unio pictorum. Taxonomy (NCBI): domain Eukaryota; kingdom Metazoa; phylum Mollusca; class Bivalvia; order Unionida; family Unionidae; genus Unio; species Unio pictorum. Next base: position 4,528,191 of record JARLTB010000232.1, on the reverse strand, counting down.
ATCGTCGTCAAGTCATCTGTGCCAGTACGTTTTTTACACTTCACACAATATAGATCCATAATTTATATATAACGGCATGAATATAATTGATTATTCAGCTACCCGACGACGGGAACCTATTAAACATCATGAAATGTTGCCGAATTCAATTAGAATGATTATAATCGGACCATCTGGAAGCGGAAAGACACAACTGCTACTTAATTTGATAACGAGATGGATGAAATGGAACAAATTGTATTTAATAGCCCCGAGTGTAGACGATCAGCGATGCTATGAAGTGCTAAAGGATTTTAACGAGAAAGCAAAAGAATTTCAAATCGATGATGATATTATTGAATTTATTACTGATATAGAGGAAGCCCCGAGCATTGATGCTATTGATGGAAGTATTAACAATTTAGTTGTGTATGACGATATCATGTTAGATAATCAAAAAAATCCTGCTAGAATATTTTCCCGAGGCAGGCATAAAAGCACTGATGTGATATATGTCACTCAACGATACACTCAGATACCAAAAGTGATCAGAGATAATTGCAATGTATTGTGTGTATTTAACGGCGTTGATACTCATACGTTACGAAATATTCATCAAACCTGGTGCAGCGGTGATATGAATCATAATCAATTTAGAAATTTCTTTAGTCACGCTCAGTCAAAACCACACGGATTTGTGACAATAAATTTAGCAGACCCAAGGACACGATATCGTATTGGATTAGATCAAATATTCGGTTGAATTAGCAGCAGAGGGGGCGAGTGACATCGATGTTGTAAGAATTTTAGTCATTTTTTTTATTTCATTGATTTCATTGATTTCATTGATTTTTTATGCCTGATTTCATTGAAAACTTGTATCCGATTCACCACATCTTGGCCGTAGAAGCCTGATTTCAGTGAAAACTTGTTTAAAAATGTTGTCCGATTCACCCCCTCTGCTGCTAGACCTTATATAGAGAAAGTATCGTACTGTTCCACGGCTGAAATCCACTGACCAATTTTCTTAAAGTAGAGGAATTTCTCAACACTTTCTTCGTACCTAAATCATCACCATAAATGTAACTTCGTATCCTCTCTATTACATCTTCCTCAAACAGCAATGTTACTAAATGTTCCCCTAGTCAACACTTCCTTCATACCTAAATCATCACCATAAATGTAACTTCGTATCCTCTCTATTACATCTTCCGCAAACAGCAATGTTACTAAATGTGTCCCTAGTCAACACTTCCTTCATACCTAAATCGTAACCATAAATGTAACTTCGTATCCTCTCTTTTACATCTTCCTTAAACAGCAATGTTACTAAATGTGCCCTAGTCAACACTTCCTTCATACCTAAATCATCACCATAAATGTAACTTCGTATCCTCTCTATTTCATCTTCCTCAAACAGCAATGTTACTAAATGTGCCCCTAGTCAAAACTTCCTTCATGCCTAAATCATCACCATAAATGTAACTTCGTATCCTCTCTATTACATCTTCCGCTTACAGCAATGTTACTAAATGTGCCCCATGTCAACACTTCCTTCATTAACCGATAGTATCAATACTTCTCTCTCCATGCCATATTACTACACAATCTAGGGCATGTATTTTGATATTCAAGATACAGCCTTATTATGGTTACATCTCTCCATGCCATATTACTACACAGTCTAGGGCATGTATTTTGGTATTCAAGATACAGCCTTATTATGGTTACATCTCTCCATGCCATATTACTACACAGTCTAGGGCATGTCTTTTGATATTCAAGATACAGCCTTATTATGGTTACATCTCTCCATGTCATATTACTACACAGTCTAGGGCATGTATTTTGGTATTCAAGATACAGCCTTATTATGGTTACATCTCTCCATGCCATATTACTACACAGTCTAGGGCATGTATTTTGATATTCAAGATACAGCCTTATTATGGTTACATCTCTCCATGTCATATTACTACACAGTCTAGGGCATGTATTTTGGTATTCAAGATACAGCCTTATTATGGTTACATCTCTCCATGCCATATTACTACACAGTCTAGGGCATGTATTTTGGTATTCAAGATACAGCCTTATTATGGTTACATCTCTCCATGCCATATTACTACACAATCTAGGGCATGTATTTTGGTATTCAAGATACAGCCTTATTATGGTTACATCTCTCCATGCCATATTACTACACAGTCTAGGGCATGTATTTTGGTATTCAAGATACAGCCTTATTATGGTTACATCTCTCCATGCCATATTACTACACAGTCTAGGGCATGTATTTTGGTATTCAAGATACAGCATTATTATGGTTACATCTCTCCATGCCATATTACTACACAGTCTAGGGCATGTATTTTGGTATTCAAGATACAGCCTTATTATGGTTACATCTCTCCATGCCATATTACTACACAATCTAGGGCATGTATTTTGGTCTTCAAGATACAGCCTTATTATGGTTACATCTCTCCATGCCATATTACTACACAATCTAGGGTATGTATTTTGGTCTTCAAGACACAGCCTTATTATGGTTACATCTCTCCATGCCATATTACTACACAGTCTAGGGCATGTATTTTGGTCTTCAAGATACAGCCTTATTATGGTTACATCTCTCCATGTCATATTACTACACAGTCTAGGGCATGTATTTTGGTCTTCAAGATACAGCCTTATTATGGTTACATCTCTCCATGCCATATTACTACACAATCTAGGGCATGTATTTTGATATTCAAGATACAGCCTTATTATGGTTACATCTCTCCATGCCATATTATTACACAATCTAGGGCATGTATTTTGATATTCAAGATACAGCCTTATTATGGTTACAGTTCCACTTAGCCAACAGGACGAACATTGTGTCCATAAATAGAAAATATCCTTGCCCAGTTGATCAATGCATTGTTGTAAACAAGGTTTAATTCACGGCCCCGTTTTCTTCATTCTGTGCACAAAGCCGCTCTCACGTGTCATCAATCGACATAGGTATCTCACCGATTGTTTGCTGATGACACTCAAATATAGCTGCTCAAATTATGTTACTATTAAATGCGTAGAGAGGCGTATTTCTGATATAGAATCATAGATGACATGTAACAAACTGCTGATGAAGAACGATAAACCTCAAGCCATTATCATCACCGCGTAAATACTTTCTCTTTGACACTGCATACCTCAAACAATACGTATCAGCAATACCAGCATTAAATGTATACAGTCTGTGCAAAACCTAGTTGTCATTATTGGTACTAAGGTGTGAATACACCAACATGTAAAGCACATATGCAAGACTTCATATACAAGGTATACAATGCTACATATCAGGAGCTGAAACGCATCAGCTACAATCGCAATGTTCATTCGATTGTGGGCCGATAATTCAGACTCGCACCAGTGATGATTTAATTTTCGGGTTAGAGACTGACATCACTTATTCATTAAAAGCTGCATTTTTTGTTGGAAAGGTTTGGCTGAACACATTGATATATATTTTATACGCTTATCGGTATTTCTCTTGAATGTGGCCATCGGCTGAAGGGTTCCTTTTGTGACATGTACATTATATTTTCGGAATAAATGCTATGTATGGTGACTTGCCAAATCCCGGCGGAATAACACAACCATCAGTCCTATATCCATGTTGACTATTGCGCTAGAAATTGTTGTTACCATTTTCCCATTATGTGTCTAAAGTGTAAACTTTTTAATGAATAGGTGACATCTACCCACATATCGTCATCAGTATCAACACAGATTTGGAAGTTGATAAATCGGTTTAATTCAGTTGATGCTACTAAAACACTGGATCTGAACCAACAAGAATTATAAAATTGTGCTGCACATTTTGGTTTCTTTTTGTGTGGTACATCAAACATCGTTGTTGAAATATTGTTTTCCGTTTCCTGCCACCACTAACTACAATTTGAAAATAATCAGTAATTTTACCTCCCACCACGGTTGTTTCAACTTCCAAAAAATGAGCTCTAAGTGCATTTCTGAGACCATGAACAAGGAGTGACTAGACTATAGCTTAAATGCCAACATCAAGAGAATGCAAATGGAGTGTAGACAAACTGAATGAATTTCAGTTATAACTAAAGTGCAAATGAAAGGTAGACTCGGTAAAATCATCTGCTTCAGGGCTTGTATATGGTTACTAAATTTAATATCACTAGATAAAGATGTGAAGATTTCATTCAGGCTTTAAAGTAAGGTTTAAAATTATTATGTTGATACCTTCAGACCTAGGGTGTGTCAGAATAATTTTGAGTAGCTTACTTTTTGAGTTGGTCCACTTCACTGGTAATAGTCAGCTTATGCCCAAGGATATACAGTGTGGTGATCAGGTCACTCCATTGAACCAACTCACCAAGTGGTCCTCCTGCAGAAAATAAATCCAATGTTTATATAAATGTGCAATAGTGCCCAAGAATATACAGTGTGGTGATCAGGTCACTCCATTGAACCAACTCACCAAGTGGTCCTCCTGCAGAAAATAAATCCAATGTTTATATAATTGTGTAATTGTGCCCAAGGATATACAGTGTGGTGATCAGGTCACTCCATTGAACCAACTCACCAAGTGGTCCTCCTGCAGAAAATAAATCCAATGTTTATATAAATGTGCAATAGTGCCAAAGAATATACAGTGTGGTGATCAGGTCACTCCATTGAACCAACTCACCAAGTGGTCCTCCTGCAGAAAATAAATCCAATGTTTATATAATTGTACAATAGTGCCCAAGAATATACAGTGTGGTGATCAGGTCACTCCATTGGACTAACTCACCAAGTGGTCCTCCTGCAGAAAATAATCTAATGTTTATATAATTGTGCAGGTTACATCTGGGATAACATCACATGCTTTTGAGATATCAGCTTTATTAAATAATGGAGTTTCTCATGCTGCATAAGTACAATTATTTTATATTTAAAATCAGCAATTTCTGTGGGTTTGTTTTGGATTGGTTTTATTGAGTTTAATGCCAGTGTTTAGCACATGACAGGCCAGACATGAAGGCCAGTATAATTGATGGAGGTGAACCTGGGAAGAACCAAGGACCCATGGGATAATTCTAGAAGCTTTTTCACATATCCACATTGGTTAAAGTGAGACACAAACTCACATGGAGAGAGGTAAGCCATGTAGGAGATCTGTAAAGGTGTGGGCCTTATATCATTCAGCCACCTGATGGCCCTATTTCATTTCTGTATAAATGTTGTTCCAGGTAATGGATTAAATAGGAAAAACAATAATGCTGTATTCAGGTCATAATACATAAAACAAGCCGTAAGTGAACAACACTTGTTTCTATCGACAGTCACATGCCAAAATATCTAATACCAAGCACAAGCCTAAATTCTTACATGCTCTGTGGGTGAGGAATATACACCCATGTCTGTTCAGAACATCTTGATTCTCAAGAAAATGTTCCACCAGGCATGCCAAGTGTTTTTTTACAGTTTAACTTTGTGTGTTATCAGTCATACAAAATGATTTTCCAGGTGATTTATTTACTGTCACCATACTGTAAAAGAATGAGGAGATAAATCATTTTTTCATAGTTGTTTCAGCATCAGGTAAGGGAGATAACTCCTCTAATCAATGCATAAACTTGATGCAGACATTATTCACCTATTCTCATGTGCATTTATTTAAAGAAATTATTCATAACAATAAAAGTGTAAGCTAGAGCATCTGTACAAAACTTTGAACCCCAAAAGCTAAAATTCTCTCCTTGTCCTCTACCAAGGATTGCTCTATGTACGGTCCCTGTAATTTTTTGCTGCATGGAATGAAAATTAACTCCAGACCAAGTTTAACTAAATTGTATGTGCTTTCATCATAAGAAGTGCTTTTAATTTAAACCAAAAGTCTGAGACTCCATTTAAAGATTGACATACATACAACATATCCTGCAAGTCCCCTGCTAATATCAAGGTCCTCACTAATGACAAGGTCACCACTTACAAGCATGTCAAGGTCCCAATTATATCCAGTTCTTATTGAAAGTACCATATGATCCATCACAAAATTTGTATACTACATGCTAGTACCCTACAAATTATGGTCTAGTATTTTAAGTTTTATTCTATCGACACCTGGTTTCCATGGTAACATAAAAAAATACTGAATTGAGAAAACTTCTTAAAGCAGATCTGTAAATTGACTGACTTGTGTACTAAGTCTGCTTGAAATACCAAGAATGGTTTTAAAGTTATGCTCGATAAATGATCATGTTCAAGGATTGATGAGTGTGACACAGACAGACAGAGGGACATAGTGATAGTTACATCCTCCATAATTTTGCATACCAGGGAGACAAAAAGACAGTAAAATTAGGTTTAATTTGTTTTGATCTGAATACTGGTTAACCCTGTGAAATATGTGACACTGGGAGTGAAAAAATAATTGTGACTTAACTAATAACTTCATTTAATAAAAATAATTGTGACTTAACTAATAACTTCATTTAATAAAAATAATTGTGATTTAACTAATAACTTCATTTAATAAAAATAATTGTGACTTAACTAATAACTTCATTTAATAAAAATAATTGTGACTTAACTAATAACTTCATTTAATAAAAATAATTGTGACTTAACTAATAACTTCATTTAATAAAAATAATTGTGATTTAACTTATAATTTCATTTAATAAAAATAATTGTGACTTAACTAATAACTTCATTTAATAAAAATAATTGTGACTTAACTAATAACTTCATTTAATAAAAATAATTGTGACTTAACTAATAACTTCATTTAATTGTGACTTAACTAATAACTTCATTTAACTGTGACTTAACTAATAACTTCATTTAATTGTGACTTAACTAATAACTTCATTTAATACAAATAATTGTGACTTAACTAATAACTTCATTTAATAAAAATAATTGTGATTTAACTAATAACTTCATTTAATAAAAATAATTGTGATTTGACTAATAACTTCATTTAATAAAAATAATTGTGATTTAACTAATAACTTCATTTAATAAAAATAATTTTGACTTAACTAATAACTTCATTTAATAAAAATAATTGTGACTTAACTAATAACTTCATTTAATAAAAATAATTGTGATTTAACTAATAACTTCATTTAACTGCAGAATGGCGCTAATTAGTCTGCAACTTGAGAAGGATAAAATATTGGTCTGTTTGGTTTGGACTTAACACATGTTTTCACAACATATTAGGCTATCCATGGCTGCCAATATATTTGGTGAAGGAATGCCCATGATAAAATCGGGAAAATTACCAATCCAAGGGAAGCTGCTGGGAAGCTTTCTCACATACCTATGTTGCTCAAGATGAGTGAGTGATCTGTAACGGTGAGCACCTTAGACCACACAGTCACCTGGAAGACCAAGCCTTGGATGAAATAGGGGAGAGAGATAAAAAGGACAAAAATAAACAGACAGAAAAACATATCAAGAATGATGAGAACAAACATGCAGATACATTCATAGTAGCAAAGTGTACAAACAAATGTGGGAGAAAACTGATTTCATTAACACATTGCTGTGATCTTTGTCAAGTGTGCATCATCAAATATTATAAGTTATCAACACTATCAGCAGAAACTTAAATTAAGATACAAAGATAAATGAACCAACATTGCTATTAGACTAACATATCCGTCAAAAAATGACCCAACATTGCTATTAGACTAACATTTCCGTCAAAAAAATGACCCAACATTGCTATTAGACTAACATATCCGTCAAAAAATGAGCCAACATTGCTATTAGACTAACATATCCGTCAAAAATGACCCAACAATGCTATTAGACTAACATATCCATCAAAAAATGAACCAACATTGCTATTAGACTAACATATCCGTCAAAAAATGACCCAACATTGCTATTAGACTAACATATCCGTCAAAAAATGACCCAACATTGCTATTAGACTAACATATCCGTCAAAAAATGAACCAACATTGCTATTAGACTAACATATCCGTCAAAAAATGAACCAACATTGCTATTAGACTAACATATCCATCAAAAAATGACGCAATAAAACATACCTTTAAACTGATTTTCAGCAAATTTCCAGCCAGACTGTTGTGATAATAAGCCTAGATGAACCAAAATCTGTGAAAGAACAATATTACAAATTGAATAAGGAATTGAAATGTTGCTAAACCAAATTACTTGCTTTATTTTTAAATGTGGAATAGAAGTGTTGCTAAACCAAATTACTTGTTTTATTTTTAAATGTAGAATAGAAGTGTTGCTAAACCAAATTACTTGTTTTATTTTTAAATAAAGAATAGAAGTGTTGCTAAACCAAATCAATTGTTTTATTTTTAAATGTGGAATAGAAGTGTTGCTAAATCTAATTACATTAGAAGAGTTTCATAATGGCTAATCCATTTAAACATACCACTACCCCATGGATGACGAAATAAAAAACTTCCCTGCATGGTCATCAATAAACAATAATCACTTCTACGCCATATCATATCAAAAGAATAAATGCTACTATCAGTTGTGCCTATTTTATTTTAATAATATGTTTCTGTCATGCCACCATTGTGTATGTTTTCTTTTCTATCCCCTCCCCTTTATAACAATAATAATATCATTGCTGATTGTTCATCTTAATTTGCGAAATTTCAGCAAAAATAAATAAAATAAATCAACATTTTCTGATGAATTGTAACAGAAATACTGAAACATATAATAACATCATTGCTGATTGCTCATCTTAATTTGCGAAATTTCAGGAAAAAAAACCAACTAAATCAACATTTTCTGATGAATTGTAACAGAAATACTGAAACAATTGGAATGTGGATCTCCAGAAGTTTTCAGATGTAACTATTTATGGTATGGATGCTGCAGTCGAATATCTAGAACATTACAAAAAATGGCAACTGAAAGACAATACAAGTACATGGTCTGTTGAAGATGTGGGGATATGGTTGACTTCAGTCAGCCTGGAGTCAGCTGTGGCTAATTTTAGAGATGAGAACTTGATAATAGACTGACATTTATCAGCCTCAGAATTAAGTTCAAAAATTGTACATTTCAAACTCCGCAAACTTAGAAAAGGTCCCTTCTCTTAGCTTCCATTTGATTGGTTATAACTATTTTTTTTACAAACACATGCTTCTGAAAAAAAAAGCAAAACCTTCAAATAAACCAGATTACGCATTTTTAAGCTAAACTGCTCATAGCGTAATAACTCTGGTACCAATGTTTAGCTCAGGCATTCAATTTTGTATGCATACTAAAATTTTGACATACTATTATACATTTATGGAATGCCAGGCCATTTTCCAACGCTACAGCTTTTCATTGCCATGTTTATACCATCTTAATATGCAAGTGTAAAGCACAGAATGGAAATCTGTATTCTCATTGGTTGACCAAAAATGAGGTATTGAACCTAATGATAAACTGAATTTCAGCTGACTATAACAGGGACAGTATTCCATTTTTTGCATTACACTAAATTAAATTCATGTAGTTTGTAATATTTCATACAGAGTTTCAACGGATAAGAATTATTCAGGCTTCCAGCACCAAAGCGATTATTATTTTCCAGGAAATTTTAAGAAGAAAATGACAACTTTCAGGAGTTAATTAAAAAGTCTGATACTTTTCTTAAAGACACAATACTGCAGTTTAAGGCACATGTTCAAACATCTCTTACTTATCAGACTCAACCATGGTTACCGATGTAATAAGACAATCATTGCAAAATTATTCATATCAACCACGGTTACCGATGTAATAAGACAATCATTGCAAAACTGTCCATCTCAACCATGGTTACCGATGTAATAAAACAATCATTGCAAAATTGCAATGGAAAAATAATGCATTTTCTCTAAAAAAAAGTTTTAGTCTAGCTCTCGAATATCAAATTCCATGACATTTTAAGACAAAATGTAATTTTCAAGGAGGTTTCCAGAATATTTTCGTTAAATTCAAATTCCAGCAGAATTTCAGGACCTTCTAAAATTCAGGATGGAATGGTAATCCTGATTATTTTAAGGTTGTTTACATAAAGATTACAGAATGTCATGTAGATAATGTATTGGCTATAGCGATCTGAAATTTACTTCTCGCCAAAAACCGTAGCCTGAAATTTTCAACACTAACACCTGATTATGGTCCAATTCTCCTTGTAGGCAAAGTTGCCAATAAAACAAAGAGTAATTTGAACGTTAACTAATTATCCATGACCAACATAGTACACTAAGAAAAATATCAGATACGTATTTCCTTGCTACTAATAGTCTAAATTACAGAATAAAACCTGCACACCTTTTTCTGTCTCCTACCACTAAGGTCCTGTTTTGTAGCTAAACTGTTCACAGCTTTATTCCATCGAGGCCAGATACGCCGAATACGCATTCTGATCCAGGCATAGCTCTCACGTTCATTTGGATCGACTAACATTGCATCAGTGGTTCTATGTTTGTTGTAATATTTGCCTGAAAATAAAAATAACATGTCATAATTAATTACATGTTGTAATAGTTGCCTGTAAATTGTAATTAAATGCCATAATTAATTGTAATTGTAATTTGTGGGAAAGGTGAAGTTCTGTACAATCAAACAATTAAGATAACTAGCCTACCATAACACAAACACATTTCTACTGAAAGATTTAAAATGCTGAGGGAAGTTCTGTACAATCAAACAATCCAGAAAACTAGCCTACCATAACACAAAAACAATTCTACTGAATGATTTAACTCGCTCACTGACCTGACAGAGTCAAACCCAATATATTCTTATAATATCATTGCCTTATAACATTCATACAGTGCCTCAAAACTGACCTAAATACAAAACATAATAGCCAGAACTAGACAGATATACACATATTAATTAAAGAGGATATATACATATGTATCTCTCAATGGAAGAGTGTAAGACATATATATCAATGGACAAGGATATTTCACTTATCTATCAATGGATTAGTATATATATCAATCAATGAATGTGGATATGTATAAATGGTCAAGTAGTTGATATATATCTATCAATTAACAAGGATATGATACATATCTATCAATGGATAAGCAAGGCTTCCAATAATAATGCACAATGTGCGTCCCAGACAAAATAAATAAAAAATTGACGCATTAAAACCCTATTGCTGACCAAGTCAATTTCCAGCTTGCAGAAAAGGTCAAGGTTTCACAAAACAGAGGTCTCAATAATTTTCTATGATATATGTTGAGGTCATGCTCATTAACTATGCAATGTTTTCATTTCTGAGTGTAGCCGATTAAGTACAGTGCACTTGATCTGGAAACAATGATGTGCTAAGGAGTCAAATTAGAAGATAAAGCCTATGACAATAAATATTTTTTTTGCTTTTCCTGCTTTCACGTTGAGACTTGGACAAAATGCAGTTTGCAAATTTGGAAAAGTATATTGGGGGTTAAACACATAGATATCAGCCATTATACATTTGTCATAATTATTACATCTTTTTACAACAAATTACATTTTCTGTTCTCCAGTAGATTGATTACAACGTTTTGGTAAATTAAAAAATAAAATAATTTAAAATTGTCAAAAGATGTCTCTCATTTTTAGTTTCATCTCTTTAATTCCACTCATATAAATTTGAGAATGTGCTTTTAAAAACATCATGACTGCATAAGAATCTTTTTTGTTTTCTATTTATAGCAACTGTATATGACCCATTTTATTTCCAAGAAAACAGATGGGTTTCACCAAGTTTAACTTAGTCTCACAGGTTCATTATATTCATAATAAAATTAGGTATAAGACCAGTCTATGATTTATTAGACGTAGGCACCAGATTACAAGCAAGACCCGTTACGGTGTGACTTGTCGATATATACAATGAAAAATGCAGATCGATCTTTGCAAACTTCAACATGACAGATCAGAAGAAAGGACAAATGAAACACCATTTTACAAACTTCAACACGACAGATCAGAAGAAAGGACAAATGAAACACCATTTTACAAACTTTAAAAGCAGGTTATGAGAGTAACATAATTCAACACTCTGGATTGAGGACAAGGAATGCTCATTGCTAAAAATGCAAAATTAAGTTCGCGACTATCCACTATCCAGTTACATGTATCAAGTTGACTGATGGGATATAAATTTTAATACATGAATATTTAAAGAATTACAAATAAGTAAAACTGAAAGTTTTTGTGTCTCTTTATTCCTGGCATTATACTGGATATTTATCCACTTCATGTATGCCCAACATGACTGTGAGAGGGGAATGCAACTTTTGTGGTGGAACTCCTATTTTCACAATATATATATATATATATATATATATATATATATATATATATATATATATATATATATATATATATATATATATATATATATATCCAAGCACAAACACACACAACTTACTGTAGAAACTATAAGATGGGACCTTTTATATTTTCTTGTAAGGACATATTCAAATGTGAGGGCCCTCGCAGCTCCATAAAATACTAATTTAACAGAAACCCTGATGGGGAAATGTATCTATCAATGAAAGGGTATATGCATTGATCAATGAATGAATACATATATCTATCAATGAATGGGGATATGCATTGATCATTGAATGAATACATATATCTATCAATGAAAGGGGATATGCATTGATCAGTGAATGAATACATGTATCTGTCAATGAATGGGGATATGCATTGATCAATGAATGAATACATGTATCTATCAATGAAAGTGGATATGCATTTATCAATGAATAAATACATGTATCTGTCAATGAATAGGAATATGCATTTATCAATGAATGAATACACGTATCTATCAATGAAAGGGGATATGCATTGATCAGTGAATGAATAAATGTATCTATCAATGAATGGGGATATGTATTTATCAATGAATACATACATGTATCTGTCAATGAAAGGGGATGTGCATTTATCAATGAATGAATATATATATCTATCAATGAAAGGGTATATGCATTGATCAATGAATGAATACATGTATCTATCAATGAAAGGGACTATGCATTGATCAATGAATGAATACATGTAGCTATCAATGAAAGTGGATATGCATTTATCAATGAATAAATACATGCATCTGTCAATGAATGGGGATATGCATTTATCAATGAATGAATACATATATCTATCAATGAAAGGGTATATGCATTGATCAATGAATGAATACATATATCTATCAATGAAGGTGGATATGCATTTATCAATGAATAAATCTATGTATCTGTCAATGAATGGGGATATGCATTCATCAATGAATGAAAACACGTATCTATCAATGAAAGGGGATATGCATTTATCAATGAATGAATACACGTATCTATCAATGAATGGGGATATGCATTTATCAATGAATACATACATGTATCTGTCAATGAATGGGGATATGCATTGATCAATGAATGAATACACGTATCTATCAATGAAAGGGGATATGCATTTATCAATGAATAAATACATGTATCTATCAATGAAAGGGTATATGCATTGATCAATGAATGAATACATGTATCTATCAATGAAAGGGTATAAGCATTGATCAATGAATGAATACATGTATCTATCAATGAAAGCGGATATGCATTTATCAATGAATAAATACATGTATCTATCAATGAAGGGGTATATGCATTGATCAATGAATGAATACATGTATCTATCAATGAAAGGGTATAAGCATTGATCAATGAATAAATACATGTATCTGTCAATGAAAGGAGATATGCATTGATCAATGAATAAATAAATGCATCTGTCAATGAATGTGGATATGAATTTATCAATGAATGAATAAATGTATACATCAATGAAAGGTGATTTGCATTTATTAATAAATGAATACATGTATCTATCAATGAAAGGGGACATGCATTTATCAATGAATAAATACATGTATCTGTCAATGAAAGTGGATATAAATTTATTGCTGAATTAGGAAATATATATCAATGGACAGGATATGTTCAAGATATGTTTCTATCAATGGACAGGATATGTTTCTATCAATGGACAGGATATGTTTCTATCAATGGACAAGGATATGTTTCTATCAAAGGACAAGGATATGTTTCCATCAATGGACAAGGATATGTTTCTATCAATGGACAAGGATATGTTTCTATCAATGTACAGGATATCTTTCTATCAATGTACAAGGATATGTTTCTATCAACGGACAGGATATGTTTCTATCAATGGACAGGATATGTATCTATGAATGAAAAGGATATGTTTCTATCAATGGACAAAGATATGTAACTATCCATGGCCAGGATACATATCTATCAACGAACAGGATATGTATCCATCAACAAGACAGCCCATACTTAAGCCTTCTAAGTTTAGAAAGACAACAAGACAGAGGCTAAGCCTACATAAAATTAAAGTATCTGCTCTTTTTTGGCCGAGCACAACTTTTGTGAACTTATAAGGTAGAAACAAATGAACCTACTCCTTCATAAGTAATGGGACAGTTTTATGTTTTTTTAAACTCCATTGGTAATGGGCTATTGTTGTTACTTTGTAATGGGATCTTTTAATTAGTTGTTCTTTTTTTCTCTATTTGTACTGGGCTATTTTTATTAATTTTTTTTTAACTCTACTGGAAATGGGCTATTTTATTAATTTTTTTTAACTCTACTGGAAATGGGCTATTTTTATTAATTTTTTTAAGTCGACTGGAAATGGGCTATTTTTTTAAACTTTTTATAACTCTACTGAAAATGGACTATTATTATTAAATATTTTTAACTCTACTGGAAATGGGCTATTTTATTTCACTTCTATTAATGCCATTGGTATTGAGCAATTTTTTTTATTTTTTATTTATCTGATTGGTATTGAGTTCTTTAAAAAAAAACATTTGTAACTACTTGTATTGGGCTATTTTTATTTTATTTTTAACACGGTTGGTATTGGGCTATTTTAATTATATTTTATTTATCTGATTGGTATTGAGTTCTTTCTAAAAAATTTTTTTAACTACTTGTAATGGGCTATTTTTATTATATTTTTAACTCGATTGGTATTGGGCTATTTTAATTCATTTCTTCTAATGCCATTGATATTGGGCTATTTTTAATGGTGTTTTTATCTCTATTGGTATGAACTATTTTGTTTATAGTATAATCGAACATAAATGTTAAGAGTAATAGGACTTACCATCAGCAATGTTGTAGGATCATCTTTAGGAACTGTTGATGACCCATGCCAGGCTGACCGGGGACACCAACCTTCAACCTTAATGAAATTAATCTCAGAGTAAATCAACACGTGGGTGAAGAGATTTTAATATACATGTACAGAGCAAACAGTTTCTACACTAAAAACTAAAAAATATAAGCAACAACATGGATTGATCATTACTTTTTGTTTGGCTAATTTCTCCGGATAGATCAATTTAGAGGTAGGCATATTTTCAAGAAAAATGTTTAAAATTTTTTTTATATATATTAATATCTAAAATTGTGTTTAGTATAAGAAAGTAGTAAAACAAAAAATGATGAATACAAATGCAATTCTCCACATTAACATTGTACTATATATATATATATATATATATATATATATATATATATATATATATATATATATATATATATATATAACATGCCTATCAGTTAGAACAAGTTTATAGATCATGTATTGTGGTAGATCTGGTCTATGCAGTTTGTTAGAAGTGATCATCAAAAATGAACACAGACCCCGATTTTCTGGTGCATTATGCTACAGCATATTAGGATCCATGTTATTTCATGTAATAAAGAATACAAGAATTCATTGCAAGAATACTGTATGTGGCTTATATCAAGATAGTTTACTTTTAGATAAAAACAGAAAGAACTAGATGGCTTCCAAGCAAACCTCACTTTCAAGGCTGGCTTAATTTTAAAATTTTGTGGTATTTAACTTGCAATGACCACTACAATTTAAATTGTTTATGAGTGAGTTTTGTCAGGAAAGTAATCAGATAAAGTTTTAATTCAACCAAGATATGTGCACTGAGGTAGCCATCCAATGATAAACTTTAAGCCCCACTTGGTTTTAACCACAAATCATTTTGAGTAACTCTTTGACCATTTGATCCAAATTGCAAAACGATCCACAGAGTTTGGTGAAGGTATGATGTCTAGTAATAAGGATATTTATGGAGTCATCTTTATGTCATAATAAACTTGACACTGATTCTCTGACCCCTAACCAAAACGTTATGTTCTTTCAAAAAAAACATCCACAAAATTTGAAAATAAAAATCAGCCGACAAGTAAAGTTTTTGCAATGAAACCATTCTTCTTTTTAAAAAAACAAAGACCTTAACCTTTAACCTTTTGATTAAAAAATAAAAAGCTGTCCTTCCCACCTCAAGTAAAAACCATCCACAAGCCTGTTTATCAACTAAAGTTATAATTGTGAGAAAGAAAAATTCTGAGACGTACAATGACCTTTGGCCTTAAAATAAATCAATAAGTTTCTTTGACACATCAAATGTTAACCATCTACAATGTTTAGGTGAATTTGGTCTAGATCTAATGTATAAGTGAGGGGGCCCCGAGTGGTCTAAAGCTCTCTCTGTTACAGATCACTGCCATCTCACCTCTGTCTGCGTGGGTTCGAGTCTCAGATTCGGCTAATGTAGTTATGTGAAAAAGCTTGCCAGTAGCTTCTCGTGGGTCGGTGGTTCTTTCTGGGGTTTTTACCGGGTTCTTCCTCCACCAAAAATACTGGCCGCCATGTATAGCCTATCGTGTGCTGAGAAATGGCGTTAAACCCTTAAACAACAAACAACTAATGTATAAGTGTGTGTGTCTGTGTAGCTTAATCAATGCCTCAGACTTGTAGCGTCATGTCTGACCTACCCATATTATCATGACACCAGGCCAAGCAGTTGTAACAATAGCCTCTTATTGCTGAACGCCAAGCAAGGCAGCTGCTAGTACCATTTTTGTGTCCTTGGTATGATTTGGCTGTGGTTCAAGCCTTGCGACCTCCCGAATCTGAGGTGAATGCTCTAACCACTTAGGCCACTGGAGAGGCCCCATAACTAATGTTAAATTCACATTTTCATTGATCCTAGCTTTATAAAGCCACTTTAAACACATTTGATTATATCACTCTGAGAAATGGAAGCAAAGTGCTTCTCTAATGGATACACCATGGCCCTAAATGTGGGCTAGCATAGGTAGGCAAAGAACAAAAGACTATCATTGGGCTGATCCCCATTCTTCTTAAAACAAGACACTAATTAAAACAGTTTGAATTTCATACACATTATAGATTATCTTATTAAAACATGACACTAATCAAAAGTTTTTATTTCATACACATTATACACTATCTTATCAAAACCTGACACTAATTAAAAGTTTTTATTTCATACACATTATACACTATCTTATCAAAACCTGACACAAATTAAAACAGTTTTTATTTCATACACATTATACACTATCTTATTAAAACATGACACTAATTAAAAGTTTTTATTTCATACACATTATAGATTATCTTATTAAAACATGACACTAATCAAAAGTTTTTATTTCATACACATTATCCACTATCTTATTAAAACATGACACTAATTAAAAGTTTTATTTCATACACATTATACACTATCTTATCAAAACCTGACACTAATTAAAAGTTTTTATTTCATACACATTATACACTATCTTATTAAAACATGGCACTAATTAAAACAGTTTTTATTTCATACACATTATAGATTATCTTATTTAAACATGAAACTAATCAAAACAGTTTTTACTTCATACACATTATTATACAGTGTCTTATTAAAACATGACATTAATTAAAACAGTTTTTATTTCACACACATTATGACTTTTTCATTGCATAATTGTAATGAGTTAAATCCCCCCAAAGTAAGTTCACTTGTTAAATTAAAAAAAATTCAATGCATGCCAATTGTTCTAATTAACAGTAACACATGTTTGTAACATATCTCACTAGGGTACATGATGAAGGAACAAAGAGAACCATGGTCAATATGGAGAACAACAGCATATAACATGTCGCCCAAAAGAACATCTTACGTAGAAAGCATACTTGTGCAACTTCCTGGTGGAGTTAAGAATATGTGTTTAAATTGACTGTCATATTCTTGGTTACTGGAAAAATAATACAAAACTGATTTTAAAGCTAATCAGACCACATCATTGTAAATCTTTACTCCACACCAGATCTTGCTTGAAATTATGCTGATCAATCAAAACAATGTATTAGTGAATTGCAGTAAATAATTTTTCAGCTGTGAGTAACATTCATTACCTGAAATGTTATGTAAAGTTTTATGACAGACCAACTTGGATCTTTTTATGCAGCAAGTGGTGGTGGGGGTAGGGGCTGTGAATTAGGCACCACCAATTTAGCCTTGTTTACTCAACTTTTTTTTATTTTTCAGTATATACAAACCTAGAGTCTAACCAGTCAGAGATAATCTGAATCTATCTCTATTTTAGTTAGAGATAATCTGAATCTATCTCTATTTTAGTTAGAGATAATCTGAATCTATCTCTATTTTAGTTAGAGATAATCTGAATCTATCTCTATTTTAGTTAGAGATAATCTGAATCTATCTCTATTTTAGTCAGAGATAATCTGAATCTATCTCTATTTTAGTCAGAGATAATCTGAATCTATCTCTATTTTAGTCAGAGATAATCTGAATCTATCTCTATTTTAGTTAGAGATAATCTGAATCTATCTCTATTTTAGTCTGAGATAATCTGAATCTATCTCTATTTTAGTTAGAGATAATCTGAATCTATCTCTATTTTAGTCAGAGATAATCTGAATCTATCTCTATTTTAGTTAGAGATAATCTGAATCTATCTCTATTTTAGTTAGAGATAATCTGAATCTATCTCTATTTTATTCAGAGATAATCTGAATCTATCTCTATTTTAGTTAGAGATAATCTGAATCTATCTCTATTTTAGTTAGAGATAATCTGAATCTATCTCTATTTTAGTTAGAGATAATTTGACTCTATCTCTATTTTAGTTAGAGATAATCTGAATCTATCTCTATCTTTGTCTACAGCTATGGGTGCTTGGCTACAGAATAAGAAATCCCAAGTTTAAAAAGTTTTACAACTGATAAACTATCTCATTTACCAGAACTTTTAGTTTTCATTTCAAGTCAGGATTTCACTAACGAAACGTTTGTCAACATAAATATAAAATTCAAGTCAAGCCATCAGTCATCAGGACAAATTTCAGTCAATCAGTTCCTTGGAATCCAAACTTAAGTTAAAGTCCAGATTTAATTTACAATGGTCAAATCGTAAATTTTCCATCATACAAAAGTACCTTAACTCAAAATCGAACTAAACAATCTGACCAATTAAAGGTTTGATATGTCAATTTCAAGAAAGGTTTCAAATTTTTTTAGCTACATATCTACTCTAGATGCCAGGTAAAGTTTTACAATTGAAACCACTCAGATGGCCTAAATGGTTGGAGTGTCCACTTCGGATCAGGGAGGTTGATGGTTTTTTAGCCTCGGCTGAGTCATAACAAAAGCTTACAAATATGGTAGTATGAGCTGTCTCGTTTTGGTGCACTGCAATAATAGTGTTAGGACTGGTTAGTATGGTGTCAGGATAGTCTTCGTGTGGGACCTGATACTGGATGTCTGAGGCATGATGCCCCAGTGTTAGGCATCACTGGATACATTTTAGCAATAGGACTAAAATTGTTAAAGCCATGTTATAGACCTAAATCATACACAACAGAAAGACCAGGTTTGAACAGAAACTCAAGTCCAGAATCCAGTGATCATACGGACTAACACTGACATACGACATAAAACCCTAACCCTGCAGAAATCATAGCGATATGACTGAACAATTGTTAAAGCTACGTTAAAAATCACAATCAAACAAACAAACAAACAAATGTCATCCATGAGTTCACATCAGAAATGCACCTCTCTACTCCTTGGATGGTAGCATCAGCTTCAGTTGGGTGGCTAGACATGTATGTTTGGGTGTCATCAGCGTACAATTGGCGAGACACTGGGTGATGATATATGACATTTATGAGCGGCTGAGTGTATAGAATAAAGAGAACATGTCCAAGAACAGACCCATGTGGAACACCACAACATATATCAACTGGTCTGGAGTGTATTCCATTTGCAGATAAAATTTGTGTCCTTTGACTAAATAGGACTTGAACAACTGTAAGGCTGTGTTCTGATAGCCAAATACACGCTGGAGATGTTTAAGTACTTTATCAAGGTCTATTGTGTCAAATGCTGCAGACAAATCAAGAAGGGTGAGGATTGTAATGTTTCCATTATCAAAAGCGGAGAGAATGTCATTAAATACTTTTAAATGAGTAGTTTTAGTAATGTGACAGGGGTGATTATGCAGACTGTACATTGCTAAAACGACTGTTTGAATTCAAATGAGATACAAATTGAGTTAGAACAACTTTTTCTAAGACTTTTCATATAAACAAGAGATAATAAAAATCAATAAATAAAGAAAAATACAAGAAAAGTAAATAATAAAGAATCAATATCAATTCAGCATAAGTTAAAAACCAGCGGTGTCAATCAATTGCACACATCTACATATACTTTTATACGATAAAGAACAACAAAAAGTGTTGGGAAAGATTTATATTAATTACTAGTTTTAACCAATTGATTTTACTTTCTAGTTTTACTTGAATTAGCTACTTTGTTTTAAAATAGTTCTCCAAAATTTCTTCACATGATTACTTTCCCAGTTTTACTAATCATTTAATATTTCACCGATAGTTTCGTTGAAAACAATCTTGTCCAAAATTCCGTTAGAAAATAATTCACTACAAATCATAGATTCCTCCGCGAACATCTTATCATTACAGCGTCCTACTTGACAAATATCAGAAGTTTCATTTGTTATTTCCGGTGATTTATTTCCACCTCCTATTGCGCCAATAAGAACCTCTAGCCAATCAATATCATGGATAATATGTTTAGTACTTGTTTGTATTAATCCTAAGCCATACTTGAACACCACAGGCAGTGATTTACTCATAATATCAATCGTTTTTCATCAAAAGAAAGAAGCCAGGAAAACCAGCTACATCTGAAGCTAACGACCTTAGGCAATTTTATTTGTGACTTCCTTTGATGAAGTGTGTAGCCGTCTTGCTTTGATGAAGAGTGCATGTGCAATTGAAGTCGCCGCCGAGGCCAACTTTGGAAGGACAAACAAAGCCTCTTTTGTTTTTGCGGCGGCAATTAAACTGAACGGATTATCAAAAGAGAGAAACCAGGATAACTAGATTACATCCGAATCGAACAACCTCGGATAATTTTATTTGTGATTCTGGAAAGAAATTTAAAAAATTGGGGTTTATTTCAATTTTCAAAGACTTTTAAAGCACTCAGGGTAATATGCTCGATTTTCCCAAACTTTCAAGACCTTGAAAATGCTACCTCATTTTTCCCAAACTCTCAAAGACCTTCAAAGACCGTACGAACCCTGACAGGGTATACAAATTAAAAAACAAGTGTCCAATGGAAACATCGATAGTAATAATCAAATTTTACAAACAGCCCAAATGCATGGTATAGATAAGTACCCCATGGAATCCGTTATAGGCTGCTAGAGTATATATTAAGCAAACCAAGCTTTTGCGGAAATTGTAAAGGGTAGGGACACTTCACGAATCATTGCAAAAGAAAACCAAACTGCAACTGCTGCGGAGGAAATCATAAAGCAGGATGCAACTGCACGGAACAAATGTTCATGAACTGCACAGGCTCTCACTACCCTAAATCACACCTATGTTCACACAGCACACGTGAATATGATATAGTCCAGCTCATGGACCAAGAGCAAAATGGGCCCCCAGTGGCCGAGTGGTCTAAAGCGCTGTCCGTTACAGACCACTGCCATCTCACCTGTCTGCATGTGTTCGAGTCTAAGATTGGGCTAATGTAGTTACGTGAAAAAGCTTGCCAGTAGCTTCTCATGTGTCGGTGGTTTTTCCGGGGTTTGTCTGGGCTCTTCCTCCACCATTAATACTGTCCGCCATGTATAGCCTATATTGTGCTGAAAAATGGCATTAAACCATAAAAGCAAGCAAAGACAAACCCAGAGAAAAATTGCCTATTAGGAAGCCAAACAACATATTTAACAAAACCAAAAAACCACCCCAACTGAAAAGAAATTGGGGCAAAATACATAAAACAAAACCCCAAACCCAGGAACAACCCCTGAAAACACATAATCATAACCAACCAAAAAATAGCACAAAGTACACAAATTACCAACGAAAGCTCCAACAACTACCCACTAAGATATGTACTCCAATACGTCAATGTGCTAACACCCACGTACTGCAAAACAGCGCAAACAATCACATCCATGCCAACCCGATACACCAACAAATACAGGAGCTCTCACTTACCCCCTCCCATAACCTAACATACCATCACAAAACAGCAACAACTAGAGACAGAAAACAAAACAAACTACACCAATTCATTTTCTCCAGCTGAATGACACTACCATGAATCCCAAACAAGTAAAAGACTAATACTATCATGTATTCCAAACAACAAAAATTCCTCACCTTATGGCAGTGGAATTGCCATGGAAATACAAAACAAAATACACCTGAGCTCATCAAAACAGAATGAATCAGTGCAACAAAACCACACATAATCTGCCTGCAAGAGACCCACTTAACAGCGAGCAAAAAGCCAAAATTTGTAGAATACAACATGGCATACTACAAAAACAGGACCAACAGAAAAACAAAAGGGTGCCTCGCTATCTGCATCACTGACCTACTCCCAAACACCTGTGATGACGTATCAGAACCACTCTCACCCCCAGGCAACAACATCAAAATCCAAACTGTCCTAGTTCACACATTACGCCAAGAAATTAAAATTAGTAACATCTACAACTCAAGAGGTGACAATCCATCTTCAATCGGCAATTACAGGAAGATTATGCCTCATCCCACAGACGACCACATAATATGCGGTGACTTCAAAGCACACAATAACATATGGGGAAGTATAAACAACCTTTGAGGCAAACTTCTTAAGAAATGGGCCACCGAAACCAATGTAAATGGAACCGGCATGAGACTGAGCACTACAATGGGAGCACTCTCGGCAATCGACAATCACCAAGGTCACAACGAAATTGGCTAAAATTACCTCATGGGAAGTCAATCAACAGAGCATCCTTGGAAGTGATCACTTCCCTATCACACTTACTCTCAGCATCATGACAGAATAACAACCATCTAACAACACTCCAAAATGGAGGTATGATACAATCCTATTGGAAACTCTTTCAAACCCATCCTCTCGCTGCTGACACTAACAAATCTCCACCACGGCTACATCGCTCAATTTAACTTGAACATTCTTGGTGCCGTAACCTCAGCAGCCCAACAAAGCATCCCCATGACAGCAGCTCAGCAACTCAAGATCACAGTCCCATGGTGAGAGACAGCCCTCAGAAAGAAAAAGAAAGCCCTCAACAGGTGTAATATACTGGCAACTCCAGCGATTTTAACTATTTATAAAATCAAGGAAAATAAATTAAAAAAAACATAATTAGAACCTTCAAAGAACCATCGTGGCACAATTATTGTATCAACCTTAATTTCAAGACCAATGCCATGCAAGTGTGGGTCACAAAAAATAGCATTTAAAGGGAAATCTACCAAATCTACTTCTAAACTGGCCGGCAACCTCAACAAGGGGAAAAAAGCTAACCAATTAGCATTGCACATCTCAAGTATGAGTAGCAATACCAAGCACACCATATCCTTTCAAAAACACCATCAGACCATGGAAAATAAAAACCCTACTATGTTCCCTGACCTTGGGCCTAACCTGTCAACACTAAATGAGGACTTTACCATAACAGAATGGGCAACGGCCCTGTCTGGAAGAAAGGTCACCTCACCCGGGGAAGAGGAACTCGGTTATGAAATGAACACTTCCCTGAAAATATGACCGAGATAATACTCAGCTACTTCAACCCAACCTAACGCAAGGGACAAATCCCCAAAACTTGGAAAAAGGCAATACTCGTAGAAATACCCTTACATAAGCCAGGTAAAGAACCCTAGGACATTAACTCATATAGGCCCATATCGCTCACTGACAACATCTGCAAAATTATGGAAACCATGATAAACAACAGACTCAAATACCATCTTTAAATGAACCATCTGATATCTGAGAAGCAAAGCGTCTTCAGTATCAAAATGTCCACGTTTGACCAATTAGTATGACTAGAAATAAGCATCAAACTCACGTTTAGCTCAACACGCAAATGTGACCAAAAGCTCACAGCAGTATTCCTCGACCTAGAAAAAGCGTTCGACCTAGTTTGGAAAAAAGGGCTTATATATAAACTCAACACATACGGAATAACTGGCCGCATGCACAACTGGATATCAGATATCCTCACTGATCGTAAGATTGTAACAACAGTAGGGTATCCGCTATCAGACGCATTCCAAATGGAAAACTGTAAACCGCAGGGCAGTGTACTCAGTCCCATTCTATTTAACAACCTGAATTAATAAATAGAAATTTTAATAAATTTATATACAGAAAAATGTAATGTCAGTACTTAAATAATGTTTTTATTGAATTGTTTTTGAAAAGATTTCTTTATTTCTTTAAATGTTTACCTTTGTAATCAAGATACTATGCTAAATAAAGAATTATTAATAAATCTGGCATCAGTGATGTTTCTTGTATTTATTTTTAAATATTTGAATATACACCTACTTGCTGTACACTAATCTCTTTAATATGTCCCATTCCAATTTCATTGCATCAGCATCCACACCTGCATTGACAAGCACTGGCTGGAAATGCTCCACCAATATCGCCACGCCACATCACCAAAGTCTGTATTAAACAAAATATTAGCATTTTAAAAAAACTAATTTACTTCTGAAGAAATATGATGCCTATAATATAAGAAAGGGCAAAACATCAACTGTCTGATGAAAACAGTAATTGGAGATTACCTGATCTGTCTTGTGAAGCTGCTGGCCATATCTTGAAGTCAGCTATCTTGCATGCACCTATAACACCATCATGAGCATCACTAAATCTGTTCTCAAGACATGAGATTAAGGATGTTGTCATTTCCTTTCTGGTTCTTTGGATCATATCATCTTCACCAAAGTGTACACCTGTTAGCCTATAAATACTGCCATGCTGTCTTAGTCGAAGGCCATCCGTATAAAATATTCAGGGGTTAGAACATTGTATTTCACTGTTGAAGTGCAAATGTAAAAGTGACAATTTATATTCTTAGAACATCTGAAATGACAAGAGTATTAAATCATAAATTATTGTTTTTACCTAATGAGGTTTATATTTATTGATTAAAAAATGGTAATTACAATATGTAAAGATCAATATAAAAAGCATTATAAGAGATAAGCAATAAAATTAATTTTGCATATAATCTAATCAGTATTATTTATGTAAGTAAGGAATGTAACAGTATTCAGATGATAAAGATAAATTATTTAAGCATACTTGAATTTATACTTCCTCAAAATGGAAATGGTGGCATCCAACTACTGCTTGATGTCAGCAACTGAAGCACTTGTATCTTGCAGTATTAATGACAGTTTGGACAGAAGTCATACAACATCTGTCATGAACAGCATAAATTTCAACGTACTAGGTTCTTTCATTATTTTCAAGAAACCTTTTGCCTTTCCAAGTGCATCTGATGTAGCTCCTTTCTGTGAAGGAAGCTGATAACAAGAAAAAACCTTTGGTGAAAATCTAACATTACTTCTTAGTTTTAAAAATATGGACGAATTAACATAATATGGATAAATAATAAATAAGCAGTAGTAATAAACATACTCTTTTAATATAAGTTTAAAAAATGAAAACAATTTTTAAATTAAACTTTGTACAATTAAACTCATGCATGAAACGCATCTTCATATGATAATTTGTTACATTAAAATTCAGTTGCATTATATGCGAGTGACAGAGCCGTGCATTTCAAACTGCATTTTATATTTGCAATGGGTAAATTTTAAATTAAAGATTAATACCTGTTCAAGGTGGTTCTTAATGGCTGTATATCCTATCCAGAAGCTGTCAAGAGCTCTCTCAGTGTGCGGTAACCAGCGTGTGCCTCCAACCCTGCTTGGCATCACTGGTGATACGTCTAGAGCAGCAAATGACCTCTTTAAATTACTTCTGTTGAGGGGACTGTTGTGGTAGTAATAATAATAATACAGTCCCATCAAAATAGTGTTCATCTTTGTATAACGGGAGGCTTTTGTCACTACATCTTTATATGCCAACTCAAGCTGGTGTGGGAATTAAAATCTCACATGGGCATCTAAGATTGACAATATTCACTATTGTCAATCTTAGATGCCCATGTGAGATTTTAATTCCCATCAAATGCTTGGATATCTCCACATGTATTCAATTATTTGTTCAATCGTTTTTGGGGGAAAAATACAAAAGCTATTTTTATTATCATAGAAAAAGTAGTTGCTTGGAAAATGATGTGTCAGTAATGTTATCATAATAAATCGATCTAATTCTTTTAATTATTTCGATGCAAACATAAAATATGAGTTACCCGTTTGTGACTCGGAGCAAGCAAAAAAAATACCTTCAAGAAACAAACATGTAAATTAGTTTCTTTGAATAGTTGATGCTATGTTCTTTTGTGTGGTGTAACGTTTCGTAATTTGTTACTGTGGTCGCGTGAATAAAGCTTGATACCATTTAATTCGCTATCAGATTAATACGGATCAATTAATGATGGGACATAAACTGGCGCTGTTAAGTGAAACGCAAATGGCTTCTTGTAATAGAAACCCATTTCCAAGGCAGAAATTTACTTCATCTTCACATGCTAATATTTTATGACTGTGTTTACAACGGTCACTGCGTTGATTCCAAAGAACATCGGCCGAAGTCACATCTTTATTAGGGTATTGAGCAAACAAACGCCGACTGTTGATAACCAAAAACTTACTAGCCCGTCGGACTATTAACATTATGAAAGTTATTAGCCCGACGGGAAATCTACTAGCCTCGGGCTAGCGGACTACCACTAATTTCGGGGCCTGAGATGCCATCATGTTCTCACCACCCAGACAAATGCACATAGAATAACCAAACTACACATCCACAATTAATTAATGAAATTCGTTAAGGTAATCCAATTCTTAGGGATGCACCTAGAGGAAAGTCGAACCTGGAAACACCACACTAAAGAGCTCACTAGAAAGTGCAAAATCAATCTTAATCTTAATCACTTGGAAACCTCAAAGGTACCCCCCGGGGAGCCAACCAGGAATCTTTTATGACACTTTACAAATTCCTAATAAGAACTAAAATTGATTATGGATGTCAAGTATATGCATCAGCTTGCCTAACAACCATATAAAAACTCAACTCCAAACAACACAAGGCCCTAATCATCTGCACTGGTGCTCTTAACCAACCCTCCCTCGAAGAACTACAAATACTCACACGGGAGCCCCCACTAAAACTGAGAAAGGAGGTAAACATACTAAGATACGCCACACGGGTATCGGTTAACAGACCATGCCAACCCTCGAGAAAAATAATCCAACAATGAAACATCAACTTACACGGGAATGGGTCACCAATCCCGGTGTAGACCTAAAATCCGCAAACTGATTAAAGAACTCAAATTACCGGACCACCAATCTGTTAACACAAATACCTTTAGACTGGGGAACAACCTTATGTGCGACACAACCGCCATCACTTACAGATCTGAACATGACCAGGATTACAGCATAAACACTAAAATACTACTCAAACTTGAAACACAATTCATAGGATACACAGTACAGATCTAAACCGATGGCTCCAAAAACTAACAAACCAAATAAACATTCAGTGGCAGTAACAATACCAGCAAAAATAAAACAATTTTGAGCTGGACTACCAGACAATTTTGTCCATATACACAGCTGAATTTTGGGGCATCATACAAGCATTCAAATGGGTCCAGCAAACAAACTCTCCAGAAGCAGTGATCAACAGCGACTTGCACAGTGTCGTCAACTAAATAAAGGCAAATTACACCATCACTAGAGAGAATTTCCTTCAAGAGGTCAACCACTTAAACTAATAATACTCAACAGCCAAATAATAAAATTCATGTCGGTGCCATCACACACAGCAATACCAGGCAAATATCAAGCTGATGGCTTGGCCAAACAATACCTCAAGAAACAAACAACAACAAACATACCCTATAGCATCCATGAACTGTAAAGCAGCATCAGAATAAAGATCGACAATGCCTGGCATCAACTCTGGGACAAAAATAACAAACAACGCAGCATCCTACACAGGGTCTCAATGAATACCAAACCATCAACAATAATAAAAAGCCAAGACTTAAACACCATCAATTTAATCATTGTTGGAAAAATTAAGTTGGCCAGCATCATCAGGAAAAATCTAACACCCAACAGAGATGCAAAAACAAATGCCCACACTGCATCCTCCCATAAAATCTAGATCACATCTTTAGCATCTGCCCCTGATACACAGAACTAAGAGCTAGATCATTCTAAGCAAACACACATAAGTTTACCATCAGTCTACTTGGAACGAAGCCACAACAAGGGCATCACATGCCACAACATTATTGAGTATCTAACTTACATCGGAAAAAGACAAGGCATTTAAACATAAACTAAAATATTCCATCCCCATCGACAAAAGGCCATACACCACCAACAAATAATACAAAAAACAGTAAAAATATAAGCCGATATAAGGAGATCCAAACCCACGTGATCACCAGGCTCTGTCGTACAAGGTTGCAACTCAATATTTAGGAACACTAACTAGGAACGCCAAATTAGAAAATATAAAGTGGGCAAAACCCCAGGACCATCAGGTGCAGCGGCACAATCACCAACCAAGGCATATTACAACAAATTTACCCAAAGCAGAGATCCTGAGCTACTGCCCCCCCCCCCTTGCTGAAATAAACAAACCAGAAAATGAAACAATTCCACATAGTTGATCACTAAGGAGGAACGTATTACCACCAAGCAGCAATAAGTCCAATGATTTTCGGCACGGGAACAAAAATGCATACCCTGGAAAAAAAAGATATCTTCCTGGAATGTTGGTGCCACTGGGAGGAAATATGACCTGAACAGACACCAGAAAAAACAGATATGGAACCCTTCATATACCGGTAGCAGCTACACACCCTGGAAAATGTATGTACAACAAAGGCAAGGGTTCTCAAGTTAGCAAGATAACCCATTTTGACTAATCTCTATCTCAAACCTAATTTATTTGTTTGATTTATGCCTAATATTGACTGACCAAATTTTATTCAAGTCATTCAGACAATTATTTTAGGGAGTTAAATATGTACTTTAATTACTAGAATAATTTTAGGATGTGTAAAAACTAAATTTTACAAACTCGAATTTGTTTGATTTAATTGCATAGATGGCTAACACAATATTGGTTTGTTAACGTCAATTAGAATAACTGGACTCAAATTTGATTAAGTACGAACTGGGGTTTCTAAAGCACTGTAATGGTGCCTTCCTTTTCAGTTTTCTCGCCTCCTTTTCCACTGTCCAACACTGTGTATGGGTGGAGATGTGAAATAATTTTCACCTGCCACATTACAGATAACTAGATGCGACATCATACGTCATTGACCAATCACGACTGGCATCACATATTGCATTGGATGCAGTTTGATATTGATATTAACTAAGAAGTGATGGGTACTAATCGCACTTGTGTAAGTAGCCTACCATTCGGGTAAATAGGGTCAATTTTGGCACCAGACATGACGGCCTAATTGAATTGCGTGTTTATTACTGCATGGGGACATTGCACCGTACCATCCCATACGACTAATTAAATTGCCCGTTTTCGGGCATTAACCAGATGCACATGCCCTTATGGACGCAAGCGTCTGAAATGTAAATCATCATCATAAAAACAAGTACCAAAATATCTTCAGAATATATTTAGGCAAGACTATGATAAGGAAAGGAAAATATGTTCTTGTTTTATTGATTTGGTAAAGTCTAATATTATTATTTGCCAGACAGTTTTTTTTATTAAATCTAGTACAAGTCATATTTCTTCAGCTGCCATTGATGAAGGCCATAAAGTACCTATGTCAGTTGGCTGGAAATGATGCCTTAAGGCACAACATCATAATTAGACAATTCAGTGCAAGACCATGGAAGTAAAGTTCTTTGCTCAGAGACTCCTAACATTCAAAATGTTTAATCTGAGTAGGAGTTGAACCAACAACCAAAGTATTGTCATGGAATTTTGTATGACTGGCATCAATATATATATATATATGGTCAAAAATGTACTCAGGTTTCGCTGCCGTGTACAGCGTCCCCGAGGGTGGTTTATTAATTATAGGCTCTAGTTATTTCGAAATAGTGAGCAAAACTCAGGTGATGCTGCATGTGCGAATTGCCTGCCGTTTAAAGCCATAACGGTCACAGCTAGGGTATATTATAGAGTCACTTTTCTGTAAACATCACATTACAATGCAGTTTTGTCAGAAAGCTTCTCGCTTTAACGAAGCAAAACTTTCAGCTAAAGAGGTCAAATAGATTTAAGATTATATTCTCATAGCTACTGTTTTATATGACATAATTGTTTCATATATCAAATGTTTTAGTATTTATTCTGAATTCTAGAGTTAATACCTGGGTGATGCAGCGCCATTATATTAGTAATACTATAGTCTACTTCGAGATAGCTTTTTGTTGTAACTGAACAGACAAGCAGTTTAATAATACACTGCATGTATTGAACGTTTAATGTAGATTATTAAACAATTCATGTGCTCGCATGCGCAACATATATGAACGAAGAAGTAATTAGCTGTGTCACATGTATTAAATGGTTTGGTTGTTTTAATTTTAGCTGACCGTGTGTGGGGCTTATCTATGCTGCCTGTGTGTGGTGCCATGTTGTATTGACCGTGTGTGGGGCTTGTTAACGCTACCCGTGTTGTGGTGACATTGTGTGGGGCTTGTCTATGCTGCTGGTGTGTGGTGCCATGTTGTAGTGACCGTGTGTGGGACTTGTCTATGCTGCCCGTGTGTGGTGCCATGCTGTAGTGACCGTGCATAACCATGCAGGGCTTGTGTATGCTGCCTGTATGGTGACCGTGTGTGGTGCCATGTGTAAAGTGACTGTGTATGACTGCGTGTGCCAGTGTGGTACCTGTGTATGGTGCTATTTATATGCTACGTTATACATAATTGGGTGATGTGAAGTCGCAGAACTGTGGGGTTTCTTGTGATGTATATGCTGTGTCTGGTGACGTTGGTTCGGAAGAGTGTAGTAGTGTTCTCGATGCGAGGGACCAAGGCTTCGCGACCATCGGGTCTTTGTTAAATATAAGGGCTCTCGAGGGATCCTTCAAACAGATAGGGGGAGTGGACCATGCGTGGATACTCCGCTACCATTGACTAGAGCGGGTGGAACCGGATATACATCTTGGACGTCAAATGGACGCCACGATAGTTATAAAATACTAGTTCCATATTATTGTTATTACCATTACGATAAATTCATAAACTCATAATTTCAGGTTTACATTGCTAAATCGTTATATAAACGATACGATATAACATAGATGCCTTATATGAATGGTGTAACCAAAATTATAGGCATTTACATCTGTCTCATTATACGAGCTATATATATTTGTAAATTCATACATATACTTGCATTAGTTGATCGGATGATATGACGTTATTCACGTAAGTTTCAAATGTCTTTCGTTGAAATCGTCCTTTGAGTTTATTTTGATTGAGTTACTTGTTGTTGATAGTTCCATGATAGGAACATTATTTTTCCTTATCTTTTGTTTATAATAGTGTCAGATTTGTTTTACATTTAAATTACCTTTATAAATAAACATCTTACTAACACAGTTGCTTTTGGTGTCTTCACTAATCCAGTCCCAACCCGGTTTCATCCTGTGACAAGTATCACTAGTCTGGCACTCTAACCTTTCTGACACTACCAAAGTAATAGTATACATGTTAAAAGCATTTTTCTATTCTTTTTGAATACCATATTACCAGTTTAGAAACAAAATGTAGAAACTTAACTTTTGCTATATTCCAACACAATGACAACAATGACAACAATAAGACATAATAACCATAATGTTTATACGTTCATTATGCAAATTTATTACATCATATAATAATTGTCTATTAAATCTGGCACAAAAAGGCTTTACAGTTGAAAGAATAATTTCCAGTTACTTAGTTTTGTCGCTGTCATGGCAAGATCATTGTGAAAATGAAACTGGAACACACCCTGCTCTCCAACTTGGGTACAATCCAAATCAAAATGTGCCATGTAGTCCTACCAAATCTAGGATTTGTAAATAATGACTTTTGCAAATTGATTGATTCAGAAATGTCATGATTATTACCAATAGCTCATGTAATTAGCATGTGCAGCAAAATACAGGTATTAGATTGCTGCCCACGAACATTAATTGTTTTCCAATTAATCTTTTCCATATGTGTTCCTCCTCCCCGCAACCAATTAGTGTTGAAATTATTCACCATATCTGCCATGCACTAGAAAAACTCGCAACTGGGTATATGTATTATATATCCAGACCTGCCATCCCTAAAGCAACATTTTCAGTAAGTCAGCCGAAATTTTTCAGTAAGTTAGACCAATTTTCATCAAGGTGTGAAAACTCATGTTCTGGCAACAATTGTAATAACCAATACAGTTTATATCCATGTTGTAACTTACAATAAATAGCTACTGTTGCTTCATTATTTTTTCTGTTCTTTCCCACAAAGAGTCTGAAGATCTTTCAGTTCCATTTGTCTATTCACACTTT
This sequence comes from Unio pictorum, assembly GCA_030141615.1. Classification (NCBI taxonomy): domain Eukaryota; kingdom Metazoa; phylum Mollusca; class Bivalvia; order Unionida; family Unionidae; genus Unio; species Unio pictorum. Next base: position 4,495,232 of record JARLTB010000232.1, on the reverse strand, counting down.
TATCCAAATAAAGTATGTTCACTAAAAAGTCAGCAAAACTAATAGGTAGCACATCAGCCCCCTTTTTAGCTGCTAACTGTACCAAATGACACGAACATACACTCAGATACACTGAGGGATTCACCTTAGTTATATGTCCAAATACACCTTTATTGCAACCTGTCATCACTGAAGCACAATCTGATTCAAGGCTATACAGATATTCCAACTTATGTTTCTCTTTTTCAAATTATCATCCAATAACGTGAACATATTTTCCCCAGTAGAGGCTCCATGACATGTTGGAACTGACAAAAGTACTTCAGTCACCACCCTATGTGTGTTATCAAAATATCTAACAACAACTGGGTACCGTTTATCAGAATCAATGCTACCATCAGTTGCTATACTGAAAAGTTGGGATGAAATATTGTAAACAATGTCTATCTGTATTGACTTGCACTGTTTTAATACAACATCACTGTAGTTTTCTTTCTGCTACACTGATACCTATTTGCTGCTGACGATTTGGAAAACATGAACATGAATAGTTTAGAAGCATGTCAGATGCAGCAACTGTAACATTATGCTCAACCTAAGAGTTTGTAAAATAAACTTCAGCCTTATTCACCTCCAGTTCAGTTTCTGACACTGCAGATCCAAATCCCATAGAAGTCAGCGACTTACAACTAGATTTCATTTCAACGTATTCTGTATGTTTTTTTTTAAAATATAACACGTGGCGGCGACAGTTACCTTGACCACCGTTGGAAATGTTAAAGTCGACACGACATAACGTGCAGTAAGTGTAATGGGCACCTTTCTCACTTCTGTTGTTAGCATGACCAGGTATCCGAGAAATCTGTTTTATACTTTTGCAACCACTGTTTCTGCTTTTTACGAGGCTGGTTGTCCTCTCCACCTTTAGCGCATTTTTGTTTGGAAAACATTTTCAAAACCGGATGACAAAAGGATAAATGAAGTCTAGGTGGCAGGGTCCAGTTTCGTAAATTGGCCCCTGGCAAATTTCTAAACTTTAGGGTATGGTGTGAGTTTTTGAGCTACTATTGTGTAATAATTAAAGATATGGATAAATTTGTGAACTAGGTGTTTCAGGCTTGTGTTGTTCTTGAAATTGATGTCAGACATGTACACTTTCCATAGTTACTCTGCAGTATGTTGATTGTGAAATACCAATAGCCGGCTAGGAAGAAGAGCTAGCCTCCCGTAGCATTAGACATGTGGGTTCAAGGCAAGTAGAATATCTCAAAAACGGCATGGATGACAACTATTATGAATTGCATCAAGCTATTTAGTAGACAATGTTTTTCAAAATTTTCATCTAGGAAAAGGCCTTGCGTTTGCACTGTGAGCACCACATGCTGTCAAAAATGGCCTTCGGATGTGAAAAATGCATGTATTAAATAGGGGTTGGGGTACATAAATATTTTATTCTAAGAACTTCAGTAGACTTGTCAGGTCATGTGTGTGATATGATTATGTTGCACTACATAATACCTATCCAGAAATATGTACCTTTTTGACCTCACTCGCGTATTATATTTTTAATGAATTTTTATATTAGGCAGGTGCATGCGACATTAAATTTGTACATAAATACTGGACCCTGCCCCCTTAAGGGAAAAATGCTATAAAAAAGTTGTGCAATGAACCACATTTTGTCTTATTTTCTTGTTCTTTATTCATATGGAATTAATTCTTATACATTAGCCTTATCATAGTACCTCTATTTGTCTCCTTATTTTGAATCTCTCAGCTCTATAGGGTATTCAAGGGAGGTAATTTCTTTTTGCACCTATAAATTATACCTATTGGTATCAGGACAAGTTAGCATATTTTGAGCTTAACTAAGTTGCTTTGAGAGAAAATGGGGGTTTAAAATGTGTTTACTTGATTTTCATGTAGGTAACAAGCTCTGTAGTCCTATTTTAATGAAATTTATTCATATTTTATTGCAGACACACAAAAACAATACATGACATGACATCACACATTCTTCTAAGTAATTTCACTCCACAGAAGCAAATGCACTTTCAAGAAATCATAAGTAGACATACTGTTATAAATGGCGAATGTCATCAATGGAACGGTGTTGCAAATAGTGATGGATATGGCATATTGCGGACAATGTTTCGAGGAAAAAGAATTAAAGTTTTAGTACTTTTGTGAACAGTTCCACCATATTGGATTTAAACTTAGTTATTGCATTGCACACAAACAGTAATGCACAAACCCTGTCTTTTGTGTACCGTAACAACTGGAAAAGCATTCTTACATTGATGTGGCAGAAATACCATGATTAGTTCTGAAAGTTTATTGATGTTGACAACACAGTTTTCTTCTGGCATACTGGTAGCCACTTTTTTACTGAGTACAGAATGAGTAATAATGTCAGTTGTTTTCCTTTTTGTAGGTCTCAATTTGCATGGAATGATGTTAGGATCTGTTGTCTCAGTCATATTGGTAGAAGCATTTAAGTTTGAAGCATGTATTCATTATGATCCAAACGCACTAAAGATTGATTATGAAAGACCGACTTGGCTTCATCATGACTTGTATTTTCTGGTAGGTCCTTATTTAAAGTAATAGAAGTTACAACATGTCCCTTTTTGTACTGAGTTTTCTTCTTGTTAATATATTTTTCTTGTAGCTTTTCTTTCTATTTCCTCTCATTCTCTATATCCTTGCAATTGCTAAAGTCAGCTGTGAGTGGATAGGATTCTGAGAATATTTGGGTTAACTGTATAGACTGTGTATTTATTTTGCATTTTGGGCTTGAGAATGGTTCATTTCAAAGGCTTGTTGTCACTGAATTTATCCGATATGTTGATGTAAGTTCAGCAAGGTTCCTCACATCAATGTCCCAACATAGAATAATATTTGTTTCTTTATATTTGTCCCAATTAGCTAGACATAGGTGTATTCACCCCCCCCCCCCCCAATGCTGTTTATGTTAGCATCACTAGAACAATACCAGGTCAGGAATGTTAATGTGTATGTCTCAAGCTATAATTATTATTAAAGTACATTATACATGTAAATGTCTGGTAACATTTTTCTTAAGTGGCACTTTTTAAAAGAAAAATTTCAACAAATAATTGCTTGAACAATAGAGAAGTTCTATCGCTAATAACAAAGAGTGTATCTCATATTCAGTCACTATTTGCAACTATAAAATCCATTCTAAGCATTCAGTCAAAATCATCATGTAATTCTGGTATCTTCCTGACTATACGATGGCAAAAAGGACAGGAAACATTCCATTGCACACAAGTTTAATTCTTTTCAAGACAGCAACCCTAGCACAAATTATATACAATGCAATGCATTTTGCCGCAATGTAGTCACTTTTCTAAAAGAGTAATAACACTTTTACTTTAGCATACAAAATAATTTCCTTGATACCATTTTGTTAGATAATGTCTAGGTAAGTGATATGTACAAAATTTTTGACAGAAATTATTTTTTGCAAAATGCTTAATTAAGGTGGCAGGGTCCAGTTTCATAAATTGGCCCCTGGCAAATTTCTTAACTTTAGGGTATGGTGTGAGTTTTTGAGCTACTATTGTGTAATAATTAAAGATATGGATAAATTTGTGAACTAGGTGTTTCAGGCTTGTGTTGTTCTTGAAATTGATGTCAGACATGTACACTTTCCATAGTTACTCTGCAGTATGTTGATTGTGAAATACCAATAGCCGGCTAGGAAGAAGAGCTAGCCTCCCGTAGCAGTAGACACGTGGGTTCAAGGCAAGTAGAATATCTCAAAAACGGCATGGATGACAACTATTATGAATTGCATCAAGCTATTTAGTAGACAATGTTTTTCAAAATTTTCATCTAGGAAAAGGCCTTGCGTTTGCACTGTGAGCACCACATGCTGTCAAAAATGGCATTCGGATGTGAAAAATGCATGTATTAAATAGGGGTTGGGGTACATAAATATTTTATTCTAAGAACTTCAGTAGACTTGTCAGGTCATGTGTGTGATATGATTATGTTGCACTACATAATACCTATCCAGAAATATGTACCTTTTTGACCTCACTCGCGTATTATATTTTTAATGAATTTTTATATTAGGCAGGTGCATGCGACATTAAATTTGTACATAAATACTGGACCCTGTCCCCCTAGATCCGATGCGCGCTTCTCACGAACAAAATAGTCTGGTTTAAATCATCTGAGGTACCACTGTATCGTTAGTCTGGTTCCCAACCAAAATCCACTCAGTCCAAGATAAAGCTCCATATCCGAACAAGGAGTCTAATACAAAACTCCAGATCCAGAACGAACAAGTACAAAAAATATCTGGAACAGAAAGAAACATTCAAATTTCTGTAATTTTTGGTATCGTTTCGTAGGTCCGTAACTTTAGTGGTTTTCTTACGGCAAATTTGTAACAGTTGGCAAGTCTGTATATCAGTCCAGATTATATTTTGAAAATACCCAGTTTTGACATAGTGTAAGACACCCATTTCTCACAGCCTCAACATTTGTTTACACTGATCAACACTGAGTTACACACAAAAAGATTTGTCAAAAGTCATATTGTTTTTAATAAAGTGTAACAAAGTAGCATACCATGAAAACATATACTATTTCTCCAATTCTCTTCTTTCCAATCAGGAAGTCTTCTTAAAAACCTTACTATTCTGACAGGACAAATCATATTCCTGCCATAAGAATCATCCTGTCTACATCTTCACATGTGTCAGGTATGTGACTCTGCAACACTGTTTAGAATCACCTGTTTTACATGGATCTGTCATTACTGATTTTTGTTAGGTCGTTTTGGGGTATTTTAATTCGGGGGAATGAACATGAAGCACACATTTTTATGATATATTTCATAAATAAATCAGCATCCGTTACATTTTTCGTATTTAAATCAAAGTATCAGGAGTTGTTTCTCAAATATTGTCAGTTTTACTTAATAGTCAATTTTCAAACATCGTTTAAAATACTCTTGATATTTAACTTGGTATTTGATAAATTTATTCTTTCTAAATGTACCACATTTATAGGTCTTGGGTATGACTCAGCAGGGGGTCGAACCCACGACCTCTAACCACTAGGCCACCGGAGCGGTTGGAAAAGCAGTAGGAAGGGCAAACTAAATGTTTTAAGCATACATTCCTATAAATGACTTATCCATATTATATCAATATTGCATTGAGCAGCAGAGAGGGTGAACAGACCACGTTTTCAAGCAAAAATAAGGCTTCCCACAAATCTCATTTTAACCGAAAAAAAAAAGTCTCCATTTTTGTAAAACGGAGATTTTACGATTTTGCTCACAACGATGTGGTCATCCACCCTCTCTGCTGCTATGGGTTAACAAAAAATAAGAAATGATTTTAACCGAATATTTGATCCAGTCCGATACGATATCGAGTCCGAGGATCATGTAAATTTATTGTTATAAATCCATGCGGGGTTGACTGAGCGTTACTAAAGAAATTTTTAAATTGATTGAAGTCCATATCGGAACACCATGTCTGCCAAATATTTCGTAGCGTATGTGTATCAACGCCGTTAAACACAGCAAGAATATTACAGTTATCTCTAATCACTTTTGGAATCTGTGTGTAGCGTTGAGTGACATATATCACGTCAGTGTTTTTATGCCTGCCTCTGGAAAAGATCCTAGCAGGATTTTTTTGTTTATCCAACATTATATCGTCGTATACGACTAAATTGTTAATATCTCCATCAATATCATCAATGCTCGGTGCTTCATCGATATCGGTTATAAAATCAATGGCGTTCTCGCCCTTAATTTCTGAAGCATTCTCGTTAAAATCCTTTAACACTTCATAACATCGTTGATCATCTACGCTAGGGGCAATTAAATACAACTTATCCCACTTCATCCATCTCATTATTAAATTGAGCAACAATTGCGTTTTACCGGATCCAGATGGCCCGATTATAATCATCCGGATAGAGTTTGGTAGCGCTGCATGATGCTTAATTGGTTCTCTTGTTTTAGTCGCCGAAAAATCAATTATATCCATATTTCTATACATAAATTATGGATCTATATTGTGTGAAGTGTAAAACGCGTACTGGCACAGATGATGTGACGACGGTTACAACTAAAAATAACCGATCAGCGCTTTCTGGTAAATGCGTGCAATGTGGTACAAAGAAATTTAGATTTGTGTCTATGAAATCTGATTTAAAAAAGAACGAGGAGGTGATATCGCAGCCAAATTGGCAAAGCTCCCTGTAACCCCATGGGCAAAGTACCCGGGAGAAAAGCACCTCCCAGGATATAGCTACTGTGGACCGGGAACCAGACTTGATATCAGACTCAATAATCAAAATCAACCCAACCCCGGTGAAGAACCAATAAACGCCATTGATAAGGCCTGTCACCTTCATGATGTTGCTTATAAAAGCAGCAATCTGCAACACAGACATCTAGCAGATGTGAAATTAATTCATGCGTTAAATGCTATTCCTGATAAATCCTTCAAAGAAAAATTGGCTTCCTTTTTGATAAAATCGGCTATGAAAAGTAAATTGATGTTAGGTGCCGGTAATTAATAATATGGAATCAATTTATTATTCCCCAAGAGGATACTGGAGGGGTAAATCAGCAGTCCATAAACTCGCTAGCGCTGCAAAAGTGAAAAAAACCACTGCGGCTAATTGGTTATCTAAACAGGCACTATGGCAAATTTATCTACCACCGCCTAAACAAATTCAATTCTCGCATTTTGTTGTGACAGTTCCTAATGAAGTTCATCAGGCTGATATATTATTTCTGCCACATGATCGTGGTTACAAATACGCTTTAACCGTAGTTGATATTGCAAGTCGATACAAAGAAGCAGAACCGTTAAAAACAAAATCAGCCACTGAAGTTGCTTCTGCATTTGAGAGGATTTATCGACGAGGTCCTCTGCACTGGCCAAATCTATTGCAGGTTGATCCTGGCAAGGAATTTCAGGGTGTAGTGTTATCTACAAAGAAACATCATAATGTCACCATACGACGAGGGCATACTGCGCTACATCGCGATCAGGCCATTGTAGAACGATTTAATCGGACGATTGCTGAGCGGTTATTTGGATATCAATACGCAAAAGAATTCATTCAAGAAAAGCGATCCCGTGAATGGGTTAAAAGATTACCATCTGTGATTACTGCACTGAATAACGAGATTACTAGAACAATCAACATGAAACCTATCAACGCGATTAAAAAGAAGTCAATACCCGTACAACCACAAACAGATTTCAAAGAACCAATTCTTGGTAGTAATGTCATTGTGAGGTACTTATACGAACCAGGAGAGCTTGAGGGTGGTAAAAAAAGAGCTACCGATCCTATTTGGAGTGTTACTGCACACAAGATATCTACTATAACACGATCTACGGGTAGACCAGCAATCTATAAACTGGATTCAACTGCTCCTCAGCGAGGATTTACTCGACAACAACTACAGGTAATCCCCGAGGATACTCAATTACCACCGCGTGGTCTTAACTAGCACCCGATGCCAGAGGCATTGTGCTTGCACCTCTGCGTCTGTTGCACTCAAGACAAGTCAGCATAACGTTATCTTTGATATGACCAATGCTGCTATTCTTTTTGTCTACGGTAAATTGGCGAGGATCTTTATCCGAATACTGCCAACGCATTATACAATTGCAACTCGCGCAGTGATTATTCTGTTGTTGCTTCAGCGTAGTTATTAATTCAGCATCAATGTCAAATTTTCTATTATTTTTTTTATCCTGTTGTTTATAACCAGAGAGTTTTTTTCTGATTATATCCTTGACGTTGTCGGCGTTGATTGTGGTGTCATCATCGCCACAAATGATTTCATCATCGCCACTGGCTTCGCCAACGACAACTCTTCGAAGCTGATTTATTCTTCGTACTCTGGATACTGCGAGATAGACTAAATTCGACCATTCGATGCGATTATCTACCATCCAAACAATTGTATCTGATATAGTTAATCCCTGTGAAGAATGTATCGTCGCTGCGTATCCTAGCGTCCATGGGGATTTATTAGCACGCAATGCATTTTCGACGACGCTGATATCAACCAGCACAATATCATTTAACACGAGAATCTGCTTTTCACTCTTCCCTGGAATATCAACTTCAATATTCTGCTTTCGTGTATCTGAAGGCCTATAACACAACGGTACTGGAAGTGTTGCAAATTTTTCTTTATGCGTTTCAAATAACTTCATCTGAAGTGTGTCTCTGACTATTTTTCTACTTGCTACTATCAAATCATTTGGTCTCCACGTTTCCCAGAAATCATTCATGGGAGTTTCTGAAATTATTTCACGCGCTATTTCGCATTGGATTTTATCCGGTTGTAATCTAATCAGTGCTTTGAACTCGCGTAATTGTTCATCAAGTGATCTATGGTCGGTATTAATTTCTTCATAATAGTCTACAGAACCCTTTAGCCATTCATGTGGAGATCCACCGACAAATGGTGGTGGTTGGCCGTGATCACCGCACATGACGACTTTTGTGTTTTTGTTTAACAACCACTCGAGAAATATTTGTAATACTCTCAACGATACCGTGCATATTTCATCCCAAATTATGATTTCAGGAATGAATTTATCACCCATTCGATCAGGGGTCCATTCATCGCCTTTCCATCGAAAGAAACTATGATAAGTACAGGCATTTACCCCTCGCTGTATCATCTCTCTGGCGAGTCTGTGAGTCGGTGTTAACACAATCATGTTTGTGAAATCCGTAGGATTTTTCCGACGATATAATTCAATTGCACGAGTTGTCTTTCCTGACCCACCACAACCGTTTAAATAAACTGTCTTGTATCTACATATTGGATCAGATACCGGTGGTGCATTAGAAAATTCTGATTGAATCTCATCACATTTTAAGTACTTTTCATCCATGGTAACATCTGCCGATTCACAATACTCGTGTAGCGTCTCCTTTTTAAATCTCCAACCCCCCCACGCTTCCTCCTGGGATGTGAATTTAGCTACATCTGATTTGTATTTATTGTGTATATACATCGAATCAGTAGCTACTCTAACCGCGGTATTAGGAAATCTATTTATCATCGAAAATAAATTGATAGAAGCATAAGCTAGCATAGAACTTCTCAAATGTGTGTATTGGGAATTATATCCATCACAGTAGGTAACAACCGTACCCAATTTCTCACCATTGGATAGAAAAGCATCCTTACGGGATACAAGTTTTCCCTGTTTCGTTAAATCCGTTACAAGAAAATCGTATTCAGCGACGTCTATGATCAACCGCGAGGAAAATTTTGCATTGTCGTATCTTCCACCCTGGGTAAATTTACCGATTATTCTTCGTCCAAAATCCTTTGCTTGTTCTTTTTTAATTTCAAATAACTTCTTAGACCAATTCATGATTTGTTCTTCATTGAAATCAGGGAATTGTTTTCGCAATTCGCTAATTATACGATCTAGATCGGGTTGTGGTAGCCAAACTTCTTTCTGAGCTCGATAGCATATAATAGCTTCGGAAACAATCAACGATATCAGCATGCCACAATCAATCATATATCGTAGTAACACTATTGGCATCCAGGCCTTTTCAGATATATGTCTACCAAGCCAAACATAACTACACGGATGTAACCCTGTAGCGAGTTCAAATGATATCACACGAGCGAATCCGGTTAAATCAAAATCAGGTAATGGCCCATTAATCGCAACACGAGTCATTTCATGCGTGGGGTGTCCAAATCGTTTAAAATAGTTACTACATTCCCCATACCCGAGAAAACTTCCGGGATAACACGCGGCTATATCAATTGAAATCATACCATCACGTGAGTATTTCGTATTCCACAGTCCTCCATGACCAAATTCGATGCAACTCAATTTAACGTCCTCGAGAAAATCACTTCGTGTTGGACGCCATGAATTTTTTTCTCTTGCGAAGTGAGCTACCACTGATGGAATAGTAAAACTATCCGTCAATAGTTTTTCATGGGAACTCTCCGGTGAAAAATCATTAGCGATTTTTCTCATTCTGTTATCTAATTCTTCAACGCGATATAATTCACCATTTGGTCTTACAAATTGATCAAATCCTGATTCGGAACCAGCACTACTAAGTAACCACACTGAAAAAGGATCATCTTTACACAACGCATGAATAGCATCAAATAATTTCTCTTCATAGAAAACATCCCCGGAAAATTCCGGGGGGATATATCTCACGGTTCTATCTCGTGGAAATATTGTTACTGCAGGTGTCCACGCGTGTTCGTTATGATCAATAATTTGTATTGGAGCCCCTCGCGATTGATATTTCGGTTCGTATAATACTTCTCCGGTTATTGTTGTTACTGATATTGGGAATTTTAATGATGCTTCTAATTTAGCTATATCAGAAATCTTTGCACCGTGCTGTTTCACTGTCAGTTCCCATTCGGTTATTTTCCTACGTCGCAGATCAGTTAGTTTATTTCCTCGGGATGCATTTGTGAAGTGTTCCATTACCCGTGTTGCTACACAATTGAGCCTTGACGAAGTCAACGGTGAATATTTCATAGGAGCTAGTTTTGCAATATCGGGTTTATCATTTAACGGATATATCCCATAAACGATTGCTGTTACAGGATAAGATCTCTCGTAGTATGGTTTGTCAATTCCAGTTAGAATTCCTGGTTTGGAATCTCTACTTACAATGACAGTTTTTTTATCCTTGAGGATTGGTTCAAATTTATCCCTAATAATCCATTTGCCTTCGACTTCGATAATGAATTTTATTCTGAAAAAATACTTCTGATGGGAATTGCTTTGTTTGGGAATTGCTTTGCTTGAAATCCTTTGGATTTCCACCTTTGGATTTCCACCTTTGGATTTTACGCCAAGGTGTGAAATTATCTCAGCTGCTCTTTTATCGTTCATAGTAGCATCGATGATGGGTACATTGACATCTTCATCAATAATTCGAAATGTCGACCAACAGTATGCTGCACCGTCTCGGTAGAATTCATTAAAACACTCCCTGATTTTACCGAGTATAGTTCTATCACCGATTAGACGTTTTGGTGTATCAGAGACTCTATCAAGATTGAATTTAGTATTTTTCCAGGGCTTAATTTTCGATAATCTTTGGAACTCCCTATCAAGATTGAATTTAGTATTTTTCCAAGGCTTAATTTTGGATAATCTCTTGAACTCTGCCATGTTATAATGAATGAATTTAGTATTTCTCCAAGGCTTAATTTTGGATAATCTCTTGAACTCTGCCATGTTATAATCAATGAATTTAGTATTTTTCCAAGGCTTAATTTTGGATAATCTATTGAATTCCTCCATGTTATAATTAAAACAAGTATTTAAATAGAAAAATATAGTATAATGAATCACTGCAAGTGGCTAATGATTGGATCAACAACCCCGTGTAACAAATCATGCAGAAGCGAATTCTGTGGGTATCATTTACAAAGCGTTAGGCGAGGAAGTTTTGGCCCTCTCCCATGCCTCCAATGTGGGGTGGGCGTTAGAGGAAAATCGCAGTTGTGTCTTGCTTGTGGGGGTAAACGATACAGGGAACTAAAACGCTACTATGACAAACGAATCATTGACCCTAACGTCCTTGATAAAATCAAGGACAAAATCATCAAAACCCCTCAAGACTACATTGATAGACTTATAATTAAAGCAAATAATAAATTAGACAAGTAATATTATTATATAAATGAGCCAAGATTTCAGACCTCATCCAGTGCTCGTTAATTACGAAGCCTCCAGTGATGGTGTTGTCAGGCACCGCAGACTAAAAAACCCGGTTGGATATCTAAATAATATGGGGTATTTGTTGTTTAGTGCTAGAAATAAAACATATCTCTGTCACAGAATTATTTTTGAATGTCATAATGGATTAATCGAAGACGGATTTGTGATTGATCACATAAATGGCGTGAAGACTGATAATTGTCTTGTGAATCTTCAAGCCGTCTCACAAAGTCGGAATGCAAAATTAGGTGGAACTGGCAAACATGCAAAACCCCCTAGGAGAGTTAAATCGTTTGATTTAGAAAATAATGAAGAGAGAAGCTTTCAATCGATAAATGAAGCCAGTAGATACTTTGACATTTGTAGGGCTTCAATACGATTTGTTTCAGAAAATATAATTAAAACTGCTCTGTCTAAAAAAAATAGTCATAAAATAAAATTCGTATACACCTAAACGATTCAAGGTTGCACGATGTGGTCATCACCCTCTCTGCTGCTGCTGCAAATGTTTCATTTGTGGGTTAATAATTCTTTTACGAGTTCAACCGAAAATTTGATCGAGTCCGATACGATATCGTGTCCCAGACCTTGTCTGGGGGGGATGAAAATCCTTTGTTGAAAATCGAAGATTTTTAGGATTTCACAAACAAACTAATCGCTAACACCTCTTCTTGTAAATCAATCAGATTATTAGATTGGTCTGTGAGTTTGAAATTAATTCTCGTTAACGAATTATTATGGCATCGCATGTAGACAGGATTAATTGGGTTCTCAATAATTAGGAATCCTGGAGGAGCTGTTGGTGCAAATGAATAAAGAATATATCCTTGCTGAGCTTGATTTGATCGTTCGAGATTAATTTGATAGCTTCCTTCGATAACATCACATACTAAATTGAGCGCAATCACTGAGGATATATTCACGTTGAACGGAGCGATATGCCTACCGCCACCATCTGGATCATTATTATATTTGAGGAGGACAGATGGATCTTGTTTTTGTAGCGCCTTGATATCGGTTTTAACAATTCTTGCTAGTTCATCAGCTTTGTACCCGGGAAACTTGAAATTACGCAGATTGTCCTCTGTGATATTGTAATCGGTTAGGAATCGTTGTTTATTGTCGCTGTTGTCATTAATTATTGTTTGAATAATTAGTTCATAGATATATTCCATATCAGATATAAGTTGATTTATTATTTCAACGTGTTTTTGCGATTTTGTTTTCCGTAGTTGTTCTAGTTGTGTGTCATATAATTGTTTAATTTCATTAAAATAACCACGGACGTCAGTTAGCGTAAATGAAATAGTAACAGATGAGTCGGTTGTTCTTTTAATGATAAAATCCCATTGCAATGTGTCTTTGTTGGTAAATATAAATCTATCGGCGATTCTTCCTTTTCTTATATCAGATAAATTATCTCGATAACTGGGATTGATTTCATGATATGATTGTACGTCCGTGGTTAAGTCGGTGGCGGATTTTTCCGGTGGTTTTTCAGGCCATCCTAACACTGTTCTTAACGAGCTGTTATATATATCTACAATGTATCCCTCTGTGCTTATTTCGATCGACGACGAGAGCGTCGGTTGATGAAGATTAATAGCTATTTTTGATTCTTTTCCAGTGATTGATTTTATTCTACGCTGAATTTCAGCATTGATTTGCTTAATTTGGTACGACCCAGTTGGTAACGAAACAGTTTCCCACTCTGGAGTACCATCGGGTTTATTCTTATACGAGAACACCAGTGCGTTATTGGGTTGCTGACCGCCAAATGCAACCGATCTGATATTAGGCCAGCTATGATATACTCGTAATTTTGCCAGCGCGATCTCACGCACTGGAATCGGAGAAGGGAAGTTCACACTAAATTCAGGACTCGTTGATGTTATTGATATCATGCTTGTTTGTACTGGGTTCGTGTTCTCCACTACTCGTTGAAGTAATTCCATCGGTGTTGTCATTGTTATTATACTCATGATTTATTTCTAATTTTGGTATCGAGGAATCATAAATACTGACCATCACTGAGAACTCACAATCTGGTATGGTTGAGATTATTGAGATCATTCTGGTTTTTTTTGGGTTTGTGTTTTCTGATTCCATCGGTGTTGTCATTGTTATTATATTCATGTTGTTGCTCTAATTTTGATATCGCTGAATCAAAAATACTGACCATCGCTGAGAATTCACTATCTGATATAATTGTATTATCGAGTGACGATGATATCATCAATGATAATTGCGAATATGCGGTTGATGCAATATGAAATTGAAGTAAGTAATTCTGCAGTTTACTCTGGCTGCATGATGATATCTTTTTTGCTATCCCGGTTGATATACCCCCGATTGTAGCCACCGCAGAAATGCAAATTGGAACTACGACCGGGGCAATCATTATAACCGATGCAAGTATTATTCCGGCGCCAGCGAGAACGCTTGACACCGAGTACATAGTAATATCAATTGCGGTGATTCTTCGTCGGTATTTTTTTATTTTTATTTGATACTCCTCGGCGAGGGTTTTGAGTCTAGTCTGAAATTCTCTGACCTGATCATAGCGACATTGCGTTGATGAAATCATTTTTATTTTAAAAACACTAGTGTTTTCAATTATTTGTCATCGTTAGCGGGAATTGCTAGTACTTCAGCCGGAAAAATGATATACGAGTTCTAAACACCAGTGTATTGTTGATATATTTGTACTATCAACCGCGACAATCTCAAATTCTTCTTTACCATTGATAATTACTGTCGCGGTGCCACCAAAGTAGGTTTTACCTTTCACGATGATATCAAATTGCTTGGTAGAGACTAACGTTATCCTGTAGATACCACTGGACCCCTCCCCGATATCGATTGGCAATCTAACACTAGATTCTTTTACCCAATCAAAGGTCCCATAATCGACCGTATACACGATATTTTCAATGCTTCCGTGTGGATGCGGAATCTTTACCTTTTCAAAGGTTTCTTTTAGTTTAAGAATATCATTATACATTTCGAGGTAATTTGTCTTGATTTCGTTAGTATTTATCGTCCTCACCGCCTTCTTGTTAAAAAAGAACGAAATCAAAAGGTATTTAAATTCATTGAGAGTTTTTAGGTGAAGAATATCATTGTAAATCTCGAGATAGTTTACACGGACTTCGGTGTCAAGCATCATCCTCCCATCCCTCTTGCTAAAAAAGAATGAAATCAGAAGGTTTGTGAGTCCAAGCTGTGTTTGGTTTTCAATATACCAGTCGATGTTCGAAAATTTTGTCGTGATATCCTTGGGTTTACTACCCTCAAAGAACTTATTAACAAACTCGTTGGTGAGTTTTTGTTCGTCAATAGCGCTTTTAACTTCAGCGAGAGTCATGCCTGTCAACGATGTGGTTTCAGATTCATCACGTGTTCTCCCAAAAAATTTATCAACGATGGTATTAAGTGTTGTTTGTCTCACCATAAACCTAATAATATCGTTGAGAGTCATCGTAGATGTAGCCGGGACACCAAAGAAATTATTAGCGACGTAGGCATTGTGAGTATGCCTGATCATAAACTCGCTGATTTCAGCGAGAGTCGAGTCTGCCACAGGTGGGGATCCAAAAAACCTAACAATGACGTCGTTAATGGGTTTTTGATCTTCTTTTAGTTTAAAAATCTCGAGATAATTTGCCTTGATTTCTGAAGCAGTCATCATCCTTCCAGCTTCCTTGTTAGCGAAGAATGAATTCAACAAGTCTTTAATTTCAGCGAGAGTCATGCCAACCACAAGCGGGGTTCCAAAGAATTTATGTACGACATTTTTGCGAAAATTATTATAACCTCGTATAAGATCATTCAGCTCACGTTCGTTGGTAGCAATCGCGTCGGTGATCGTAGAAATAAGATTACCAGGTTTAAGTTGTCCACCGTTGGAATAAAGCGCAATAGAGTTTTCAGCGGCATCGCTCTGCCGTATCAAAATGTCATTCACGGATATATTACTGCTTTTCAATTTACCCTGGCTATCTTGAAATACAACTATTTCGTTCGGGTCAACACTTGTTAAATTTAACGTCTCAGCGATTTCATCTTCTATTATTTTTTTTACTTCTTCGATAGAACCCGCAGATGTTTCCGCGGTGGGTTCCGACATTGACAGAGATTGTCCCCAAATATCGATCATTATTGTTATCGTAACTTGTGTTTTCAATTTATTGATCCTTGTAATTTCCCACTCGTGTATTCGTTTACAACCAGATGAGGTGGTTTCCACGGAGATCCAAAGGATTTTAATGAAATCTCCGCGAGGACATTTAATACTTCACGGCCGCATATCGGTGGATCATTTAATTGTTGTGTTGGCAGCGTGGAATAAAAAATCGGAAACTCTTTGAGTTTCATCGAAGAATTTATATACCGCATAAACTCGCTTGGTCGAGCTAACCCATATGAATCGAAATAGACAATTCCACGTGGATCAATCGCGTATGCAACCCAGTGAGTTCCCGATCCGCTGCTGTTATCAAGATTGATGATACCGGTTTCAACGTTATTTGGTTTTCTTGGTAATTGATCTCTCATAAAAACCCCTCTGAAGTTTTTTATCGCTAGTTTTTTAGCAGCATCAATTAAATCAAAATTGGACATAGGAACCATAGGTTCGGAAATCGAAGATTTGGGAACCATAGGTTCGGAAATCGAAGATTTCTGAATTAATAAACCGTTCCTGGTATTCTTCTTAGACCCGATCCGTTCACGGATTTCCCGCTGTACCATGAATACGGGGTTCCTGGTAGGTACAACCCCTTTCCCTTTTTTTATATCCTTTCCCAGTTGCCTTTTTCAACGCCATCCCTGCCGCGGTACCAACGGCTCCCAACGCTGCCGCTTTGGCCACCGCTGGGGCAGCCGCTGCAATCAATGCTGGTATTGCGGCTAACAATGGAAATATACCACCTGATTTTATCATGTTCGCGACTGCGGCTTTTGAAAATTCTATTTGAACTCCTCGCCGTTTTTTCATGCATCATTGAAATGTTTTATTTGACGATCCGTTAATGATATTTTATGTGTACCGCCGGACATCTGCGCTGGTTTTAACGTTATTGTGGTTCCACATTCTTTAGCGGATTTTGATCGCAATTTCTTGACCTGACCATCAGTCAGCTTGACACTAACAACACTATATGGCATTTTATTGTAAAACACATTTATGCTTTCAATTGATCTAATTGTGAAAATCGTTTACGATTTCAATCATAGATTTTCTACTGGTGCATCAACGAGTCTCATTCGTCCGCCAGCCCCTTCTAACAACATTGATTTGTCGCTGAGAATAACAGCAACCGCTCTATAATCAACACCGCCAGGATCTATACGAGCCCTAAAATGTATGTCAACAACGGATTGTCTTGTTAAATCAAGATGTTCCAGTGAAAAGTAATAAATTGGATACAAGTTCTTAAAATCGAGTTGCGATATTTGCAAACCGGTATCAACATTTTGATCACGACCCATATATGACAGCATCCGATGATACACACGTGCTATTTGGTTGTTTCCGTAATTAAGCTGTATATCCTCAGATGGTTCTTGTTGTCCGTTTATTCTCAGTGAAACCTCACTTACCCCTAACCGATCAAATATCATATGACTGCGTTCTTGGGAACCTAATCGATTCCGATTCTGCAGCGCTATAAATATATGACGTGGAGCTGAAACGCCTTGTTTTGATGCCAGGTGCCATGTAAATGTACCATTAACATTATCCTCTTTAGCATCAGTCGTTGTTGTTAGCCAACTTAGCAATGATTTACCACCTGTTTCCATAAATGAGAGCAGCCGCTCTTCCGTGGTAATTGATGGGGTCATTACTGGCATCCACAATACTATTTTACTCAAAACAACTTTACCATCTACGGCACCAGTACGCCAAATTGCATCATTGTCATTGCCTTTTCGCACTAACGCGATTGTGTGTTTGGCCCCATAGATGACTTTTCTGACATTTCTGCAGAATCCAAATATATGATGCAGCGGAATCGCACATGAAAAATATCGTTGCGGTCTTTGCAACGTTGCTACTCGTGTTGCAAATCCTAGATTAAAATTACCATTGACTTCTTTTATAATGTCAAAATCAACGCCTGGTCTGGCTCGACGTTCTGGATTAGCCGCTTCTCGTTGATTATCAACTGAAGTGTCTTGCGGTGTTAACACTTTAATGTATTGAAGGTGGTCAGCGTTATCAGTAGTATCTTTTGCAAACATCATAGACGGACCAGCCGATCTTGTATAATCATCGGAGTATCTTGCTAGTCCGATTATTGTTGTTGCAACATCAACTTCACGGTCTATTGATTCAATTTCTTTTCCATCAATGAGATATCTTGCACTTTCAAATAGCGCCATTATGCCGTTATTAACAAAACCGACTCTGACATTTTCGTTATCTGCATATGGTGGATCATTATGAGCAGCATCGTTTGTTACGAGTTTTCCTTCTACTTCAATAAATGCTTCACATGGCAAAAAGTATTTACTGGTATCTTGAACTTGAAGTTCAATTCGCGATCGTAGGTCGGGTTGTATTGCATGATAGGAATAGTATTGATAATCGCGGACGGAATCATCTTTGCGCACTTGGGCTTCCATATCAAGAGCGGGATCAGCTGTTCGTTTAAACATTTTATTAAAATACTAGTGTTTTCAATTGCGAAACTCTTTGTAATCATCGTCGTTTTTGTTTTCGTTTCAAACCACTTCCTGCTATCGCGTTCATGATAGCGCTATCTGTTACCGGTGAAGTCGTCAATGACGACGGAGTCACCGAAGCAGCCAACGACGCTAGTTTTTCTTCCACTGCGCTATTTATTGCTTTGCTGATTTTTGCGGGCATCACTGTAGTTGATGGCAGCACTAGTGGTTTCACCATTCTTGGTTTCTTTCGCACCAATGATGCTATTTTATCTTTCGCAGCAGAAAATGCCTTTCCGGCAAGATTTCCAACGAAATTGATTCCCTTATCACGAATTACATCAATGGCCTTCATTGATAATTGTTTAGCTAATGGCGCCACTTTTGGGGCCATTCTTGTAAATAACCCCGCAATGGTATTGCCGAAACCATCTCCGTAATACGCTCTATAAACAGGCAATCGTGAGTTCACCACGTAGACGCTTACGGGTTTATCATGGTTGTAGTGTATAATCATCTTGTTATAAAACTAGTAGTTTTTCAATTAATGATCAATCGCTTACATCCATAAGATTTTCATCATCAATGACGTTGTCATCGTTGTGATTTTCAACTAATTCAGCAATAAGTTCTCGATATACATCAATGTCCATGATACCGCCGGAAAATAATCGTCTACAGATATCAGCTGCTTCATTAATTACTTCCGGTGAATTATTTCCGGCTCGTTTCCCTCCGATGAGAACCTCTAACCGTGATATATCACTGAGAATGTTACCAGGGCATGTCACGGTAGAGTCAAAGACTCCAGCGTTGAAATCATTTGAATTTTTAATCGAATATCCTTTTCCGCTTGTTTTCTCAGTTGTACCAGTTTCGTCATACTCTTCAATTCCCTTTCTAAATTCTTTATATCCCAATTCTCTTTTATTTAAACGGCCAATCCCCTTATTCGTTTTATACAACCAATCAACCCATTCATCTCGGCTTATTCTACTGTTTTTATACTCGTCTTTTAAAAAGTCCTTTCTAGAATGAAAACTTTGGGCGGCAAAATTACCAAAAATCTTATAATGTTCGGGTTTTATTAATTGAGGTCGTTTGATTTCTGCTATAGCTCCTTCGGTGAGTTTGTCTATAAAGGAAACACCTCTTGGGGTGACGACATCAACAGGTTGTGGTTCAGGTGTGGAAACTCTTTGAGTTTCAGGCGCAGAATCATCAATATCAGCTAGTCGTTCATATTCGCGCTGAGTTTTTATATCACTGGATAGCTGTTGTATTCCTGCGCGTGTTTGTCCGGTCTCTGCTGCTATCTTTTCAAGCACACCAAGAACAGGCACTTCTCGTCGCTTGCCTTCCTTAGGAATATCTCCGTATATTGCTCGTTCAGTTGCTGTTTTCACATCTTTGGTCGCACTTGTTATCGGAGTAAACAGTTGTTCACTTGACACAGAAAAGTCAGTCTGCGCTTGTTGTCGTTGTTGAAGTTTCTCGCGAAGTCTGTCTCGAACCGGTATAAACTTTTTAATTGCTGCTAGCCGCTCTCGGGCTAATTTAGTTGTAAGCGATTCACCAACCATATATTGTTTGTGAACTAAATTTTCAAATGTAAAACTATCACAATTAAAAGCTTAGTTATTAAATAACTTAGTTATTAAATAATGTACCATCAAGCTAACGTATCCATCTTCGACAGTGTTAAACTGTACGACGCTATCCGCGAGTGTTTCAGAAATAACATCGCTGGGGGTTTCAGAATTGTAATATCTGAGAACGGCGATGAACAATTTGTGTTAACGACGCGGCAACAAGAACAACTACGTGAAAATGGAGGCGTCGCGGTGATTACTTGCTACTACAACCAGATCATCCATTATGCACATAACTGCATGGGCAAGTCCAGACTGCTGAGTATCCTTTCAGGAGAAAATCCCATGTAAGTGTTACAAAAAACGCTAAAAAAAAAATAAATAAATTATTTACATTATTTAAGAAAGCCTATTTTTTTTTTAGTAACACCTACGTGGTTAAGATACGGGTTTTTCCTCGTTTAACATTTTTCTAAGATCACGAACCTTAGAACTAATTTCAGCTCGTTTTTGATACTCTTGGCCGAGCTTTTGACGTATTGCTTCAACGGTGCTAAATAGCGTTATGAATACATTAATGTCGTTACCGTACAAACAAGCATTGATGGATTTTTGAATTCCTTTCACGAGCCTGTACATCCTAGGTAAAACATAACGACCCTTACTAGACTGATATTCAATATCTTCATATTCCGAGGTAATCCTGTCACAGTCGAGACTTTCAGATAATAATACCCCTTTATTATTTAAATTTGAGATTTCAGCAATTATAGCATTTACATCATTGATATCCATTATTTATATTTATTTATAAATATAGTATACTGTATCTCTAATTATTAAAAAAAACAAAACATTACATATACGACAACACATCTTGGAACTCCTTGGGTGCCTTCGCATCCAAGTAAGCCCAAGGGGACCCGAAACATACATCTCCGGCGGGAGGCCTAAGGTGGCAAACGCCATCTTAGACCGCCCAGAAGATATGCTTGGGGTGACGTCACAACATGGACGGCACAATGCCATATATATCTCCGCTCGAGTGTTGCGGCAAATTTTAGGCATAACATGTACTTAATTAACTTAATTAAGGATGGATTATAATTCAATGGAACGATGATGGTAATGATGTGGGCGTGGTAAACCAAACCAACATGGCAACCCATGAAATCGAATTCATGGTTGCATGAGTTGGAAAAAAACACCAACCCACGCTACCGAGAATGCGATAGCATGAGTTACAATGTTGGTTTGGCTGAGGGGGATCGCCCCCCCCCCCCCAATTAATAGAAAAAACATCTTCCGTTTCGCCATCAAATAATGTATCTGCTATGGGGACCGAACACGTAGTTGATAGATCTATGTTTACAAGACAAACACGATATACCATTACACCACGGAGCTGTCATACAGAATAGAGATTTTTTAATATATATATATCTTCTGATATACTTAACAATAAGAAATTTTTAAAACAGACAATTTTATGCTGCAACATTTTAGTTGTTAAATAAAACAGCGTTTTATATACTCTGTTATAATTCTCTAGATAAAATACATTATCAATTAGATCATAAAGAGCTGTATACAAGGAATTTTAACCACGCCCACCTACTTCAATGAATAGGAAACACTCGCGTTCCGGCTGAGCGAACATAGGTAATGCGTAGATTATAAAGAACGTCTGTACTGAAAAGAACGAGTTAGCTGTCTGCTTTACTGCTAGTCCACCCACCCCCACACATGAGATATGTAGATAAATAAAAATACAACTATTTAAATAATTCAGTTTTAGCCCACAAGCGACAATAAAAAGTTTTATTCTCGAAACTCATGTATTATATCTCCATTACAGTCACGTGGGCGCGCCTAGTTACAGGTAATATAGCAGGCGACAAATTCCTTTGACGTCATAATACAAGGGAACTTAGTAGGTAAATGTTATAAGTTGTGGCAGATTAATCTATAAAGAATTTATCTCCCATAGCAGCAGAGAGGGTGGATGACCACATCGTTGTGAGCAAAATCGTAAAATCTCCGTTTTACAAAAATGGAGACTTTTTTTTTTCGGTTAAAATGAGATTTGTGGGAAGCCTTATTTTTGCTTGAAAACGTGGTCTGTTCACCCTCTCTGCTGCTCATTGCAACACACACACACACACACACACACACACACACACACACACACACACACATATATATATATATATATATATATATATATATATATATATATATATATATATATATATATATATATATATATATATATATATATATATCAGTAAGTGTTTCAATGCATATAAGAAGCATTTTCCAGTTTTGTTTCTGGTTTTTGTTACTGGTAGAGGGAGAGCAGAAAATGCCAAAACCTATAATTTGAACTTAAGTGAAGTTGTTAACATATGACATAAAGATTAAAATAAATTGTTGCACTTGTATTTCTAATGACAGCCAACATACTCTTAGTAGTTACCTAAGCAATGTAAACTGAAGTTTTAGGATTAATATCATTAATATAAATATTTTAAATGATATATCACAACTCACTGATTATAAGTTATGTTAAGAATTATTATTATTGAGATTTAATAATAAATAGTATATTCTTATGGTGCTTGAAAATGACTAGTAGGCTGATTGTGCATCCCCTCATCTTGTAACCCCAGCAGTTGAGATCCCTTACAATAATCAAGGGCAGTATGTTTGAAATACACTACTTCCGGGTCTGTATATTGGTATGGTGTAAGAAATGTTAGCATACAAAGATAACTCAATTTATGTTATTCAATTTAATTTAATACTGAAGAAAGCATAAATAAATAGGAACAAAGGCAATAATTTATTTTACGGATGAATGATTCTGAAATATTATATTTAACACTGAGCAGAGGAAATATGCATTTACTGCATTGACATTTGTGGCCAGAAAGCAGTAAAAGATGATATGATTTGTGAGCAGGAGGAATACAAAACTGCCAACAACCCATCTTTAAGAGTACTCTCTCTCTCTCTCTCTCTCTCTCTCTGTATATATATATATATATATATATATATATATATATATATATATATATATATATATATATATATATATATATATATATATATACATATATATAATATTGTAAATGATTGATAAATGTATCTTTGTTGGACATTTTATGATTATAAATATTTTAATGGCTGCATTCATAAACTGTAAATACAAATTATTTTGGTATATCTAGGCAAATTCCTGAGTTGTCATCATCAATATGACACATGTCAAAATGGCATGCAAAATAACATGCACATAATATACTTGTATCTAAAATTTCTCACAACTATTAATATTACATTTCTTAATGAAACTCCTGGCAACAAATTTATGTAATATTGTACTCTAGCATACAGGCATTTGTCGCTGACAAGTTTCCATCAATGTTGCTCCTTTTTTTTACCTCAACCATTAAAGAACACATCTGTGAAAGTTCCATCCACATTAATCTTGTGTTGTTTTACAGTCAATGAGCATTACTCATATGTCAAATTTCCATCAACATTTTCTGATTTCTGGAATTGGAATTATAATTCAAAGTCAAGTGTTTGTAACGGATACTTTCACATTACATAATTTTCTTCTGCATGTCCATTCACATTATAGTTTTACTTGTACAGTCAGTGTACATCATTTCATGTCTTCCAAGTCTCAGAATGCTACTTACATAGTCATTGTCTGTCGTATCAATACACATAACTGTTTATGTTTATAATCACTTCACGCCAGAACATTTCAGTCATGCTTCCACACTTGTTACTTGTTTTTACTTCTTCCATCACTGCACATTATAAATGAGACAGAACAGAGAAGTCAGATTAGGACAAATTGATAGATTGGACTTAAAAAAGATAGAATTTTCAATGCGAATGTCTTTAATTGTATCAATAAGTTATGGATCCAAAGGTTGGGTTACTATGTGAGCAGTTTTTGTTCATTTGTTTGATAATGGATGTTTGAGTAGATCAGACAAATAACTTGCGGTCATATTATGTCGGCTGTAAAAAGTTTGAAAACAGTGTATCAGCATTCCTAGCTGTATCCACATTTGACGCCGATTCTATAAACATGGATTTCAGTGTCAGTGTATATATCGCCATGCTCTAAAATGTATTATGATATCATTCTTGCCACTGTAGCAGATTTTAAAATTAGCTTTGTAGTAAGGATATAAGGCATATATGTGTTCTTTGAACTTAATTCTACCCATTGATTATGTAGCCATTGATTGTCTAGTTTCCATGCATCATTTAATTTTGTTTGATATTGTGATTGTAGAGAGCTTAGTGCTTTTGGATAGTGAAACAATGTATTCTTAGGCATCTTGATTAACTGTAAACACCAAAGCCAAGCCAATAGTGTATTGTGTTGATTGAGATCATTAGTAATTCAGTCATGATTAATTAATCTCTTTAAATCTTTCAGAATTACTTCTGACCCCATAGCATACACCGCATTAACAAACTATAAACATTGAGATCATTAGTAATTCAGTCATGATTAATTAATCTCTTTAAATCTTTCAGAATTACTTCTGACCCCATAGCATACACCGCATTAACAAACTATAAACATTGAAGCCACCTGACATTGACATTGACAACATACTCATTGGGGCATCATTTGTTTATGGAGTTTGAAATTATCTTGCTCTTCGTAAGCTAGTACAAAGTAACAAGATTCACATGACAAGCAGTATTACTGGAAAAAATACTACACATATTTCCATCCACACTATGTCATGAACTAATCATGCTATTTCAACAGATGTGACTGTTGGAAATGTTTCCAAGTTTTCACCTTGTTCCAAATACTGTATTGCAAAGCAGTTCATCTCTTCCCTTAACATCATCATAGACTGAACTCATAGAAACACCCTGTTCAACAAGGAAATTGTTTGGAATTCCTCTAGTATTTCCTTGATACTTGTCATGGAGCCATGTTGGATATCCACACAACAACATCAGCTCAACATAAGCTTGACCATCACCTGGGTTGATCCAAAAACCTGGTGACCCTGATGCACCTTTTCCAAATGAGCAGTGAAAGAGAACACATTGTTGATTCTCAATACCATCGTACCCATTTACGTTCTCAACATCCATGCTCCATTTCCTGGCTTTATCAATATCCAGTGGTGTCAGCGTAACAATATCATAAATGTCTGTTTTCTTTATATCAGCCTGTGGATGTCCAATTAAGTGGTGATGGCTTTTTTCCTGGGATAATCGTGTTACATCAGCGAATTTGGATAAGGGTGGAAGATACACCTTGGTATCAGGTTTGAGCTTTAGAATAACTGTATCCAGATCAACACTCTCATATACTATTTCAGGTTCAAAGTAATAGATGTGATTTTGATTACTTGGTGGAATGTTCAATTCATAACCAAAATCTATGACCACATTATCAGAATTCAGTTGATGTTGATCAAGGAGCTGAGGTTGCTGCTGTTGTAGAGATGGGACTGAAAATGAATGATAACTAGTTATTGATAATGGAATTAAACATCAAGTTTATTCAAGGAATGCTGTATTTTAAATGATAATCCAATACTTGGAATTTGATCATTATGTAAAAATATGCCAGAACTATACAAAACTCAATCTAAAATGTGCCATTTGAGTGATGACTATTTTGAAATGTTTAATCTGAACAAGACCAGTGCATGCATGTTGAGCCAGTGATTGAAACACTGCTGTAAAATGATACAAAGTCACATAATGAATTATCTCAGTTCTATAATAATTGAACAGAAGCATGAGCATACTCCATCAATGTTGTTTGGAAATATATGTACATTGATGCAAGAATGAACAATGCAGTATATGCCCTCATCGATCTTTAGCAGTTCTCCATTAGGGCACTATAGCTGTGCAAGATTGACAAATGATAATTCGCCATACAATCTCAGATAACTTTACCTTGGGACAAGGTATACAGACTTCAACTAACATACGGTGCAAAACTGTTTCTTATTATACCTACCATGACCATGACATCTAACCTTTACACCTCAAGTCATCAAAGATTTTGTGATGATACTTACTTTTGAAGAGATCATTCTGAAAAATCCATTTATCTTTGATATCCAATGACCTTGCCCTTTGACCCTTCAAACCTAAATCAATAGGCATCTTCCATGTCCCAAGTGCCAGTTTACTTCTTTCCATGTGATTGTGACATTTTACACTAAAACAGTGCAAGCTTTCCACACAATTTGAGAGCGTTAGATTCTAGAGAATTTGAGTTTTTTTAGTGTGGAAATGAAATAGGGCACATACCAATATACAGGCACCATGTTAACACTATACACTATGATAACACTATACACTATGATAACACTATACACTATGGGTTATGATGGCCATATAACAACAATGGAATCAGGGAACAGTAGATAAGTAATACCGTACAAGGTGAATACATCCATTTAAATTCATAGCATCATACAATCGTCTCACACTCCATCAATAAGATAAATAATTGTGAGTGTTCCTGGGTTGAGAGACAAAATGCTGCAATGGTCTAAAATCTAATCATGTCATTAACACATGTATACAAAACGTGCATACTTCGTCTCCGCCGAGATGTCTAAAAGCAAAGAACATTGCTAGCAAGCTTACAGAAATGAATAAATGTAATTGATTAAAAGAAGCTGTCTCATCTAGAAACATTGGAAGATACAAAGCTAGAAAGTCAGGAACTTTTACAATTATCATATTGAAATTCAAATTTTTCAAACAGAAAATGAGGGTGTTGGTCCATCACTCCAAATTTATATACTACATAATTATTTTGTTTATCGTAAGAAATAACTTTTGACCTAAATAAACTGCTAAATATTCAATGGCGTCACCTCCAAGTAATGTGCTTTATGTGTGAATAACATTTGCCTGAAATATTTTGAAAGATTTAGGAAAAGAACTTTGGCTGTTGTTTTGGATTTAATACCAATTTTCATAGCAAGGTAGGTTATACATGTACAAAGTGGCCAGTATAACTGATGGAGTAAGAACTTGGGGATAACCCAGGTAAGAACCACCAATAAATGAGAAGCTACTGGCAAGCTTTTACACATACCCACATTTGCCAAGTCTATTACTCAGACCCATGTGGAGAGATGCGAGATGGTAGTGATTGGAAAGGTCATGTGATGAAGACTACGTCCAGCAAATGAAAATGTTTATGGAGAGACAGACACAAATAAATATACATATGACAAAACACCTTACCAAAATGTCTTGTAAGAGACAATACAATTTGTTGAAGATTTTGTATATGGAATTTACATCCAGGGTGGTTATAATTAAGACATCATCATCATTAAAAATTACAGTGAATACTATACTTGTTTGATTAACACACAGTTGGAAGCAAATATTGAAAAATAAGAACTGTAAAGAGATAAAGGTACTTTTATACCATTAGTCTAATTGATTTATAGTGCTATCTTACACAGTTTTGGAGTTTTACCTATAAAACTAAAGTGCGTGTAGGAAAGATTGTATCAATAAAAACATGGACTAAGCAATTACAATTGTCTTGGAGTTATATCAGTCCAATAGTTGTACCATATTCCATACAGTTATCATGACTTGTCTTGGAGTTATAACAGTCCAATAGTTGTACCATATTCCATACAGTTATCATGACTTGTCTTGGAGTTATAGCAGTCCAATAGTTGTACCATATTCCATACAGTTATCATGACTTGTCTTGGAGTTATAACAGTCCAATAGTTGTACCATAATCCACACAGCTATCATGACCTATCTTTCATATTCCACATAGGTATCATGACCTATCTTGGAGTTATTACATTCCAATAGATGTACCATATTCCATACAGCTACCATGACTAATCTTGGAGTTATAACATTCCAAAAGTTGTATCATATTCCACACAGGTATCATGACTTATCTTGGAGTTATAACATTCTAATACTTGTATTTGTTTTATAATTATAACAGTACAATATTTTTACCATATTCCACAGGTATCATGACTACTCGTTATGGCGTTACACCAGTTACACCAGTTCAATAGTTATACCATATCCTACACAGGTATCATGATTGTTTATGGAATTAAACCAGTCCAATAGTTGTACCATATATAAAAGATGTATCATGAGTGGCTATGGAGTTATACCAGTCTAATAGTTGTACCATATTTAAAAGATGTATCATGATTGGTCATGGAATTATGTCTGGACACTGAAAGGTATGCTATGGATCAATTGACAAACAAATGGATGAAAACATGAAATGTATTGAACATGTTGAACAGATTCAAAAGGATTGTGAACAGCAAACGGTACATCTGTACCACTAATTTAACAAGTGTATCAACTTGTATGAAGATATCAGAAACACTTTTAAAGGGAAGCAGCAGAAGTGAAAGTGTGTACTACTGGATGGATATTAGATGGGGTGATTGAAGTAAAATCAAAGGAAAGATTATATAAGCATTAAAATAGTTGAATGGTAAATTGCAAGAGACTAAGTGTCTACCAAATTTTTAAGAGATATGAACAGTTTTGAATGATTCTCCAGAAATGAAAGTGTCAGTGGTGGATGAATTGCTGGGCAGACAAACAGGAAGGTGCAAATAATATCCAAATAAAATAATTTTGAATAAGAAAAAGGAACATAATGGGGATCAAGCCAAATGGATTGATGGACTGGTATAGTAAAATAATGGAAAAGACCATAAAAGCACTGAAACTAAAACTGATGAATAGTGGACAGGAAAAGCCATATCCAATGTACTAGCCTAGCATGTGCTTGATCTTTCAAAGAGGTCAAAACTTTGGTGACATCTCACCACAATATTTTATACTTATACTTTCCCCAAACTTTCCCCAAACTTTCAATGGAATGTTAGTGAGATCTTGCCAAAAAATTTCAGTGAAAGGTTTCCAAATATTTTGAGAAATCTCTCTAGAATTTAGGTTGCAGTATGGGTCAAAACATTTCATAAATATCACAAATATTTGAGCCAAATTTAGTAGCCTATCACCAAAATTTCAATGTAAGTTTCGGTCAAATTTAAAAACAAATAATCTCCCCAACATTTCAGTGAAACGAAAATGATGCCATCATGGAACAAGTTTTGTATGCAATAAAGAAAATAAGGACAAAAAAAAACCTAATCATTTCTAATGTCTGCCAAAATAAAATGAATCATAGCATCCTGAAACAGAATTTGTATAGGATGATGTTTATGTGGACATTGTAAGTAAACTTTTTTAGACGGAAACCTTAGATGGAATCGTTATTTCAGCTGGAAGTCTCAGATGGGATTTTTGTCTCAGGTGGATTATAACATTTTGTGCTGGCTACATGAACTACTGTTGACCAGTTAACTTTTTTTTCAAGCCCAGATTATAATGATTATATCATGACTACTAAACAAAAAAATCAGCTATCAGCTAAAAAACAAAACAAAAAGATCAAATGCAATGTTTGGCAAATTACCTTCAGGGGGAGGTAATACCTTTATAGAAAGGGAAGCAACCCTCATGCTGTATAAGTAGTATATAATGGCATGCTGCATCTACCCATGAATACTTCAAGATACTCACCCTTCTGCATAATCGGTTCAACAACGTGTCTTGCTGTCATGACATAATTTGGTCCAACACGAAATCCTGTGCCAGATCCACAAGGAGTTTTGATTATGCCAACGGACATGGCAAGTTCTACAAGCTTTTTATGGGTGCGTACTGTCTGAGTCTGATCAATCTCAGCTTTCAATTTCCCTTTCTGAGATACCGCAGGTTCATCCTGTCCTCGAAGGTTTTCTAACCACCCTGTTTGTGTAAAACATATTGATGCTAAAGAACATGATAATTATGTCTCAAAGTAAAACATGCGTAGATCCATGAAAAAAATGGTGATGCACAGACAAGCAAACTGTGCTCTTAATTTATGATTGAAATTGATGTCAGTGAATTAGAAGCAAGATAAATTGGACCTAGCCTTTTGCTCTAAAACTCCAAAATACTCCAGCAAATATAGTGTGTCCATTTGCAGTTGTTTGTTATAGTTATTACTTCTTTTTTATTTGGGGGTGGGGGGCACCAGACATATGCACCCCCCAATAAAAAAGTAAACGTTTTTATTTTTTATGTTTATGCATGTTCCCCCTGATATGTTGTTTGACTGTTTTTTATTTTTCCATTTATCTCTCCATTTAATTTTTCCCCATCGGGGTTATATGTTTGAAAAGGGCTATTTTTTCCCCCTGGTGTACCTTAAATAGATCATTACTAGATGGGATTTGATCTACCCAAAACTAGTATTCTAGTTTTGTTCTTTATTTATTTGACCATGGCTAGTGGTCTTCTAGTATCCTTGTGTTTTCTATTTGTGTTGGTGCTATTTGTATGTTGCTAAGTCTATACTTTGTGATTTTGTAAGGATAGCCATTTTCATTTAAATTCTTGTTATAGTTGTCTTACTTTCTGATATCTCTCTTTGTGGGTTATCACATATTTAGATATAGTTTAAGTTAATTTTCAATTTTGTGTAAATTGTAGCGTATTTAATTAAAGGTTTACTGTGCTTCAATTTACTTTCTAATAAAATTTAATTTTCTCGGTCCGTCTGCCTTGAGTCAGGACTTGTACGAATTTATTCAGTAGTACAATTCCTGACTCGATTAGGGTCGTCCTTTGTTTATTTATTTTAATTATTCTAAAACATTTTCCAAATATTGTTTGAGTTTACCCTTTAATGGGTTTCATGTCTATTACGGGATATAGACATGGAAGAAAAGGTATGGATAGAGTATCCAATGAAAAGGAAGTGCAAAATTGAGTTACATTAAAACTAATGGGGTGTTTTTTTCCAAACTCTGCCATATGCCTGCTCACTTCGCGTAGCGCCATGTGATATAGCCCCATAGCGTCCTCATTATGTACTTTCCCCGGTAAGGTTTATAATTTATATTTGAATTAAATTATTATATAAAATTACCATTTTTTTATAATTAAAGTATAGAATACAATGCTATTATTTCCTAACCTTCGTTAGTGGTCCACATTCTATTAACGTCTTTGCTATATAGTCAGTTATTTGTCGTATTAACTTTTTGTTAAAGTTTCCATCTAGGAAGAGTATTTGACGTCTTTCGTATTTGTCTATCTTTATTATTTCCATTATTAGTTTCATCCTTTCTTCTTTTGTTTTGTCACATTGAGTCATCGTATGATATTTTGTGAACGGGGCACTTCTGCATATAGGGCAGCTAATAGGGGTCTGAATCATTCATCTTCTAAGTGCCACTTCGCCCGTAAGCCAGGCGTTGTGGAGGTACGTGCAGATAATGCTCTGTACCTTTAGAGAGTCGATGTCAGACTAATGCATCCAAACTCTGTCCCAATTTACATGAGGGGTTTCTTCTTCAACCTTATTTTGATTTACTTTTGTATCTAGTTCACAAATCCAGTCGTATGTCTTATCCCTACTTAGTACCCATAATTCTTTGTAGTCCCTATATCTATATAAAATTTCGTTAGTCCCCTTATATAAGTCTGGTGTGTCTATTTTCTTACTCAGTTTTTTGTTTGTGTATATGTCTTGTCTGTTTCTCATTGCAAATCCTAGCCAAAACATGTATAATGCTTCCCAAGGTGTTTGTGGAGTGTTACCTAATCTTTTAATCCTATTTATTATATTTTCGCATTTTATTAGGAAGGGATTAGGTAAGGTTAATCCTCCCTTTAGGTCTATATAATGTTGAATTTTTATGTAGTGTGTCTTGAAATTCCATATGCAATCTATTATTTCATTATCAATGTTTCTAGTGTTTTATTGTTAATTTCTACAGCGTTTAGTATGTCAAATTTGAATATATATGTTTCTTTGCAACCTGTGAACGTTCCATTAGACTAAGTGGCATGAGTGTCCAGATATTTATTATTTCCGTTATTTTATTTTTAACTTTTATACAGTATTCCTTTTATTTATTTGCCCCGAAGAATATCCCCAGGGCTTTTACTCTATTTTTAATTATGTGGGGAGGTAAACCAGTTTCCCCTCCAGTTTCCTATTTTTAGAATTTCTGTTTTGTCATGATTTATTTGAGATCCCGAAGCTTTTCCGAAAGCTTCATATTCCTTTTGCAAGTGTTGAATGGATTTTTGATCATTTATAAAGTTCGTACAATCATCAGCATGTTGTAGCTTCTTAAATTCTTCTCTTATGTTTGGTATTCTTATTCCTTGAATATCAGTATTACTCCTGATTTTTATACTCAGGAGTTCAATTGCTATTACGTATAATATCATTGATAGTGGGCATCCTTGCCTCACTGATCTTTAAATTTCAAATTTGTCTGTTATTACCCCATTTACTTGTATATTTGCGGTTATTTTATTATACATTATTTGGTCCGCTTTTGGAAGTTATCTCCAAATCCAAATTTCTCCAGTACTTGTTGTGTATAATTTTGTTCTAAACTGTCAAAAGCTTTTTCCTGGTCGAAAAGTACCATTTCAAATTTGACCCATTTATAAAATCTATAATAGTCATGATGTTAAGTATATTATTATTTATGCTTCTACCTTTACCACTGCATGTTTGATTAGTGTTTACTATCGTATTTATCCCGTGTTTAACCCTATTCGCTAGAATTCTACTCAGTATTTTGTAGTCAGTGTTAAGGAGGGAGACGGGCCTCCAGTTTTTTTAAGTCGGTTCTGCCTCCTTTCCCTTTGTAAATGATAGAATCAATCCCTCCCTCATTTAGTTTGTCATTTTTTAAAAGTATATTATTAAATAAACATTGCAAGATTGGTGCCACCTCACCTTGGAATTTCTTATAGAATTCCGCCGTGAGGCCATCTCGCCCTGGTGATTTACCTTTTGCAAGTTCTTTTATTGTGATTAGCACTTCTTCCACAGAAATGAGTTCATCACACAAGTTTTTGTATTCTGATGAAATCTTTTCACATTGTATTGAATTTAAGTATAGTGTTATTATGTGATTGTCTATGTTTTGAGTTGTGTATAGTTTTGTATAGAAGTTTTGCACTTCTTTCATAATTTCCGCTTTAGTTGTCACTTCTATCTGATTAACCATTAACGTGTCTAGTGATTTCTCTCCCCCTTTCCTTTTATCTTCCCTTTTATATAATTCCTTAGCCTGTTTGTATAGTTGGTGAAATTTACCCGCCCTTATTTATATTCCCTTTGTATCCCATTCTTCTAGCTGTTCTAGTTGTTTGGAGTAGCTCTCCTTATCCCTTATAGATGTTGTATCTTCATTTAGTTTTTGTTTTAGTTCTAATATTTCTATTTTTCGAATCCGTTTACGTTTAGTTGAGAGATATATTGCTATATTTTTAACTTTTCTTTTAAATTTATCCCAATCAGTTATTATATCAGCTACATTTTGTCCCTTTTCATTTGTTAGTATTTTAGGGATTTCTTCCTTTATTTCTCTAATTAGTTGTGCATCAGTCAGAATTGAGTTATTTAATTTCCATACCCCTTTCCCCATCTACAATTTTTAATCATTATTTCCAATGTTATTTGTTTATGGTCTGAAATTTTGAAATCTAGAATTTGTGCTTTTTTATATGTTTTATGTCCGAAATCAGATACATAAAATTTGTCTATTCTACTTGTTCCCTTTATTCCTTGTCGTATATATCGTATATATTCATGTGTATATTCCGTTTTTAATAGATTCAAACGTCTATATACATCAGTTAAATTATTTCCTTTTATTAACTTACCCATATTTTCCATTAGTGCTAAGTCAGTGGTTGTTAATTTTCCAGTTCGATCTACATTCTCCCCCACCCAGTTGAAATCTCCCCCATCATTAGGTATTCTGCAATGAAGCTATTTAAGTAATTATTTAAGTTTATTAAGAAGTCATTGAGACTTTCCCTATTTGCTGGACAATATATATTCATGATCTGGAGCTTACTGAGTTTCAAGTGTATTACTCTCCCATTTAAGCTATTATCTTCTTGTATAATTTCCCAATTTTGCCTATTTCTATTACTTATTATTGTAGCTACACCGGCTTTAGTGTCGTTGTATTTAGTATCATTTGTGACAACTATCGCATCCATTTTCGATTCTAGTTCAGCTATCATTGTCTTGGAAAGTTTATTATGTGTCTCCTGAATTAGTATCATGTCATACTGTTTTAATTTTAGCAGTTGTGCGATTTTGTCCTTATTTATTCCATTAGTGTTATTTGAGGTGATATGGAAGTTTAGTTCTTCCATTTTTGGTTTCCAGGTGGCATAATCTACTGTATTATCTTTGTTAAGTAAAGGTATTATAATAAACGTTGTAGTGAACTAATATTGTAATTACATAGTTAATTAAAATAATTGAGTTTGGGACATTTGCCCCTCGTTTGTCCTTTCTCTATCGTCTATCGTTTCCCTATTGTCAGTAGTCTGTAACGTGTCATTTTCCGGTCCTGATGTCAATTCCACATTTGAGTTTGGATTTTTCATTGTATTTATTTGGTTTTGGTTTTCGTCAGAGCTTTGAGAGCGGTTTGGTTCTTGATTGCCTATTTTTAACTTCTTTTCCTTCATTTTCTTCTTTTGCTTGGTCTCTTGTTTTTTCTGTAATACTTCTGATATAGCAGGAAGGTCTATGTCGTCGCTGGAAGAGGATCCCGACAAGGTTTTGCACGTCTTTGTTCTCAGAAGCAGTATTGGCGTGGACATAATGGGGTGTAGCCCGCTCGAATCAGTCTCATTTATTGTTTCATATAAAGTCTCTTGCAGTTCTTCAATCACTTCTTCCTCTATGGGGAGGATTTCATACCTATTTAGTGTCTTCAATGGTGTTGTGGGATGACTTTTTTGGTTGTTTTTTTTGGGCGTCTGAAACCATCTTCGTCTATCGCCACAATTTCCTGCGTTCTCTCTACTTGTTTCTCATTTCCATCAGGTGTTGCTGTTTCCTGTTGGTTCGTCCCTATAACTTTTGCTGCATATGAATTTGGATTTTGTTCTTTAGATTTCTGCTGCATCTTGCAATCTTTGGGACCATGGCCAATTGTTCGGCAGCGTGGACAAGGTCGATCAAGGTCGTACCCCCTGTACCACGTCCTCAGCATGAAACCCATGATATAGGAAAAGGCGGGTATTTTCGTAGCCTCTTCAATTGGTACTTTCAAAATTCTTTCTTCACTTTGGATGTTCTCGAACCCATTGCAGTTTGCCTTCTTATCGTTTGTGATCTTGATTTTATGCACACATGAGTTTGTCAATTATAACTGTTGTGCTTATTTCCAGGGGAAGTCCAGAGACGAAGACATCAATGTTTTTGGGCTCTATCTCCCTTATGATTGGTTCTGTTTCTGTTATTTTAAATTTATGTCCTAGAATTTGTAATTCAGTTTGATGCAGCAGCTTTTTGCATTGTTTGGGTATAGGGTATACTTGTTTCGCCCTCCATATTGTAAGCCATAGATCTCGTCCAGATCGATACATAACACTGTCTGTCTTGGTAACTTTTCAATGCCACCAAAATCTAGGGTTTCACATCCCTCTCTGTGGTAGATAACCATCCTCTGGTTTCCCAGCTGAACTTCTACACACGTGTTGAAAATATCTCCAATTTTGATGCGAGTCTCCTCCATTTGGTCAAAAGTAATTTTGTCTAGTCCGTCCTATAGGGCAGAAACTTACAAAGTTACCAAAAATCCAAATATCCAGTATAAGAAAATGTGCAGAAGTGATAATTAAACAAATGGGTGCTGAAAATAGAAAAGATAAATACAAATAACTAGCAAAAGGTAAATCTGGTATGAAAAGCTACAAATCAGTAGTATACATGAGGTATAAACTGGATCACTTTGTGAGTAATTTTCACCACAACTCACTGGTATACCTGTATTGAAAAATAAATCCCAATAATTATAATCCAGTGGATTTTCATGGGTCTGTTTGTGACAAAAAATGACTACCTATACTTCTTAACTACAAGTACTCGACTAGTTATTACTTCTAAGCTATTAGGAGGAAATTCGTTCAACTTGGCACTCAGTGTCAACCTGAGGTGTACTGCAGACAGTCCTACTCAACACAGTTTTCTTTACATTCATTATGTTCATCATTACATGCATCTTAGTTATATAAAAGTTATTTCCCCTAAATTTCAATGGTTGTATATATAAATGTAATAAACTGAGAATGAACAGTGCAGAACTAATATCTAACAAGCCTGAGTATTGTCAGCTCATAATGAGTCTTTTTCAAAGGTAAATACAAAAATGGACTCAATCCAGTGTTTTAATTAGGCAATCATCAGCTTCTGCCCAGATTAAAGACCCAGTCAGTAAATATATGCTATCAATTCATGACAATTAGTGGTAACCTGGTTTTCAAGATGGCTGCCATGATGGCCATATTGGATGTCAGATTGGCACCAATTTATTTTTGCCAAAGGATGGATGGACAATAGACAACATACTATTCAATAAGTTCTGGTCTATAACCAGCAGAACTAAAATATAATCCGTCTATATTTTGTCTTCTCCCAAACAGGGATTAGAGAATACGGTCCTTTTTATGTTATCTCCAGAAATGCATGGAAACAGTTTTAGTTTGGATGTACAGATACTGTGTATATTTACATAAAATCATTTTCATGCATGATTATTGTAGCTCTTAATGACACAAAGGACTGGCTTATTTTCAATTTAACGGGACTGAAAAAGGCTTGAGATCTGAGTTGAAAATTTACACACACATACACATTGCTTAAAATCGAATCAGTCATATTGTTTATAAAGCTATATATAAATCCTGACAAAATTGATTATAATTTTATTATACTATACATCATTCCATAACAACTAAACTGATTACAAATTTATTATACTATACATCTTTCCATAACAACTAAACTGATTATAACTGTATTATACTATACATCTTTCCATGACAACTAAACTGATTATAATTTTATTATACTATACATCATTCCATAACAACTAAACTGATTACAAATTTATTATACTATACATCTTTCCATAACAACTAAACTGATTATAACTGTATTATACTATACGTCTTTCCATAACAACTAAACTGATTATATTGTTATTATACTATACATCATTCCATAACAACTAAACTGATTATAATTTTATTATACATTTTCTATAACAACTAAACTGATTATAATTTTATTATACTATATATCTTTCCGTAACAACTAAACTGATTATAATTGTATTACACATTTTTTATATCAACCAAACTGTTTCTACTTTAATTATACAGCTTGAAAAACTAATACACGAAATACAGATGATAAAACATGTGTTGCTTAATGTTGCATATATTCCAATGAACAGAGGAAAGACATACACGTTTGGAGTTGTATATTGTATCAAAATTAAATTTAGCAATGAAGAACACATTTACTGTCCTATTTTGTAATATACATGCCTGTCAGTTATCAGTGACATAGGGTCTCTGGAAATAACACGCCTGTCAATATATAATATACTTTATCAATCTCTTATCAAAATACACATGTGAATCGGTGACAAAAGGACTTTGGTAATAACATGCCTGTCAGTATAATCAAACTGACCCTCTTGCATTCTAGACATTGTCTGTCACTATATACCACATTAATCTAATCCCCATACATTCTAGAGTGTCGATCACTAAAGTGGTGTAGTGGTTAGAGTGTCCACCTCAGATGCGGGAGGTCGTGGATTCAATCCCCAGTTGAGTGATACAAAAGACTGTTAAAAATGTAACGTGTCATAGATTCTCAGTGTAATGTCAAACATTGTAAGGTCAGAAAGATTTTCGGTGTAATGTCATACCCCATAACATGAAGAAAAAGATCTCAGTGTAATATCATCCCTTGTAAGGTGATAAAGATTCTCAGTGTAATGTCATACTCTGTAAGGTGAGAAACCTTTCCAGTGTAATGTCGTACCCCATAAAGTGAAAATACATTCTCAGTGTAATGTCATCCCTTGTAAGATGATACAGATTCTCTGTGTAATATCATTCCTTGTAAGATGTGAAAGATTCTCAGTGTAATGTCATACCATGTAAGATGAAGAAGATTCTAAGATTAATGTCATACCTTGCGAGGCAAGAGAGATTTTCAGTGTAATGTCATACATTGTAAGACGCGAAAGAGTCTCAGTGTAATGTCATGACTGTAAGGTAGGTAAGGTTCTCAATGTAATGTCATACCTTGTAAGGCAAGAATGTTCTCAGTGTAATGTCACACCTTGTAAGGTGAGAAAGATTCTCAGTGTAATGTCATACCTTCTAAGGTGAGAAAGGTTCTCAATCTAATGTCATATCTTGTAAGGTGAGAAAGATTCTCAGTGTAATGTCATACCTTGTAAGGTGAGTAAGTTTATCAGTGTAATGTCATACCTTGTAAGGCAAGAAAGTTCTCAGTGTAATGTCACACCTTGAAAGGTAAGAAAGATTCTCAGTGTAATGTCATACCTTCTAAGGTGAGAAAGGTTCTCAGTCTAATGTCATACCTTGTCATGTGAGAAAGATTCTCAGTGTAATGTAATACATTGTACAGTGAGAAAGATGTTCAGTGTAATTTCATACCTTGTATGGTGAAAACGATCCTCATTGTAATGTCATACCCAATAAAATTAACTATATTCTCAGTGTAATGTCATTCCTTGTAAGGTTATAAAGATAATCAGTGTAATCTCATACCCTGTAAGATGAGAAAGATCATCAGTGTAGTATCATACTTTGTAAGGTGAAAAAAATTCTCAGTGTAATGTTATACCTTGTAAGGTGAGAACAATTTTCAATGTAATGTCATACCTTAAAAGGCAAGAAAGATTCTCAGTGTAATGTCTTACCTTTTCAGGTGAGAAAGATTCTCAGTGTAATGTCATACCTTATAACGCAAGAAAGATTCTTAGTGCAATGTTATACCTAGTAAGGTCAGAAAGATTCTCAGTGTAATGACATACCTTGCAAGGTAAGAAAGATTCTCACTGTAAAGTCTAACCTTGTAAGGTGAGAAAGATTCTCAGTATAATTTCATACCCTGTTTGGTGAGAAAAATTCTCAGTGTAATGTCATACATGGTAAGGTGAGAACGATTGCCAGTGTAAAGTCAAACGTGGTATGGTGAAATATATTCTCAGTGTAATGTCATCCCTTGTAAGGTGATACAGATTTTCAAATGTAATGTCATACCTTGCAAGGTGAGAAAGATTCTCAGTGTAATATCTTACCTTGTAAGGTGAGAAATATTCTCAATGGAATGTCATACCTTGGAAGGTTAGTAAGATTCTCAGTGTAATGTCTTACCTCATAAGGTGAGTAAGGTTCTCAGTGTAATGTCATACCATGTAAGGAAAAAAAGATTCTCTGTGTAATGTCATACCATGTAAGGCAAGAAAGATTCTCAGAGTAATGTCATACCTTGCAAGGTGAGAAAGATTCTCAGTGTAAAGTCTTGCCTTTTTAGGTCAGAAAGATTCTAAGTGCAATGTCATACCTTGTAAGGTGATAAAGATTTTCATTGTAATGTCTTACCTTTTAAGGTGAGAAATATTCTCAGTGGAATGTCATATCTTGGAAGGTTAGAAAGATTCTCAATGTAATGTCTTACCTCATAAGTTGAGTATGGTTTTCAGTGTAATGTCATACGAAGAAAGATTCTCAGTGTAATGTCATACCTTGTAAGGTGAGGAAGATTCTCATTGCAAAGTGTCTGATTATGTATTATCATGTGCAAGAGTTCATGTGATAAAAATTTGTGGTGAATAAAATTAATTTTTTTTTCTTAACTATCACTATTTTTTCTCTCTTCTTCACAGTGAAAATAAAGTCCCTCATATTATAGAAAATTCTTTAATACATGTATGTACATCAATTAATATTTTGATTGTGTATCAGAGGCCGATGCTCATCAATCCTTCACATTTATATAGGACCTTCACTAATCAAGAACAAAGTTAAGATCTAATGGAAAAACTGAAGTATTTCTTGTCTAGAAGAAAGAATGGGATTTTCAAATTGCACATTCTCTGTGAGAGACTGCATTCCAGGTTGAAACCTCCTGGATACTGTCATGGAGGACGGAAATGACACAGACAATTCGAAACAGAATAATAATAATAATAATAATAATAATAATAATAATTAATAATAATAATAATCATGATTTTATTTTATTTTTCATTTAAAGAGGGTAACACAATTAGATAAGAACTAATCTACATTGAGGCCCTCATACAAAGGAATTTAGTTATTTCAGCAGCATCTCAGAAGCCACTGTATATATTGTGTTTGGAAGATGGAAATAGAGTGAGCATTTCTAATTTAAACTGGAATACTATTCCAGAGCAAAGTTCCAGAGTATTGGTAACTTTTGTTTAAAAAATTCCTTAACAAATGACAAAACAAACGAAATGACAATGAACAAAAATATAAACAAAAAGAGGAGCCAGTGCTCCTTAATACACAAAATTTATAAATCAATAGGACTTAACTTTCAATTATAGATGTAAAAATATAATACAATACAGCCACCTGGATGTGTATCAACCAAAAATGGAAGGACAAAACTTCCATATTGCAACAATTAACACAAATGGATTTGACACAGATAAAATGACAGAATTAATAACACTTACGAATTATGAGATTAAACTAATTAAAAAAGACACTATCGGTTCACCAAACAAATGATTGGTACAATGGAAAAACAAACCAAAGCAATTATAGTCGCAAACATGATTGTGCTAACACCAACACACAGACTTGCAAGAGAGATGAAACAGCGAGGAATTAATGCTTGAACTTATCACAGTTTCTTTCGATGGAAAGGTGACGAATGGACTTCTGATCGAATGGCCTAGAAATATATTCCTGAAATCAGCATTTGGGATGAGATATGCACAGTGTCGTTATATGTATTACAAAAGTTTCTTGATTGGTTATTGCTAGCGAATACAAAAGTGATAATGTATGGCGATCATAGTCAACCACCTCCATTTGTCGGTTTATCTCCGCATAATTGGTTGAAATTTTTTTTGACTATTATGAAGAAATATGTACTGATCATAGATCACTTGATAATGAATTACGCGAGTTCAAGAAATTAATCAGATTACAACCGGATAGAATCCAGTGTGCAATAGTGCATGAAATCATTTCAGAAACACCATTTAATGATTTCTGGGAAGCGTGGAGACCAAACGATTTGATAGTGGCAAGTAGAAAGATAGTCAGAGACACACTTCGGATGAAGTTATTTGACACGCATAAAGAAAAATTTGCAACACTCCTCCATTTCTCGGTTTATCTCCGCATAATTGGTTGAAAATTTTTTAGACTATTATGAAGAAATTAGTACTGATCATAGATCACTTGATAATGAATTACGCGAGTTCAAGAAATTACTCAGATTACAACCGGATAGAATCCAGTGTGCAATAGCGCATGAAATCATTTCAGAAACACCATTTAATGATTTCTGGGAAGCGTGGAGACCAAACGATTTGATAGTGGCAAGTAGAAAGATAGCCAGAGACACACTTCAGATGAAGTTATTTAACATGCATAAAAAAAAATTTGCAACACTTCCAGTGTCGTTGTGTTATAGGCCTTCGGATACACAAAGACAGAATATCGAAGTTGATATTCCTGGCTTGAAAGAGTCAAGAAAACAAATTCTGGTGTTAAATGATATTGTGTTCGTTGATATCGGTGTTGTCGAAGATGCATTGCGTGCTGATAAATCCCCATGAAAACTAGGATACACAGCAACGATACATTCTTCGCAGGGATTGACTAAATCCCATACGAATATTTGGATCGTAGATGATCGCATCGAGTAGTCAAATCTAGCTTACATAGCAGTGTCCAGAGTACGAAGAATAAATCAACTTCGAAGAATTGTTTCAGATGCTAATGATACCAGAATCAGTGATATTGTCAACGCTGACATAATCAGAAAGAAACGCACTGGTTATAAACAACAGGACGAAAAATATAACAGAAAATTTGATATTGATGCTGATTTAATAATTACGCTGAAGCAATAACAGAATAATCACTGCGTGAATTGCAATTGTATAATGCATTGGTGTTGGTCGGATAAAGACCTTCGCCAATTTACCGTAGACAGAAAAAAAGCAGCGTAGGTCATACCAGAGATAATATAATCTTGACTTGTCTTGAGTGTAACAGACGAATATGTGCTAGTTAAGACCATGCGGTGGTAATTGAGTTTCCTCATATATCACTTGTAATTGTTCACGAGTAAATCCCCGCTGAAGAGCAGTTGAATCCATTCTATAGACTCCTGGTCTACCCGTACATCTCATTATGCTAGATATTTTATTTGCGGTGACAATCCAAATAGGATCAGTAGCTCTTTTTTTACCACCTTCACGCTCTCCTGGTTCATATAAATATCTTACAGTGATATTACCGAGTATTTGATGTTTTGAAAAATCATTTTGCGGTTTTTGTATGGGTATATACTTTTTTTTAATCGCGTTGATATATTTCGTATTAATTGTTCGAGTAATCTCATTATTTACACTATTACACCCGGTAATCTCTTGACAAGTAACGAGATCGTTTATCCTGAATAAATTCCTTTGCGTATTCATATCCAAATAACCGCTCAGCAAGTGTCCGATTAAATCGTTCAACAATTGCCTGATCGCGATGTAGTGCAGTATGTCCTCGTCTGATGGTGACATTATGATGCTTCATTGTTGATAACATTGCACCCTGAAATTCCTTGTCAGGATCAACTTGTAATAGATTTAGCCATTGCAGAGGACCTCGTCGATAAATCCTTTCAAACGCAGAAACTACTTCATTTGATGACTTTGTCTTTAGCAGCTCTGCTTGTTTGTATCTACTCGTAACATCAACTACGGTTAGCGCATACATGTAAACACCATCATCCGGCAGAAATAATATATCAGCTTGATGAACCTCATTTGGGACGCTGACATCAAAATGTGAGAAGTTACTTTGTTTAGGCGGTGGTAGATAAATTTGCCATATCGCCTGTTTGGATAACCAATCCGCTGCAGTTGTATGTTTTACTTTTGCGGCGCTAGCGAGTTTACCGATTGCTGATTTACCCCTCCAGAATAATAAATAGATTCCATCTTATTATTAATTACCAGCACTCAGCATTCATTTACTTTTCATGGCCGATTTTATCAACCATGAAGCCAAATTTTCTTTCAAGGATTTATCATGATAGAATTCAACGCATGAATCAATATCACATCTGCGATATGTCTGTGTTGCAGATTGCTACTTTTATAAGCATCATCATGAGCATGACACGCCTTATCAATTGCGTATATTGGGTTTTCACCGGGTCGGGGTTAGTTTTGATCATCGAGTCGGATATCCAGTCTGGTCCCGGGTCCACAATAACTATACCCTGGAAGATGTTTTTGTCCCGGATATTTTGCCCATGGTGTTCCTGGTAATTTTACTAACTTGGCCGAATATCGCCTCCTCGCTTTTTTTTAAAAACGTCTTCAGATTTCATAGAAACAAATCTAATTTTTTTTGTACCACATTGTACACACTTACCAGCAAGTGCTGATCTGTTATTTTTAGTTGTAATTGTTGTCAAGTCGTTTGTGCTAGTAAGCTTCTTACATTTCACACAATATAGATTCATAATATAATTGATTTTTTGGCGACTAAAACACGAGAACCAGTTAAGCATCATGCAGCGCTACCAAATTCTATTCGCATGATTATAATTGAACCATCTGAAAGTGGCAAGACCCAGCTGCTACTTATTTTCATAACGAGATGGCTGAAATGGGACAAGTTGTATTTAGTAGCCGCGAGTGTAGACGATCAGAGATGTTACGAGACACGTAGCACTATGTCCCACCCAGCGTGTTCCAAGCAGTCACTTTATCCTGACACCAGGCCAACCAGTCCTAACAATCAATCAATCAATCCTCTCTGCGCCGTCTGGTGCTTGAGGCAACAGCAAGGGAGCACCATTTCCGTCTGTCGGCAGCTATTGCTGGGGCGGTCTGATAGATAATAATTTATTATGGAATGACTATATTGATAAGCTTTGTAAAACAC
The DNA here is from genome assembly GCA_030141615.1 of Unio pictorum. Lineage (NCBI taxonomy): Eukaryota > Metazoa > Mollusca > Bivalvia > Unionida > Unionidae > Unio > Unio pictorum. Next base: position 4,451,077 of record JARLTB010000232.1, on the reverse strand, counting down.
TGTCATCCAAAATTGCCCTTCTCAGGAGAATCAAGAAATATTTACCTATGGAAACTCGCAATCTATGCTACAAAACGTATATTCTTCCAACAATGGATTACTGTTCTAAGGTATGGGGAAACTGCTAAATCTGAGCTTGACAGGATTTATAAACTCCAGAAACGAGCAGCACGTGTAATCTTAGATAAATCTGTTGACCATCCCTCAAAAGCATTATTTACAGAACTCAAATGGTTCACAATATATGACAGGATAGATTTTCACAAGGCAGTTCTTTTATATAAATGTCTACATGGAACTGCACCAGAGTATCTTCAGGACTTATTCAGGCCTTTTTCAACACAATACCAGTTGAGATCAATCTCACATGGAAACCTTCTAGTACCAAAACCAAGAACAGAGCAATTCAAAAAGAGTTTTCAATACTCTGGTACAGTTCTGTGGAATAAGCTTCCATTACATGTAAAATCGGCTGAAAATATTAGAGTATTTAAGAAAAGATATCAGGAGCATGCATGTGATTCTAACAGATAATGGAATTTAGTATTTTAATACGAAACATGCTAATATAAGCACTAATTATTGCTTCTTCACACAATGTGCATTTGTTATACTTTCATTAAGAGGGCCTCAAGGGAGAATAGTCCTTGACTAATGAGTCACCCCCTATAAATAAAGCATTATTATTATTATTATTATTATTATTATTATTATTATTATTATTATTATAGGTGAGGCCTCTGGTCTTAAGGTCTCTCTCCACTGTTCGTCGCCAGGTCTCTTTGGGTCTGCCACGGTTACTTTTCCCCTGTGGGGTCCATCTCAGTGTCACACTTGGTAGTGAGTCAGGGGGCATTCTGCAGACATGGCCGAGCCATCTCCATCGCCGAGTTGAAATGATCTCAGAGATGGTGCTTGCACCCTCTCTGTGCCGAAGTAACCTCTTAATGCTGAGCATCTGTCACTATATAAAATACTTGATCAAATCAATATTATATATACATATATATATATATATATATATATATATATATATATATATATATATATATATATATATATATATAATTCTCTTGCATTCTAGACAACGTATGTCACTGTATACCCTATTAATCAAATCCCTTTGCAGTCTAGACATTGTCTATCACTTTATACCATATTAATGTAATTTTCTTACATTCTAGACATTGTTTGTCACTATATACCATATTAATATAATCTCCTTGCATTCTAGAGATTGCATGTCACTATATACTATATTGGTCTAATCCTCTTGCATTCTAGACAATGGCACTATATACCATATTAATCTACTCTCCTTGCGTTCTAGACAATTGCACTATATACCATATTAATCTAATCCCCTTGCGTTCTAGACATTATTTACCGTGAAATCAATATCATTTTCATATAGATGTGCTTACCAGCAATGTTTAGTAACAGTTGTGGAATGTAGAGAATCACGTTATAATGCAGGAATGGCACTGTCAGCAGTCGGATGATTGAATAGACAGATCTATAACAATATTACATACGATTCTCAGTGTAATGTCATACTTTGTAAGGTAAGAAAGATTCTCAGTACAATGTCATACTTTGTCAGGTGAGAAAGATTCTCAGTGTAATGTCAGACCTTGTCTGATCAATACAATTATAACTGTGATACTACATAATTTTATGCAGTATTGATCTACAATTTTTTTTATATCATTAAAAATAAATTTGTAGATATAGAAATATAATTTTTCATTATTAAAAGAATTGTACTGATAGATCGATAATATTTTTTATTGAAATCAAAATTTTTACTGATATAATCACCTGTAAAGCATACCATTCATAGTAGCTCTTTACGTCTATGTCAATAAACATAATGTCATACCTTCTAAGGTAAGAAAGATTATCACTGTAATGTCACACCTTGTAAGGCAAGAAAGATTAACAGTGTAATGTCATATCGTGTAAGGTGATAAAGATTCTCAGTGTAATATCATACTTGTAAGGCAAGAAAGATTCTCAGTGTAATGTTATACCTTGCAAGGATAAAACGATTCTCATTGTAATGGCATACCTTGGTAAGTGAGAACGAGTCTCAGTGTAATATCATACCTTGGTACATGAAAAAGATTCTCAGTGCAATGTCATATCTTGTTAAGTGAGAAAGATTCTTAGTGTAATATCATACCTAGCAAGGTAAGAAATATTCTCTGTGTAATATCAAACCTTGTCAGGTGAGAAATATTCTCAGTGTAATGTCATAGCATGTAGTGTGAGAAAGATTCTCAGTGTAGCGAGGTGAGAAAGATTCTTGGTGTAATGTCATATTTTGCAATGTGAGAAAGATTCTCAGTGTAATGTCATACCTTGTAAGGTGAGAAAGATGATCAGTGTAATGTCATACCTTGTAAGGTGAGAAAGATTTTCAGTGTAATGTCATACCTTGTCAGGTGAGGAAGATTATGACTGTTAATATATACATATTAATCAAGTCCTCTTGCATTCAAGAGATTTTTTTTTACTATATACCATATTTGTCTAATCTTCTTGCATTCTAGAGATTGTCTGTCTCTATATACCATATTGATCTATCTTCTTGCATTCTAGAGATTGTATGTCACTATATACTATATTGATCTAAACTTCTTGCATTCAAGAGATTTTTTTTACTATATACCATATTAACCTAATCCCCTTGCATTCTAGACAATGGCACTATATACCATATTAATCTAATCCCCTTGAATTCTAGACAATGGCACTATATACCATATTATTCTAATCCCCTTGAATTCTAGACATTGTCACTATATACCAAATTAACCTAATCTCCTTGAATTCTTAAATTCTAGAGTGTCGACCACTTCTGTGGCACGATGGTTAGATCGTCAATCTTAAATGTGGGAGGTTGTGGGTTTAATCCCTGACTGAGTCATATCAAAGACTTTTAAAAATGATACTAACAGATAGAATTACCTGTGCATTCATGGTATCAGCATCAATATGAATAATGTCATATCTTCTAAGGTGAGAAAGATTCTCAGTGTAATGCCATACCTTGTTAAGTGAGAAAGATTCTCAGTGTAATGTCATACCTTGTCAGGTGAGGAAAATTCTCAGTGTAATGTCATACCTTGTAAGGTGAGAAAGATTCTCAGTATAATGTCATACCTTGTAAGGTGAGAAAGATTCACATTGCAATGTCATAACTTGCAAGGTAAGATGTAAGGTGAGAAAGATTCTCAAGGGTAATGTCATGCCTTGTAAGATGAGATGGATTCTCTGTGTAATGTCATACCTTGAAAGGTGAGAAAGGTTCTCAGTGTAATGTCATACTTTAAAAAGTGAGAAAGATTCTCACTTTAATGTCATACCTTGTGAGGTGAGATGTAAGGTGAGAAAGACTCTCAGGGTAATATCATACCTTGAAAACATGTGCAAGATTCTCAGTGTAATGTCATACCTGTAAGGTGAGAAGGATTCTAGGTGTCATGTCATACCTTAAAAGTTGAGAAGGATTTTCAGTGTAATGTCATACCTTGTAAGTTGAGAAAGATTCTTAATGTAAGGACATACCTTGTAAGGTGAGAAAGACTCTAAGTGTAATGACATACTTTGTAAGGTGAGAAAGATTCTCGGTGCAATGTCATACCTTGTAAGATGAGAAAGATTCTCAGTGTCATGTCATACCTTGTAAGGTGAGAAAGATTCTCAGTGTCATGTCATACCTAGTATGGTGAGAAAGATTCTCAGAATAAAAGGTCTGATTATATATTATCATGTGCTAGAGTTGACATCATCAAAATTTGCAGGAAATACAATTAATTTGTTTTTATCTTAACCGTCACTATTGTGTCACCATCTCTTCACAGTGATAACAAAGTCACTCATCCGTACCAGATATATCAATTTCCTGTTCTAGAAAAGTCTATAAGCACATCCACTCATTCTGTGTATCACCATGCACAACAGCCCCTTCATTTCTTTCTACGACCTTCACCAATTAATGACAAAGTTCAGATTAGTGTGTAGAGGAAAGACTGGGATTTCTAAATAAGATCCTGAATGTGGATGAAAATTGCAGTCTCTGCATTCCAGGCTGACTTTGCAGATTTTTGACACCATCAAATAATGACTACGATCCTATTTGGAAAGGGAAAAATCCACAAACTGTAGGGCCTAACTGGAAACGTGGTAATTGGCGATAGAAGACATCAGCAAGATCCCTTTCCCAGTGGAGTGCATAAATGCAGACTGTATCTGTAATTTAATAATGTGACAGAATGGAGAATGATGGGTGGTTCAAATCAATCTTCAACTCCATTCCAAGATGTTGCAAATTTTGCTTGTTGGCTGGTGTATGCACAATGATGCTCATTCATTGGTCGATGCATGGAGGATGAAAAGCCACTGTCAATGATACTTCATGCAGAGTGAGTTATCACTAGTCACTGGTAACCAGTGCTTGGTAACCTGTGATTGATGTTTATGGCATTCAACAGTGTGTACCTGGTGACGGTTGTTATGACCAGTATGTAACCTTTGACAAGTAGTGTCATGACTGGTGGCTTCTAGTCAGAACACATTGATTAGTGTCTACCCTATTAACCCAGTGATGTTATAAATCTGTAAGAGAAACAGTCCCAAAATCTATGAGATGAAGACTGTCACATGGCCCAATGCTGGTTGCCACAGAAGGGTTTCTTGTAACGGAAGAACCTATCCCCTGAAAGGGAAACGAGTTAAATATCTCTCTAACAGATTGGGGATTGTACTATCCTTCCAAAAAACGTGTTTTCCATTTTTTGGGGAAAACTGCTGTCTCTCATTTCTGTAGTCAAGAGAGGGCGTAATTGTTCCCATCTTTTAGATGATGGTCTTGAACAAATGCTATTGACCTCTTCCTAGAAAACATGCTCATGCACAGTGCAAAACCTCTTTTTTTAAAATATAAAATTCAGGTAGTTTCCAAGTATACTTTATTTACAACAATACTATATTTGTCTCAGGCATAACCACTGCCTGTCCATAACAAATTATAAATCTCGAAAATTTAACAAATTATACATCCATTGCAACATTTGCTGGAGTGCAACATTTTCTTTGTACACCTCAACCAGTGAACTCATTAACCTCTGAATATAACTTCACATCCAAAATATACATGTTTCCAAAAGATTTTCATTTAATCTAGATTCCTAGGTTTGCAAAGGCATTCTCTTTGTATAGCTTTTTTGTTCACACATGAGCAGATAGGTAAAAGTGTAACTACTTTTTATTCTATTGTTTTAGCATATTGGATCCCAGATATTTGTGTCCCTGCCACTTTTCACTCCAAATCTGAAACTTATCTGACCTTTACATGTCTGAATGTAGTTCAGAATGGTTTTCGTTTTGGCATAAGGCAAAAAGTGTCATATCCATACACAAATTCTGGATCCAAATCACAGTAATATTTGGCCATACAAATGTCAGGTCTCGAACATTATGTTTATCTGGCTGTGATTTATTATGTAATTAGAAAGTCAACATTATTTGGTATCGATCTTGAGCTACGTTTGTCTAATTTTCTAGAATACCACCCACTAGTGATGGGAATCGGTCAGAAATTCATAATCGATAATCGGTTCCCCTTAACCAACTGAACATCGATTATAATCGGTTACTAAGAGCAAATTAAAATTTTTGTTAGTTATATCTTTGATCAAGAGTTCAATATGCTTATAAATGTACATGAGTAATCTCTTTTAATGACATGTATTCATTAACTTGACAATAATATTACATTGTGTGTTACTTTTATTCTATAACTTTGTTAAATGAACGCAAGATTTTATGGCTGATCAGTCATATGTAACTGAAATACCGCTACAATGCCCCGAAATTATTTCATTCATATGTGATGTGTCTATACTTTAAAGTATAGAAGGACATGATTTTCTTGTTTGTCATTGTTTATAAATACTACAAAAGATGTTGCAATTTAACTGAAACAAATCAACAAAATGTGTTTAAATTTATTAACTCTACAATTTAACAACTTGACCATGTAATAATAACTATATATTCCTAATTATGAATCATAAGTTTTTTTTATTTGTAGTTATGAAGGGAATAAGAACTTTCAGGTCATCTTTAGTGGCTGGGAGTTTTACTAACCTTTGTGCTTTGCATACACATAAAAGTAGTCTCCCTTTGCACACAATCGATTATGGAGTTTAACAATCGATTATCTTATTGATTTGCTCAACCAACTGATGATCGATTATAATCGATAATTGGAACAACACTACCACGCACTTTGATGTATTGTAAATGATGCTGATGGTACAGAGCATGGCAATTGGGGGAAATCCTCATGACATATAAATGTGGCACACTGGATTAATCAATTAACTGGTTTCATAAATTTGCCTTGTACATCATGTTTTTATGACAGTACGTAAATACGAAAGAAATATAAAATCTATGTATAGGTCATTTAATTTTAAGACTAGTTGTTAAAGTATTAATCATATCTGGTATAACAAGATTTTGAATCTACTGTACTGATACAATCCATTACAAGTCTGGTATAACAGATGTTGTATCTCTCTTGTATAAATACATCCCATTACAAGTCTGGTATAACAAGATGTTGAATAACTAGTATAGATACAATCCATTACAAGTCTGGTATAACAAGATGTATCTCTCTTGTATAAATACAATCCATTACAAGTCTGGTATAACAAGATGTTGTATCTCATGTATAGATACAATCCATTACAAGTCTGGTGTAAAAAGTTGTTGAATCTCTTGTATAGATACAATACATTACAAGTATGGTGTACTAAGAGATATAATCTCTTGTTACACACAGTAATACAATCAATTACCAGTCTAGTATATCAAGATGTTGAATATATTGTATAGGTACAATTCATTACCAGTCTGGTATTACAAGATTTTGTATATCTCTTGTAGAGATATACTCCATTACAAGTCTATAATCCATTTAAATGTTATTTTTGTCACAAGGAATCGAAACAGCATAATATGAAGCATTCAGCAGAAAGCAATAGGCCCAAGTGGGTCTGAAATTCCTTACCTGGCTGTCAGTCTTCAGATATATTTGATAACATATCAATATAATCTGTAAAACATTTATATGCCTTTAAAACCAGGGTGCTTTTTGTCAATCCTGGTATCCTTCTACTTACTATAGCAACTATTGTAGGAACTTGTTAAAAAGATTATTTGAATCTTCAGTGAAATTGAGTATTACATTTGTATTATTTATACAAAATTAAAATGGATGCATTCTGGAACAATTCAGTCAAATCATTCTCAGTAGTTTAGTGAAATATATCCCAAGATTTGCAACTTTATTTAGTAAAGACTACCAGATCTGAAGGCTGGTGGGAATTTTGCACATAAACTTAAGAACACGTAAACCAGCATATGTTCAGCCAAATTTATTCAAATTCTGCTTAGGAATATTTGTTTAAAAATCTTCAAAAATTGTTATTCTCTATGGATGATAATGATTCAGAATAACTTGTACAAATTTGATACTGTAACTGCACTATGCTAGGATACTCTAAATATTTTTTCTCCAAACTGCTTTAAGAATTTTGAGACTTGTTTATAATGGATTTCTATGCCTTTGTAATAGCAGTCAAACGGGATGGCAGATCAGTACATTGTATGAACTTTAATGGATTTTATGCTAGAATATTTTCTGTTAAATTTTGTAAAATTATGGCAAGGATTGTTTGTTAATAAAAAAAGCTGCTTAAAGATTTTTTTTATATTAAAGCCATAAAATGAGGTCTTTGTTATAGAAGAAAACTTGAGAGATATTTATCCACAAACACATATCTTAAATTCGGTTATCTTTTCTTGAAATTTTTTTTAAAGAAGTACAAGACAAAACCTTTCTACGAGTTCAGTCATAAATTCAAGTTCAATACATGACCCTTCCATGAGTTCAGTCATAAATACATGTTTATTACATGATCTTTGCATGAGTTCAGTGATAAATGTATGTTCAATACAAGACAGTTCCACTGAGTTCAGTCATAAATGCAAGTTCAATACATGACCCTTCCATGAGTTCAGTCATAAATGCAAGTTTGATACATGATCCTTGCACGAGTTGAGTGATAAATCTATGTTCAATACAAGCCCCTTACATGAATTGTTATAAATGCAAGTTCGATTGAAGACTTTTCCATGAATGAAGTCATAAATGAAAGTACAATACATGATTCTTACATGAATTCTGCAATAACTGCAAGTTCAATACATGACACTTCATAGAGTTCAGTCATAAATGCAAGTTCAATACATAACCTTCCATGAGTCAGTCATAAATGCAAGTTCAATATATCAACCTTCTATAAGTTCTGTCAGAGTTGCCAATTCAATACATGACCCTTCCATGAGTTCAATCATAACTGTAAGACCAGCACATGATACTTAAAAAAGGTTCAGTCATATATGCAAGTTAACTATATGACACTTCCATGAGTTCAGTGATAAATGAAAGTCCAATACATGACAGTTCCATGCGTTCAGTCACAAATGCAAAAGTTTGATACATGACCCAACCATGAGTTTAGTCTTAAATGCAAGTTCGATACATGACCCTTTGATGAGTTTAGTCATAAGTGTAAATGCAAAACATGACACTTCCATGAGTTCAGACATAAATGCAAGTTCAATATAGGACCCTTCACGAGTTCATTCAAAGATGCATGTTTAATACATGAACCATCCATGAGTTTATTGATAAATGCAAGTTTGATACACGACCCTTTGTTGCATTCAGTCATATGGACAAGTTCGACATGTCACAAATCCAAATTCAATACTTGACCCTTTCTTCTGTTTAGTTAACTCTATGACCAGATAAACTCCAATAAAAAATTAAGTTTGACACCCAACAGGTGAAATATTATTTCTGAAATGGAGTTTCACAAATTATTGCACAGGTAAAGCAATTAATGAAATAAACATATACTTACATCCTGCATCAGATGGGTCCTGAAAGTAAATACCATATTAAAATTTATCATTCACTCTTAATGTTAATTTATGTTATTTACATGCTATTGTATATGAAATCGTGCGTACATATGTTGAAGGTCTTAAATGTATACGTCATGTTTGGTATGCTCCCTGAACATTGAAACTTTAGTTTTACTACAACACATGTGTTATCCAGAAGCATGTAAACTTTAGTTTATAAAAAGACGTTATCCACAAATATTTAAAATTTAGTATTACTGTAACACGCGTGTTATCCACAAGCATTTAAACTTTAGTTTACTGTAACGCATGTGTTATCCACAAGCATTTAAACTTTAATATTTCTGAAAAACGTGTTATCCATAAGCACTAAATCTTTAGTTTTACTGTAAGACATACATCATCCACAAGCATTTAAACTTTAGTTTTACTGTAACACACGCATCTTTCGCAAGCATATACACCTTAGTTTTACTGTCACACTTGTGTTATCCACAAACATTCAAACTTTCTTTTTACTTTAACACACATGTTATCCATAAGTATTTAAACGTTTTGTTTACTGTAATAGATGTGTTATCCACAAACATTTAAAAGTTAGTTTTACTGTGACAGATGTTTATCCACAAGCAATTAAACTTTAGTGTTACTGTAACACATGTGCTATCCACTAGTATTTTAACTTAAATATAAATGTAACACATGTATTATCCACTAGCATTTCCACTTTAGTTTTACTGTAACGTTTTATCCACAAACATTTTGACTTTACTTTTACTGTAACACATGCATCATACACAAGCATTAAACTGTATTTGTACTGTATCTCCAAAGGAACATATTTGTTCTGACTTACCTCTTCCTGAAACCAGAACTTGAGTACATCTTGGGACCTAATCACATGAGTGTCATCATGTAAATGGCATGGAACAGATAAATTCCCTTGAAGATCTGCAAGCGGGATCAGGCAGTCTACTCTGTATCCAACAGATTTTGGACACTGTACAGACATCTCAAATTGCAGGCTCTGTCCCAGGTTACCAATAATACTGGTGAGAGCCTTGGTGATGAACTCTTGAACCTCAATACACAGTTTAGAAGATGGTGTCATCTCAGTGGTTTCGAATCTGATAACCTGTACAAATATGATGTATTCCCTGAATAATACAGTCAGTCTGTGATGAAGATCAAGGCTGAAGATACAACAGCCACAGAAGATCTGATTTTCTGACTTTCTTTGGGCAATGGGCCACTTAGACACACAGGTGGCAAGCAGGCGATGGAAGATGGGAAAAGGCAGAAATTTTCCCACAAAGTTGTAGCAAAGGACTGAGGAGCTGCTCTTCATTTCTGGATCTGGCTTAGGAAACATGACGTTATCTGGTGTATTTTCTTTAAGCATACAGGGGGCAAGGAAATAGTTTTCCACCTAAAATATAAATAACATGTGTCCCATAATAGCTCATGTTCTACTGGTAAACAATAATTCAAGGAATCCAGCATAAACCCCTTAGAACTTTTCATTGCCTAGTTTTGAAACATCTCTGATATTCTTGGATTACCTGGATTACCTATTACAAATAAATGTCCATTAAATTGGAGCAGCAAGGATAAAACATTCAACATGGCCACTATAGTTTTCGTATTAGATATAATATTGATATCCATTTTGTTTAGGTTTCTTCGTGAAAACCGTGTGTAAACACGGTCATCCATTGCAGACGAGTTGAATGATGGCCACCATGTGCAATTTGCGAATTGTTCATGCAGGACCAATCACAATTGGATTGTATGGGTATTTCGAGTGCCATGCAAATCCTTTAAGTACTTCAGGAACCCGGGAAAACCCCCAGAAAGAACCACCGACCCTTGAAAAGCTAATGGCAATATTACCCACATTATCCGAATCTGACAGCTAAAACTGACATTATAACAGCCATAACTTGTAACTATTGGATAAGACCAATCCAGACAAACCGATATGATTTTCGATCAAGAATATTTTAATTAAAGATGACACCAATTTAACAAATAATAATATGATTTATTGCTAGAACTGGTTAAGTTATCGATGAGACAAGTGTAGATAAAAATGACACGATTTCAAATACACAAATAACAGCAATAATATAAATATAAATATAAATATAAATATAAATATAACTATATAAATATATATATATATATATATATATATATATATATATATATATATATATATATATATATATATATATATATTGTCTAAATTGAAAAATTGCAACCTTTCATACATGGAGGTACATGCGAAAGCGTTCCCTTATGCTCCTGTGGGTTGTGGTTCTTTCCAGGGTTATATCTATCTATCTGTATGTATGCATGTATGTATGTATGTATATATATATATATATATATATATATATATATATATATATATATATATATATATATATATATATATATATATATATATACACACACACACTCACATTCCAACACCAGCAAGGCATACTGGCTGCGTGTAAAGCATAATCTGTGCTGATATTTGTTTTGTCTTTTAGGGTTTAATGCCATTTTCAGCACACGATAGGCTATACATGGCGGCCAGTATTTTTGGTGGAGGAAGAACCCAGGAAAACCCCAAGAAAGAACCACCAACCCACGAGAAGCTACCTGTGTGCTGACAAATGATATTTTCTTTTGTTCAGATTTGAAGTATTTATCCTCCAATTGCCAACTAGATTGCAGCTATAATATATTACATCATCAATTTAAAATAAAACTCTACTGTATTAAGGTGCCAATCTTGTATTGGTCATAATTGAAGATTAAAGCAAATAACCTCAGTCATCTATTTAAACAGTGTACAAATCTGCTATAGATGAACTTAAAAGCACTTTAGTATTTTTTTAAATTTGGAATAAAAATATATATTTAAGGTCAAATACTAATGTATTTTGGAACTAGATCATATTATAATTTAGGGAAATAAAGAATATGATGTAAGTATATGCATCTATTTTATATTAATTTGTTTTCTTTTCTCTTTTTCACTTTGGTGATATTAATGCATATCTTTGAAAACATTTTTTTGATGCTAGTGCAAGTTCAAATAATTGAGATATAAATTTGTATATGTAGATCACTGTAAACATATCACCAGTAGTCATAATTCATCCTTTTCTGCCATTCTAGACTGCTCCATTTGATTAGATAGATGCTGGAATCATTTGATCACCATGCAAATTGTTTTACATTGCATGAATGGTTTAAAAATGTCTTACATTTTTAGGTCTTCATTTAAATTTGTCACACATGACAGCATTATCTTAAAAATATAGGAAATTGTGTCATTCCCTTGTGTAAGAAAATCTTATATTGCACACACCTATTTGGCAAAAATAACAAATCATGCACATTTTACTGTATTGTTTCACCCAAGCAACAATGTCAGAGAAATTACCTAAATTTAAACTATCACCAAAAGAATACAGCCTAATCTAAACACTTTTTGATGACACGTGACGTGCTTGATAGATCGACGGATGGACTGAAATCATCATTCATTTAGCCACAGCTAAACTGTAATTAAGCAAACAATGCATTTCTTGCTATTTTTGGGAGTTCTTGAAAACAAAGATCGTTGGATGTACTTGTACACAAATATAAACTGAGAAAAAAAATCTCCAAGTCAAAGGGTTAGTCTCATGGGGCTTGTTGTTGTTATTCGGTTTAACACCATTTTTTAGCACACGGTAGCCTATACATGGTGGCCAGTATTATTGGTGGAGGAAGAACCGAAAAACCCCTTGGGAAGAACCACCAACCCACAAGAAGCTACTGGAAAGCTTTCTCACATAACTACATTAGCAGGATCCTAGACTCAAACCCACGCAGACAGGTGAGATGGCAGTGATCCATAATGGAAAGCACTTTAGACCGCTTGGCCACTCGGGGAACCTTGACTTCTGGGGCAGCTTTGTTCCTATAATTGATTGTCAGGAAATTTGTTTTGTTCTGTGATGATAGGACATATTATAGAAGAAGAAAAGACAAAATCCAGACCTTAGAGTCGACTAACCTTGATTTCAGACCCATCTTCACTTAAACTTCTTGGCCTGGCAATCATGTTAAGATGTTCCATGAGTAGCAAAATATGTTCTTTGTTGTCATGGAAATCTGGGTATTTTTCCTTTGTCCAAATAGCATCTTAAAGTGAGAAGAGAATAAGAAATATATTAGAGTCTTTATTTTTCACATAACTGCATTTTGAGAGAATTGTGAAAAAATATAATCCTTGACAATTATTTTAAAAAGCTAATTCTTTCCAAGTAATTATATTATATTTTAAGAATATGTTTGAAAAACGTTGACCCAAAAATTCATTCTCTTAAATTCATTTTTTGTGTTAACAATTTCCATAATGGGAAAACTTTGTTCATGCAAGATTTGTCCAGTCTGACGACCATCCTCAACGTTTGTCCAATAGAGTATCTTCATTCTTTTCAAGTACATTAACTAATCAAGGGCATCAGAAATATGTATGAGGAGGATTTCCAATAGTGATGGGAATGTATTACATATGGGTGAAGAGACTGATTGATAAATCAATGCATCATTACTTTTTTTTCATTTATCTGTTTTGATACAAGTCGTGAAGAATCAATATAATAATAATAATAATAATAATAATAATAATAATAATAATAATAATAATTAAAATAACAATAATAATAATAAATATAATTTTGTATAGCACCTAATCTTTAGAAGCTCTAAGTGCTTTACAACATCTATAATGATATAAAAACATTATTAGGTCTCCAAGTTCGTCCCTGCAGTCAAGAAATGTGAGTTTTGAGGGCACACTTAAAGGGGACCACTGGGTTTCTGTGTCTAATTTCAATGGGCAATTAGTTCCAAATCACCGGGCCCTGGTATGCAAAAGAACGTTATCCATATGACTTAATTTTCTGTGGGAACAGTTAGTATATAATCGTCAGAAGAGGAGCGTAAGTAGCTTGCTGGTGTATACTCATGGATGAGGCCGAATAGGTATATTGGACTGGAGCCTGTCAGTGAAATGTAACATAGAAAAGACATTTTGTGTGTTTGAGTCTGTATCAAATGGATAACCAGTGTAGGGTACAGAGCTGTAGTGAGGTGCGCTCTGATCGAGGTAAACTAAAGATGCTCCAAGCAGTTGTGTTTAGAACATTTTGAAGTTTCTGGAGTATATATTGTGATGAACCAGACATAAATGAGTTACAATAGTCAAGTCTTGAATGTACTAATGAACACACAAGTGTTTTAGTTTCAGCAGCTGAACTATATTTACCAATGGAATCTGATGCATTTCAGTTCAAGATATGCAACCTTGCAAATGATCATGACATGTTGGTGCAATGTGAGAGTACTGTCCAGAATAACACCTAGGTTTCATACTGACTGTGTGAATTTAATATTGGTGTTGCTGATATTTATTGTCTGAGGTAAAGGATGTGAATGAGAACGTCTTCATGTTGTGATCATAATGGATTCAGTTTTATTATCATTCATCTGCATCTTGAATCATCCATGATTTCACATCAGAAATGCACTTCTCTACTCCATGGATGGTTGTATCAATAATCTCAATAAACAATAATAACAATAATTTGAAACAGCTGTGACAGTCATATGTATATTCACATATTTCTGTCAGATTAAAACAAATATTACAACATTCACTTGCACTCTACAACTCAGTGCAAGGTAACTAACTCAGATTGTTGGAAGTGTATCCCCTGGTCAATGCCATTCTAATATTTTCTATCTCACTCATCAGCATCTTAAGCCACTGACAATGTAAAGGAGACATGCCAGACATGTTCTTCATTTATGACTAAATGACTTGACTGATTATTTAATTGCCGTTTACGTTAAGCTTCGTTGTTGCTTGTATCTTGTTTGCTTGTACATGTATTGAATTTAACTGCCACACAGTACGATGTGTCATACAGTACAATATGTTACATTCTGTTATGGTTCATGATTATTGTTTTAACAGGTCCAAGGCAAAACAAAATAAAAACCGCCAATCAGAACTAATTGTAGCTTTCTCACTGAGTGTTGCACCAATCAGAACTAATTGTAGCTTTTCAGTAAGTGATATACCAATCATAACTAACTGTAGCTTTTGCACCGAGTGATGTACCAATCAAAATTTATTGCAGCCTATGGACTGAGTGATACACTAATCAGAATTAATTGTAGCTTACTGACTGAGTAATACACCAACCAGAACTAATTAAAACTTATTGACTGAGTACACCAAACAGGTAATTATTGCAAATTGACTGAGTCATACACCAATCAAAACTAATAATAGCATACTGACTGTGTGATACACCAATCAGAAATAATTTTAGCTTATTAAGCCAATCATAGTAACTGAGTGATACACTAAACAGAGCTAATTATAGCTTATTTACTGAGTGATACACTAATCAGAACTAATTATGACTGAGTGATACACAAGAAGCATCACATCAAAACTAAATAAAAATACATACAAAGCAAAAGCTTCACACAAAAGTAGTGGCATATAATCTGCACAGTTCTTAGGTTGAACATGGGAAGTTAGTTTGGAATATCACCTTTCATGTTGATATAAGTAAGTGATGAATGACTACCGACCGGAATAAAATTGAACCCCAAAACTTAAGCACAGTCTTGGCAAAGCAGTAGATTCCAAATCGCATGAGTTTTATTCACCTTTTGAATCACTACCAGGGGACTTTGTGCTGTCAACAATTACCTTTCTCACTGACAGAAATAAGTACCTGTAGCTGCGGCAGTTGGTTTTGCATCTGCAGTATTGTGATGGATTTGATTGATTTTTTGTTCTACATAAGATTTTCCATAGATGATGAACCTACACCCTCTCCACTGCTTTGAATAGATGTAATGATTAATTTGTGTGTACAGAGTGTAATCTATACATTTCATGCCAGAATTACAGCTTTATAAAAACTATACATTATTACTAGTATCCTGGTTTTGTAGATGGTCCAATGTCTTGTCACAAAGGTCCAAATCCATACAGATTACAATCAGAATACAAGATAGAATATAATGAAAAAATGTATTATCTTCAGCACTCTCATCAAGTAGTATAAAGGTGTAACTTCAGCTGAATGATCATGCATAGAGTTCTGTAATGATCATGGTCATTTGCTCAGAGTGAGGACGTACATTACTCTCATTTTCTTCCTTTAAAGTTTGTTAAGTGGTGTTGATTTGTCTCTTTTTCTGCTCTCACATGTTTGGATATTTGAAATGTTCCATCTGCTCTAACATTTCTTATTCATACATAAAACTGTGCTATTTGAAATCTGGTTGCACATTAGCCCGATGGAAAATCACTATATCTCACTGGGTTTATTTTAAGTACAATATTTGTACTGACCGATCTAACTGCTTTACATTCTGACCACAGCTTCTGTGTTATCAACAGGTAACAAAGTTTAAGAATGTTCTTAAGGTAAACAATATTCATATTGTTTTTATTTAAATTAATGTGTTAATTAATGAGTATTTCAAGAAATGGTTTAGTCCCATTTATTTGTATAACCATCACTTGGATTAGTGTTGAAAATGTACACATGGGTTACTTTTGGAAACTCTACATTTGTTGTTCTGATGGACAATATCTACTTTGTGTTAATGTAATAACTTTACTCGTGGATTACTATGGATACTCTACATTCGGTTTACAGTGGAAACTGCACTTAGTTTAATGTGGAAACATTACACTTTGTATTCTGTGGAATTGCTAAGCTTTAGTTATGATATAAAATCTAATTTTGCGTTATTGTGTAAACTATACACTTGGGTTCCAAGATTAAGGATTCATGCAATGCTCCAAAGAACATTAGGGACTCATGCCAGCCTCTATAAAACATTAGGGATTCATGGTCGATAAAATATCATGGACTCATGTCAAGCTCTAGAAAACATTAGGGATTCATGGTCGAAAAAACATTAGGGATCCATTCCAAGCATTATAAAACATTAGGGATTCATGCAAAGCTCTTTAAGACATTAGGGAATCATGCCAGTCTCTATGAGACATTACCGATTCATGCCAAGCACTACAAAACATTGGGGATTCATGCCAAGCTCCATAGAACATTAGGGATTCATGCCAATCTCAGTAAAACATTAGGGATTCATGCTCGATAAAACATCATTGACTCATGCCAACCTATAAAAAAACATTAGGGATTCATGCAAAGCTCTAGAAATCATTAGGGATTCATGCTCGATAAAACATCATGGACTCCTGCCAACCTCTAAAAAACATTAGGGATTCATGTGCTATAAAACATTACCGATTCATGCCAAGATCTATTAACCACTGAGGATTCATGCAATGCACTATTAAACATTAGGGATTCATGTTTGATAAAACATTAGGGATTCATGCAAAGCTCTATAAAACATTATGCATTCACGCAAAGCTCTATAAAACATTAGCGACTCATGCCAAGCTCAATAAAACAGTATAGATTCATACCAAGCTCTATAAAGCATCAGGGATTCATGCCAATCTCTATTAAGCATTAGGGATTCATGCCAAGGTCTATAAATCATGAGGGATTCGAGCCAAGTTATATAAATCATTAGGGATTCATGCCAATGTCCATAAATCATGAGGGACTCGTGCCAAGCTCTATAAATCATTAGGGATTCTTGCCAGTCTATATAAAACATTAGGGATTCATGCAAAGCTCTATAAAACATTAGGGATTCATGCCAAGTTATATACAAAATTAGGGATTCATACCAAGCTCTATAAAACATTAGGGATCCATGCCAAGCTCTATAAAACAAAGCGGATTCGTGCCTAGCTCTAAGAAACATTAGGCATTCATGAAAGCTCTATAAACTATTAGTGATTCGTGCCGAGCTCTATAAAAGATTAGTGACTTATGCCAAGCTGTATAAAACATTGGGCTGAAATGCCACTAATTAAAAATGACCCTTAGGAAGAAGTTAAACAAGTTATCCAGATCTTGGTATGGAACTATCACCAAGTAATAAAGGCTATCTCAGAAATGATTTTGTCACAAAATGTGGAAACCTTCACAACAAGTTTAATAACTGGCACAGTACTTGGATATCAAATGGACATAACAATTAATAAGAAATGCTGATGGGTGTAAAACAAATGGAATATAGACAGATGTACTCCAAAATAGACTTTGGGCTATGGCTTAAGGTTGCACTGCCATGTTATTAGATTGAACTGCATTTAGCCATTTCAGCTAAAAATGTGGTAGATAACAACATCACATGAACTAAAGTAGCAAAATCACACAAATATGGGTAGGCAGAATTGCAATGGCATGCTTACTTTTAAAAATATGACAAAATTTACATCAGAAAATACCCATTTGGTATTTAGTTAGATTAATATCAAATATAATGAGGAAACCACATTCTAAAAATCTTATAGAACTAAAGAAATATACCAACCAATTAGTTCTGGATAAAGTTTTCCAGTCTTGTTAAACATATCCCACTTCTTTGCAACAGCTGGGGCATTTCTCAGGACAAACATCTCAGCAGTGATGAGTGACTTGACGGCATCAATCATCCATTGTGGTACCAAGACAATCTTGTCTTTCAATACTTCTATGCTGTATATGAAAGCAAAAAGTATGATTGATACCAAGCGTTTCAACTTTCATGTTTCTTTTATACTTATTGAAAATAGTAAATGGTTACTCAGTGACCTGAATCACCTATTTATTGACGGTAAACTGAAAACAGAAAAAGGTGTTTTGCTTAATGGAGCACATACTGTTTGTGACAGTTTTATTTTAAATACAAATTTGCATCAAACGTTTTGTCTGTACCATCATTCTGCATATTAGCAATCTTGTAAGAGATAGTTTCTCACTTTCTTTTCTGCAATCTTTGATCTTCCATATGTGTAGGATGTTGATACCATATATGTAAGCTCTTCACATATGAAGGTATTAATAGTCCCTTGTATCATTTTCCTTAGAATGCAAGGAACGGTTTCTATATATAAATGTAATGTTGCATACACCTGCATTATGTAAACATTCACTAAAAAATAAAATACATGAGCAAGGTCACAAAGGTCGATATATTTGGATAGATATAAAACAACTCATAAGAATACAAATTCACTGGACCTGACAAGTCGGTGGAAATACATAAAATGAAAGGTTAATGCACCTCACCCCCAAATTTATACATTCAGTTTTCATATGTAAAATCTATTTTTGAAAACATATATTATGCTCACAGAACAAACACAACCACGTTTCCCTTGGTGATCATTTTGTAAAACATTGTGTACTTGAAAGCTTGAATGCTATTAAAAAAGTTATCATCCAGGCAGTGTTTTTGATATTCTACTTGCCTCTAACCAATGTGCCTACTGCTATAAGTGGCTAGCTCTGCTTTCTAACTGACTTGGTAATTAGAATTGGTATTTAATTCGCTACATACTGTGCCCAGACTAAATAAGGCGTACGTGCCCTTCACCACTTTCCAGAACACCACAAGCCAGAAAGTCTAAATTCACTCAAATTTGCTAATGATCAATATAAACCAAACTGTATGAAACTTTATTTAGACATTACATAGTAAAATGGTATGAAGGAATACCATTTCAAAATGTCATACCATAGCTGTCTTAAAATAATTTCCAGGGGCTTATATATGAAACTGTCCCCTGTCATATTAGTATATTCCACTTATGAGTTTTCCATTGATTAAAAAAGACATATGGTCTTGTAAGATTTGAGTGAGTGTTTAGATTATATGGATGTAATTTGATTTCATACTAAACATACAATATATAAGCTGAATCTTTCAGTGTCATATTACAACAGTTGACTTGCCATAATGTATATTGTCTTATTTTCATAAATCATAATTCAACTTTATTATTTACTATATAGTTTAACATCATTATTCTGTGATTCTTTACTGGAAATATTTATAAAACTTACTTAAATGCAATAGTGAACTGGTAAACACGTATATCAGAAATAAATTAACGATATCCATCATAGGGACTAACTGTAGTCCAAACTATCAATATGGATGTATGATGTTAATCTGCCATCATAGCTAACACTGTAGATGTGAATGTCCAATACTAATCTGCCTTCATATTGACAAAGATGTGAATGTCTAATATTAGTCTTCCTTCACATTCACAACTGTTTCCTTGACTATAGATGTGAATGTCCAATATTATTCGGCCTTCATATTCACAAGTTTCCTAGACTTGATGTTATTAATAAAAGTTGTCATCCAGGCAGTTTTTTTTAGATATTCTACTTGCCTCTAACCAATATGCCTACTGCTATAAGTGGCTAGCTCTGTTTTCTAATACTACTGGTATTTTACTCGCTACACACTGTGCCCTGACTACATAAGGTGTTCTTGCCTTCCACCACTTTCCAGAACACCACATGCCAGAAAGTCTAAATTAACAAATATTACATTTTATCTTTTGGTGAAAACTGCAGATTTGAATGTATATTATTAATCTGCAATCATATTGACACCTGTTGCCCATTTAAGAGATATGAATGTCTAATATTCATCTGCAATCATATTAACAACTGTAGCCCATTTAACAGATGTGAATGTCTAATATTAATCTACAATCATATTAACAACTGTAGGCCAGACTACAGATATATGAATTTATAATATTAATCTACAATCATATTAACAACTGTAGGCCAGACTATAGATATATGAATTTATAATATTAATCTACAATCATATTAACAACTGTAGCCAAGATTATAGATATATGAATGTATAATATTAATCTGCAATCATATTAACAACTGTAGCCCAGACTGTGAATGTCTTAAGATTAATCTGCAATCATATTGACAACTGTTGCCCATTTAACAGATGTGAATTTCTAATATTAATCTACAATCATATTAACAACTGTCTCCCAGACTATAGATGTGAATGTCTAATATTAATCTGCAATTATCAAAATTACAACTGTAACCCTGACTATAGATATCAATGTTTGATATTAACTTGCTTTTATACTGATGACTGTTGCCCAGTCTATATATTTAATGTCTAATATTAATCTGCAATCATATTGATAATTGTAGTCCATACTACAGATGAGAATGTTTAATATTAAACTGCAATCATACTGACAGATCAGCAGAGTGGACATGTCCATGATCTGCAATAGTGACCAACATCGACCATTTAGCCACCTGTGGACCAATATTAGACAATATGTAACCATATAAGATAATAGATAACCATATAAGACAATGGAGAATCATATCAGACAAGAGATAACCATATCAAACAATAGATAACCATATCAAACAATAGATAGCCATATCAGACAATAGATAATCATATCAGTAAATATATAACCATATCAAACAATAGATAGCCATATCAGACAATAGATAACCATATCAGACAATATATAACCATATCAAACAATAGATAGAAATACCAGACAATAGGTAGCCATATCAGATAATAGATAACCATATCAGACAATATATAACCATATCAGCAAAAATATAACCATATCAAACAATATATAGCCATACCAGACAATAGATAGCCATATCAGACAATATATAACCATATCAGACAATAGATAGCCATATCAGATAATATATAACCATATCAGCAAATATATAACCATATCAAACAATAGATAGGCATCCCAGACAATAGATAGCCATATAGGACAATATATAACCATATCAGAGAATATATAACCATATCAGACAATATATAGCCATATCTCAAACAATATATAGCCATATCAAACATAGATAGCCATATCAGATAATAGATAACCATATCAGACAATATATAGCCATATCACATCATAGATAACCATATCGGACAATAGATAGCCATATCAGATAATATATAACCATATCAGCAAACATATAACCATATCAAACAATAGATAGCCATACCAGACAATAGATAGCCACACCAGACAATAGATAACCATATCAGACAATATATAACCATATCAGACAAACAATATCAAACAATAGATAGCCATACCAGACAATAGATAGCCACACCAGACAATAGATAATCATATCAGACAATATATAACCATATCAAACAATAGATAGCCATACCAGACAATAGATAACCATATCAGCAAATATATAACCATATCAGACAATAGATAGCCATACCAGACAATAGATAACCATATCAGATAATATATAACCATATCAGCAAATATATAACCATATCAAACAATAGATAGCCATACCAGACAATAGATAGCCATATAGGACAATATATAACCATATCAGATAATATATAACCATATCAGACAATATATAGCCATATCAAACAATATATAGCCATATCAAACAATAGATAGCCATGTCAGATAATAGATAACCATATCAGACAATATATAGTAGGGTGGCCCTTAAACATAGAAAAAACATTTTTTTTTATTTCTCTAGCATCTGAACCCTCAGAGTGGTTCCATTTATTGTAGAAACAGATGAGAAAAAATATTATGAAAAAATATTAATATTTAGGGGTGGCTCAAGCACATCAAAGTTTACCATTAGAGTCTGAAAATCGTCATTTGGTCATTAAAACGAACGACACAAAGTTTACTGTTTGTCAATCAATGTTGACTTTTTTGCATCTGGAAATTGTTTCTGGTTCTGCTCTATTACGTGGAGAGCATACTGCAGCTGGTCTTCACATCTAAAGCGCCCTGACTGGACTGCATCTTGAATGAGGGCAACGCTCCGTTCTGCGTGGTCATTTGTAACCAAAAGCGTCTTGACCATTGCCTCAGCAGCTTTGAAGTCATCTCTACTGTTCCATGACTCGGGATCTTCAGCTAAGAATCCAGAAGGCAAGCCCAGAATAGTAAATAGTTTTCTGCTGGACTTTGTGACAAAGCTACGAGTGTCTTCTGTTGCACGGCTGCCATGTCAATGCGTGCCCATTTTGGTGGATCCAGTTCTCCATCCTTTTCTTCCGACCCTCTGACAAGTGCTTGCTTTGTGGCAATATCTAGTTCTGGATCAAAGAGGCTGAGCAGTATTAAATCTTCCGAGAGGTACCACAGATGCCCAGCCATCTTACGTGACGTTTCGACACTGATGGCACGATCTGGATATGAATGGAGCAGCTGCAGGAGTTGGAGGTCATTTCCGGCTGCAGTAGGAGCAACAGGTGCCTGGTACCAAATTTTGATATAAATCTTTGCAAGAAATATGTTCAAATGTAGAAGCCCTTGAGATTCTCGGGTTGTCAGCTTGAACTGGGACCGGAAAAGCCATACCTTGATGCTGTAGATGGTTTTTGCCATCCAGCGTGCTTGATGCAATGGACCAGGGCTTCTGAACGTCATCTTGTCCGAAGACTTTTTCCCTAAGAAGACGAGCATTAGTTGCAACAGCTCACGATAGTCATCTCTAGGTTGATTATCTTCAAGTTGTCGTTCGCAGAATGCAATGACTTCGACTTGAACATCTGCAAGCACGGTAGATGCATAATCATCTGAAAAGGCGTCACTAAATCCGTCTTGGTCTATGCTTGACCACTTTTGTTTAAAACGCTTGAATATGAGAATTTCTGGTGCCTTACTGGGTCCCATACAGATTCCAAATGCAGCACCCAGGACCAGTTCCATTATATGATGCCGACAAGCAAAGTGCAGAAGAGACCGTCCCAGTACCTGCTCGAGAATGATGCAAGCACCTGACAGTCTACCAGTATTGGAGCTCGTGGTGTCGAAGCACATGCCCTGAACCAAACTGGTAAGTTTCCATTCACATATGGCATTGTAAACTGCCTCTGCCTCAGCTTTGCCAGTTCCTGCAGGTATCTTTGAACCTTTCCACTGGTAGAATAGTTCTTCAAGTTTTTTGATTGAATTGTGTCGATGCTTGACTGGAATTCTTGCACGGAACCAAAAATCTTCCACTCGTATTATGCTGTTGTTTGCTGCTGTTCGGATTTCCTCTTTAAGACCATTGTGACGATGCAAGAAATTGCTGAGAACTTGCTCTGCTGAGGGCAGTTTATCTACCTTCTGTCCCATCTGCACTGGTAACAAGATAATCTTGTGAGCGTGTTGTCACTTTTGTGGCTGCTGTCACTGCTGCTGCCATTGTTAACAGGTAAGTATCAACCAAAACCGGAACAATTATACTCTATTTAACACTCAACAGTCCACAGTCCACAGTCCAGAGTTCACAAAATTCCCACTTTAACCTTTCAAGTCCAACAACTGTTGCAAAAGTTTCCAGAATTGCAGATTTGTTACTTTTTTAACTGAAAATTTAACAGTCAACACTCAACATCTGAATTTCATGAAAACATAAAAGTAAACAACTGAACAATAAAACTTGCAAAATTGCAAAGAATATTTAATAATAACAAGTCATTAGTCAATAAATAAGAAAGTAAGGAAAAAATTTTAAATTTATACTGTGGTTCTACATTCTACAATCTATATTACAAACAGTACAATATGGACATTATGAACGTGATTACCACAAATTTCAGTGTCATTGAGCTACCTCTAAACCTTGTTCAATTTTGCAGATTTTTTGCATACTGTGTTTTTTTATCTTTTAGAACAAAATGAGAGGTCCAGAAATATATAATTCAAAACTTGATTTCTAAGGGCCACCCTAATATATAGCCATATCACATAATATATAACCATATCGGACAATATATAGCCATATCAGATAATATATAACCATATCAACAAATATATAACCATATCACACAATATATAGATATACCAAACAATAGATAGCCATACCAGACAATAGATAGCCACACCAGACAATAGATAACCATATCAGACAATATATAACCATATCAGACAAACAATATCAAACAATAAATAGCCATACCAGACAATAGATAGCCACACCAGACAATAGATAACCATATCAGACAATATATAACCATATCAAACAATAGATAGCCATACCAGACAATAGATAACCATATCAGCAAATATATAACCATATCAGACAATAGATACCCATACCAGACAATAGATAACCATATCAGACAAGATATAACCATATCAGCAAATATATAACCATATCAGACAATATATAACCAAATCAAACAATACATAACCATATCATACATTAGATATCAGCTATTATAACTATTTGGAACAACAGATAATGATCAGATAATATGTAACCATATGAGACAATTTATGACCATATCAGACAACAGATAACAATATTAGAAAATAGATAACCACATTAGACAATATATAACCACATTAGACAATAAATAACCATATTAGACAATATATAACCATATCAGATAATAGATAACCATATCAGACAATATATAACCATATCAGATAATAGAAATCATATAAAAAATGGACAACCATATCAAACAATAGATAACCATATAATACATTAGATAACCATATCAGACAATATATAACCATATCAGACAATAGACAACCATATTAGACAACAGATAACTATATCAGACAATAGATAACCATAACGGACAAGCATCATTTGTTTAAACAATAGAATGAAAACCCCTCGCACATTTGTAAAACACAAAATTCTCTTGAGGTTTACTTAAGTAATTAAATAATTTAATGGATTTCTGCAGTGGTCATATTGTTTGCCTGATGAATATCATTTAAATCATTTGAAAGGGATTCTTGTCACAAACATTTCTGTACAGTTTGATAGAATTCTGGTGAGTAGGTTATTTTTAGAATGAGTAATCCAAAAACATTAGTTTCTGTAAAAAAATATTCAATATGGCTTTATTTGATAGGAGATCAGATTGTTGTTTTACAATTTGATTGCCTATGCAAACTTAGTCATACCATTGTCACACACCATTTTAAGATTTATCTATCTTTGTAATGGCAGCAATATTTTATTAGTGAATTGGTATCATTGTGTCAGTTTGGAAGACCTTTGTGATATAATGACAGCAATATTTATTAGTCAATTGCTATTATTGTATTAGTCTGGAAGACTTCTGTGATCTTATGGCAGCAATATGTCTTAGTCAATCGGTATCATTATGTCAGTTTCGAAGACCTTTGTGATATAATGTCAGCAAGATTTGTTAGTCTGTCGGTATCATGGTATCAGTTTGAAATTGTATTATTGTATTATTTATTGTCCAATATAGTTATCTATTTTCTAATATGGTTATCTATTGTCTGATATGGTCATATATTGTATTGACACCCGGAAAGATGGCAGCAATCTCTTAACTGCTTGATATAGGCTCTTCCGATTTTGTGCTATTTTTCATGACATGTGCTTGTTGTCTATCTTCGTCTACATTATTGTGTTTCATCATACATTGGATGTTCAGTTCATATGTTCTAATTTATCTCCTTGTTTTGCACACGAGAACAATTAGAATTTTTCTCAGCTGTTTTGTTCCACTGTTGAGACGTCATTTGTTTTTTAATCAACTGCCATCACGTGATCACCAGTTAACCAGCTCACAATATGATGGACCCTCAATAATTGCATTAAATGACCACACCTAGGCTCATGATGCTATATTGTGCTCAAGACTAAACGAACTGGGACTACATTCATCATTACATAATTGTAAACGGAAGCGAAAAATAAACGTTTCAAAGCTGGCCGGAGTAGAACAGGAAGAAGAATTCCAGTTATCTCCCTTTCGTCCATAACAAATAATTTAAAAAATATGCCGTTAATTTTGATAACCTATTTCACATTCCTCTTAAATACCATAACGTATTGTATTATTAAACGCTCAATCAGTAGGATCACCGGAAAAGCGCACAGAAATAGTTAATTTTATCAACGACCAGAATATCGACGTCTTCTTCCTGACACAAGCATGGTTAAAACCATCAGGCGATGAACCCAAATGTGCGGATTTAACACCCAGCGATTACTCCATCAAGTTGTTCCCCTGCAATTCTGGCAGAGGTGGAATTGCTGTCATTACAAAGAATTCCATGATCAAATGCCTTAAGTACATCACATAATTCAATTTCACACACACACACATCATTTGAACTAGTCCAAACAACACTCATAATGGAACAAAGGTCAGTCCATTTTTTTTCAGTCTCTATCGCCCTCCTCCTAGTAGAAAAAACAAGCTGACACACTCTTTTCTTTTTGGAGCAGTTTCCAAATCTTCTGGAGTATGGAAATTTGATAGGTGGCAACCTAATTCAACTTTCCCTTTGACTGTCTTTGAAACCCATACACATCAAAACTCCTATATTCCATTCATGTTTTCAATCTTAAACAGTCAGTTAGCCAACCCACCCATAACCTTGGTCACATTTTATACTAGTTTCTTTATTTACCTCATCATAATATTTTGCAATCCACCCTTGTATCCCACAAACTTGCATCAGATCACCCCTGCATTAGATGCCATCTTGACGTATCAGTCAATAACCTTCCACCTCTATTTGCTACTAAGAGAAACCTCCGTATGATAAATAGAACCAAATTCATTCAAGACATCCAAAAAACCTTACAGCTTTCGTACATCTAACAGCGGAACAACTTGATAACTGCCTGCGTTCATTCCTTGAAAAACATGCCCAATCCACCAAATGCAGAATATCAATAGAAGTGTTCTCCATAGCATAGCAGTGTTAAGGACCAGCTTTGCACTGCTTTCCACCAGACTCACCATTCATAAACAAACATATAAAGCCGCTAAGAAGAATGACACAAACATAGTCCATTTAGCCAAATTATCTCACTACAGTACTAACATCAATGAGAGTTCCAGCTGCAAAGAGCTCATCGTGATAACTAACAAACTAATGTCAGGGAATAAATGTACACCAGTTCCAACTACCTTCTCTCCAGTAGACCTTCCGGGCCAATTTGCAAATTTCTTCCATGACAAAGTACAAACCATTAGAGATTCGCTTGATAGCACAATCTCAACTGACTCATCACCATACAGTTATGATGCAGAATTTCAGCAACAACCATTAGGAGCATTTGAACCTGTTTCTATTGATTCAGTACGAACAATCGTGATGAAGAGTGCACCAAAGTCTTGTGAACTCAATCCAATTCCAACATCACTGCTGCTTGAGTGCTTAGATCCAATATTGCCTTCACTAACTGATGTTATTAATATCTCTCTCTCATCGGGGGAATTCCCATCATTTTTAAAACTGCCATTGTAAAACCTTTGCTCAAGAAACCAATACTTAACCTTAACGATTTAAAGAACTACAGCCCAGTTTCTAATCTCCCGTACATATCAAAAATCTTAGAAAAGGTTGTTCTAACCCAACTTGTATCGCATTTGAATTCAAACAGTCTTTTTAGCAATGTACAGTCTGTATATCACCCTTGAAACAGAACAGAAACTATCTTCTGAAAGTATTTAATGACATTCTCTCTGCTTTGGATGGTGTAAAGATTACAGTCCTCACCCTCCTGGATTAGTCTGCAGCATTTGACATAATAGACCATGATATATACGTCACAGTCTCCAGCATGTATTTGGTATTAGGAATATAGCCTTACAGTGGTTTAAGTCCTACTTAGGCAACATGACACAACTTATATCTGCAAATGGAATACACTCCAGCCCAGTTGACGTATGTTGTGGTGTTCCACAGGGGTCTGTTCTTGGACCAGTTCTCTTAATTCTATACACTCAGCCGCTCTCAAGTGTCATGGATCATTACCCAGTGTTGCACCAATTGTACGCTGATAACAACCAAAATATACCAGTCTAGCCACCCAACTGAAATTGATGCTACCATCCATGGAGTAAAGAGGTGCATTTCTGATGTGAAATCATGGATGACATGTAACAAGCTGCAGATGAATGATGATAAAAGAATTTCTCATTCATATCCTTTACCTCAGACAATAAATATCAGCAACACCAATATTAAATTCACACAGTCAGTATGAAACCTAGGTGTTACTCTAGACAGTACTCTCACATTGTACCAACATGTCAGGAACATATGCAAGGCTGCATATCTTGAACTGAGACGCATCAGTTCCAATCGTAAATATCTTTCAGTTGATGCCACTAAAACACTTGTATGTTCATTAGTACTTTCAAGACTGGACTATTGTAACTCAATTCTGTCTGGTTTATCACAATATTTACTCCAGAAACTTCAAAAAGTTCAAAACACAGCTGCACGGATCATCTTTAGAGTACCTCAGAGCACGAATCACCACTGCTCTGTACCCTACACTGGTTATCAATTCGATATAGAATTAAACACAAAATTTGTTCTCTGCACTATGTTTGACTGAGACTCCAGTCCAACATACCTATCTGGCCTCACCCATGTGTACACACCAACAAGATACCTATACTCTTCTTCCAACAATAGTATACCAATTGTTCCCACTGTGAAAGCAAAGTCATAAGGACAACGTTCTTTTGCATACCAGGGCCTGGTGACATGGAACGAATTGCCCTTTGAAATAAGACACAACGACGCAGTGGTCCCTTTTAAGAGTGCTGTTAAAATTCACCTTTTTCAACTGCAGGGACAAACTTAGAGACCTAATAATGTTTTGTGTCTTGTATTTTTTCAGCATGTTTTTTGTTTTCCATTTTCATTCCTTTTGTCATTTGTTTTTCTGTAGTGTCTGTAGTGTAGTCATTATCATTATAGATGTTGTAAAGCGCTTAGAGCTTCTAAAGATTAGGCGCTATACAAAGTCCTCATTATTATTATTATTATTATTATTACTATTATTATTATTTATCAGTTTGGAAGACCGTTGTGATATAATGGCAACAATATTTCTTAGTGAATCGGTATCATCGCATCAGTTTGGAAGACCTTTGTGATGTAATGGCAGCAATATTTTATTAGTGAATTGGTATAATTGTATCAGTTTGGAAGACCTATGTAATGTAATAGCAGTAGTATTTATTAGTGAATTGGTATCATTGTTTTAGTTTGGAAGACCTTTGTGATGTAATGGGAGCAGTATTTATTAGTGAATTGGTATCATTGTATCAGTTTGGAAGACCTTTGTAATGTAATAGCAGCAGTATTTATTAGTGAATTGGTATCATTGTTTCAGTTTGGAAGACCTTTGTGATGTAATGGCAGCAATATTTAATTAGTGAATTGGTATCACTGTGTTAGTTTAGAAGACCTTTGTGATGTAATAGCAGCAGTATTTATTAGTGAATTGGTATCATTGTATCAGTTTGGAATATATTTGTGAAGTAATGGCTGCAATATTTTATTATTGAATTGGTATCATTGTATCAGTTTGGAAGACCTTTGTGAATTCTGATGATCTATTTTGAGACTTTGTTTGAAGTGGCCTAATTGATTGCCTGATTAATATCATTTGTAAAATCTGAAAAGGGCTTCTTGCCACATACTCTTCTGAACGGTTTGATAGATTACTGGTGAGTGTTTCTGTTTCTTTATAAACTTTCCGATATGGCTACATTTCAAAGGAGATTCAAATGATGTCTCAAAATTTAAGTAGTAATCCATATTTGGTCAATGATTGTTGAGACCCATTCCAAAAATTGTTTAAGATTTATATATGTAGTAAATAAATGCGAATCATTTGCTTGAATGGATTTCTATTTTTATAATAGTAATGGTGTTCATACTGGACATCAAATGAGTACCATCTGCGCCATCTTTAACGGTCTTCATGGCAAAAGTGCTTTCATATTAAATTGATCAAATTATTTGTAAAAGTGTTTGAAAGTAAGGTTATTAAATATTTATATATTTTTTGCAATAGTGATAGAATATTTGACTTCATATGGTGCAATGAAACATCATATATACTGTTATTATATATTGTCATCTACAGGTTTAAAAGTGTGACTTGAGACTAATGCAATGAAGTCAAAGAATGATTTGTAACTGAGAAACTGAAATTATGTTTAACTAACCATGCTTGTAAAGAACACTAAGGTGCCAATTAGATTATGTCCATGAAACGTAATTCTTGCAGTTCATACCCCAAGAATCTGAATATTTTTTTTATACTCCAGTGCTGACTGTTTGAACATGTTACAAATCCTATTGTCCTTTTGTCTTCAACGTGTTTTTGTTTGCTGAATGCCATTGTTAGAAAATGATAAAACCACCACATTGATCATACAGGCATTTTGCTTAGAAAATATGGGCAGATTAAAGTATCTGAAGTACATGTACTATTATAAAATCTAGATTAGTGCCCCGACCATCTCCAATAAATTTAATATGAGGTACAATTGTTAAAGCTAGTATGGTTCCATATTCAACTTCACTAGATCTAATACAAGTATGTGGTACTATTGTAAAAGACAATTTGGTTCCCACTTTTGTAAAGGCTAGATTGGTTCCCTGACCAACACTACAAAATCTAATGAGGTACAATTGTAAAAGATGGATTGGTTCCATGACCAAGTCTACTAAATCTAACGAGGTATAATTGTAAAAGATAGATTGGTTCCATGACCAAGTCTACTAAATCTAATGAGGCATAATTGTAAAAGATAGATTGGTTCCTTGACCACCTCTACTAAATCTAACGAGGTACTATTGTAAAAGATAGATTGGTTCCTTTACCAACTCTACAAAATCTAACGAGGTACTATTGTAAGAGATATATTAGTTCCATCACCAACTCTACTAAATCTAATGAGGTATAATTGTAAAAGATAGATTGGTTCCATGACCAAGTCTACTAAATCTAACGAGGTATAATTGTAAAAGATAGATTGGTTCCATGACCAAGTCTACTAAATCTAACGAGGTATAATTGTAAAAGATAGATTGGTTCCATGACCAAGTCTACTAAATCTAATGAGGTACTATTGTAAAAGATAGATTGGTTTCATGACCAAGTCTACTAAATCTAATGAGGTATAATTGTAAAAGATAGATTGGTTCCTTGACCACCTCTACTAAATCTAACGAGGTACTATTGTAAAAGATAGATTGGTTCCTTTACCAACTCAACTAAATCTAACGAGGTATAATTGCAAAGGATAGATTGGTTTCATGACCAAGACTACTAAATCTAATGAGGTATAATTGTAAAAGATAGATTGGTTCCTTGACCAACCCCATTAAATCTAATACAAAACACATTTTCTGATCAAACATGGGCAAGGGAAAATATAAGGTTAAATTATAAGGGTTGGCAAGTGTGATATTATTATTAAATGTTTAAGTTTCAGTGAGGTTATCATTGCCAATTCCAATAATGTATAATATTATTGGGATTATTAGAGATTATTATTGCAAATTCCATTAATGTATATTTTTATTCAGATTATTAGAGATCATTATTGCCAATTCCCATAATGTATAAAAAACTGAAATAGTTTACAAGAGTAAACTATTGTTCTTTAATGTAGAGCTAATTATGTCATTGTAGTAAAAAACATATCATAACTAAACTTAAATGTACTCTATAAATATAACACTGAAAACAAAACATTAGAGTAAATTCATTTTTATAAAATGATGATGTCTGAGGTGAGAGGAATTTGATATATGTTTCAAGTAAATATTCATTTTCAATGAGCATTTATTACTATTTACTGACAAAACATGGTACTACCAAATAACCTGAGGTATTCCACTGACCTTTGATGTAAGATAGTGAAACATATTACATCAAACTACATTATCCCAAAAAATTAAACAGGTAATACGAATACTGGTTTTATAATGCCCTAAATCCTCAGTGAAAGCAATGGTTGTATTTATTTTGTGTATCTTTTATACTATCACATCTGATTTCATTTGTTGTACATATAACTAATTATCTATAATTATTTCCATTGCCACTTAAAGAATGATATGATTATATTACAGTTATACCTAAAAGTAATTATCTGCATTTATCATTTCCACAGTCATTGAAAAAAATGATATAATTTCCTTTTGTTATACATAAAAGTAAGCATCTGCAATAATCATCTCCACTGTCATTCAAAGAATGATATACTTTCATTATGTTATAGATAAAAGTAGTCATCTGCAATTATGATTTCCATTGTCACTTAAAAAAATGATATGCTTACATTAGTCAACATAAAGTAATTATCTGCAATTATCACCTCCACTGTCATTTAAATAATGATATGCTTTCATTATGTTTTACATAAATGTAAGTATCTGCAATTATCATCTCCATTGTCGACTAAAGAAGGACATGCTTACATTAGTCTCAATATGAGTAATTATCTGCATTTATCATCTCGTTATTTTATGATATGCTTACATTACAGTCTCCATAACAATAGTTATCTTCATTAGCATCTCCAGTCTTAGATAATGATACTTTACAGTCTTTACAAAAGTAATTATCTGCATTTATCATCTCCACTGTCACTTAAATACATACTTTAAATCAGGGCAAGTACATAAATGCAAAGGGAAGAAACCCCAATCTTACCTGAAGTAAAGGATTGTGCCAATGTCATTCTGAAATTTAAGAAATAAATCCAATTCGGCCGTGGGTATTGGAACATCTTTAGCCTGGTTAAAAGCTTCCAATAGGGTCCGATGTATCACCTGCAGACAAACATTTATAAGTTTAATTCATTTTATACAATCATTTTCTTTATTATTTTAAATATTCATTAGTTTGTTCTCTCTCTCTCTCTCTCTCTCTCTCTCTCTCTCTCTCTCTCTCTCTCTTAAAGGTTGATTACTGGCATCTATGCTACTATCCTATCAATTATTACACTATGCAACCCCCCCCCACTCTCCATGTGGAATATTTATAATATTAATTACAATGTGAATCTGGAGACTAGTAGTTATAATATTCTTTACATTGAAGCCAGTAGTGACAACATTCTTTACATTGTAAATCTGAGACACCAGCATTGATAATATTTTTTATACTGTGAATATGGACACCACTAATGATCATATTCTTTACAGTGAGAATCTGGACAACTGGGATGAGAACATTTTTTAAATTGTGAATCTGAACAACAGTAGTGATCATATTCTTTACAATGTGAATCTGGACACCAGTATAGATAGCTTTCTTTACATTGTAAATCTGGACACCATTGATGAGAATATTCTTTAAATTGTGAATCTGGACACTAATATTGATAATACTCTTTATACTGTGTATCTGGACACCAGTAGCAAAAATAGTCTTTACAATGTGAATAGTGATGCCATTAGTGATAATGTTCTTTATATTGTTAATCTGGTAGTGATAATATTCTTGACATTGTGAATCTGGACACCAGCAGTAATAATTATCTTCAAGCTATAAACTATAATGTAATACAAATTTATATAATGGAGTTAAAAATGAATTCAGACAATCTACATATGCATGAATACCATCTAATAGCATATGTCCATTGCAAGCTTTGCTTGCTACCAAAAGCTAAATCATTTCTGACAAAAGCTTTCTCCAAAATCAGTAGGAATTAACAAATTATCACAATAACATGAAAATCTAATTAGGTTATTTACATGTAAATACAAATAGTTCAAACAAACATTATGTTGCGTTACATCCATTAGTGTCTGCAAAATTGCACTAACAAGGATTTTTGGCAAACAATTACATGCCAAGATGTCAAGAAATATATACAAAAGTTGACAACTTGTTTTGTAATGGTCATTCAAAATTTCACCAATCATTTACAAATGGATAGAAATTGCACAATACCAGTATACATGACTAATTAAAGTGGCTTCTAGTCAAGGATCTCAGCAAGGCTTTGGTCATCATATGGTATTTATATCTACGGTAACTCAAGATGTTTTTACTTAGTGATCCTAACATGTTTTTATTCCCGAAAATATATATACTGTTTATAGCTAACTCATGTTGATTTTATTCAATGATTTTAATAAGGGTTTGGTCCTCAAAAGATATATATAGCTAACTCATGTACAATCGCGTTATTAATTCTAACAAGAATTTGGTTCAAAAAGATATATTTAGCTAACTCATGTCGAGTTTAGTCATTAATTCTAACAAAAAAATAGCTAACTCTTGTATATTTTATTATTAATTCTAGCAATGTTTTGGTCCTCAAAAGATATGTATGTATGTATGTATGTATGTATGTATGTATGTATGTATGTATGTATGTATGTATGTATGTATGTATGTATGTATGTATGTATGTATGTATGTATGTGTGTCTAACTCATGTGTATTTTAGTCATTAATTCTAACATGGTTTTGGTTCCCAAAAGATCTATATAGCTAACTTATGTTCAGTTTCGTCATTAATTCTAATAAGGGTTTTGTCCCCGAAAGATATATATTTAGCTAACTCATGTGGATTTGAGTTATTAATTCTAACAAGGGTTTCGTTCCCAAAAAATATATAGAGCTAAATCATGTTGATTTTAGTCATTAATTCTAACAAGGTTATGGTCCCCAAAGAATATATTTAGCTAACTCATGTGGATTTGAGTCATTAACTCTAATAAGGTTTTGGTTCCCAAAAGATATATAGAGCTAAATCATGTGGATTTTAGTCATTAATTCTAACAAGGTTTAGGTCCCCTCCCCTCTTACCAAGAATGTATACATGTCTAACTTCACTGACTTTGGCTCAATAATGCTAATAAGAGTTTGGTCCTTCAAAAGTAAGATGTCTAATTCGAGTGACTTTTACTCAAATATATTAAAAAGGTTCTGATCCCCAAACATGTCTAACTAAAGTAATGATTACTCTATGATGTCAAGAAGGTTCTGATCCCTAAACATGTCTAACTCAAGTGACTTTTACTAAATGATGTCATGAAGTTTCTGCTCCCCAAACATGTCTAACACAAGAGATGTTTACTATGTAATGTTAAGAAGGTCCTGATCCCTAAACATGTCTAACACAAGATATGTTTACTATGTAATGTTAAGAAGGTTCTGATCCCTAAACATGTCTAACTCAAGTGATGTTTACTCTAGAATGTTAAGAAGGTTCTTATCCCTAAATATGTGTATCTCAAGTGACTTTTAATCAATGATGTTAAGAAGGTTCTGATCCCTTATTATGTAAAACTCGCATGATTTGTACTCAATGATCTTAAGAAGGTTCTGAGCCCTAAATATGTGTATCTCAAGTGACGTTTACTCTATAATGTTACAAAGGTTCTAATCCCTAAACATGTCTAACTCAAGTGACTTACTAAGTGATGTCATGAAGTTTCTGGTACCTAAATACGTCTAACTCAAATTACTTCTACTTAAATATGTTAAGAAGGTTTGATACCTACACATGTCTAACTTAAGTGTTTGTTACTACATGATGTTAACAATGTTTTAATACTTCAAAAATACAGTAATTAAAAAATGTTTAAATAAATGCATAATTGATTTTATGACTAGACACCATAAGCAAGTGTCCTTAATAAGAATTCATACATCATACAATTTCAGGTTAGCAGTATCAGTGGCCATAGTGGATGCAACATCAAATCCTTTTCCATTTTAGAAAAATCAGAGATCATTAGAAGAAAAGAGGTAAAATCTCCATGCCAATAGACATCAATTTTGGGTTAGTGCATCATTTTCATTCTGGACCAACCCATGAAAACAAAATCTCCTTCAGGAGGAATTGCTATAGTAATAGTTTCAAGATGACTGCCATGATGGCACTATCAAACTGGCATTTGGCTTGGAAGCAAGATTAATAAGACTTTCCAGATGACTGTTATGATAGCAATAGCTTTTATTTAGGACCAACTCAACTTCATAAGAAACATTCTGAAAATACAATATCTAGAAGCACTGACAATAATAATATTAAGACTGAGAGCATGGTCGGGTGGTGGTCTTGTTGAAAGCAAGATTGGCATTATGCCCATTTAGGACCAAACAATTATTGGGATGAATGTGAATGTAAAGTTTCACTGCCGTCTAGACATAATTGAAATAATTTGTACTAGTGGACAACAGGCCATCCCATGAGCTCCTCATCTCTGTGACCAGTAGAAATATACACTGAAATCTAAGGAGGGCATCTTCTAATGACCATGATATATATGCAAGTTTAATATATGTTCTGCTATATTGTTAACAGGTAGAAGGCAGCTAAATATTATGTCCCCTTCAACTATATATTTATCACTATAAAAGTTGATTTGTCTTTTACATTGCATTTGTAAACATGTACCTTGATTCCAGCAGCCTTGAGCCTCATCAACTCTCTTTCCAGAAGGATCCAACGTGCAGGTACCTCCTCTCCCCAGTATGGTTGCTGCGATGCTACCTCTACAATTTTCTTCCTCAGAGCCACCAATTTGCTATCTACAACTGTGTTGTCAATGGCAAAGTCCTCATCAACCAAGTGAAACATGGTAGGTTTATCCTTGAGATAAGAACGGATCTCTCTGAAGTATTTCTCACATACCTCATGACGATATGTCTATAACAGAAAGAAGATCAGCACAAAGTGAATGTAAGAAAACCCACCTGCAGCTGAGTCAGAAAATATAAACCACTGAAAGATTATTCGTTTTTAAAATGTTATTATGATGGTGATGGCACAAAATGTTTACATGCCTGAAAGGTCTTCATACCTCGATGCTCTCTTTCCACTTGAATAAAAGAATGAGCAGGTTTAGAGAAAAAATTACTAAAAGCTTTTCCTACGTTTAGTAACAGTGACCCTATAAGAGGGAAGATTAGGATTCTTGTTATAAATGGGAAAAGACTTTATGCCAAAATGCTTCTCTCTAATATGATCACATTCTCTTCAACATTCATGGAGATAAAGTTTAATTTGTTTCGGTTTTCAGTAAGGGCAGCAATATTTGATAAAACTGCAAGTCCTCTGTGTCAAATTACTGTCTTATATCATCAGCATTTTTTAAAGTTGTTTTTAAATTGTTCTTAGTTTCTTATAACAACAAGATTTAAAGATGAATTGGGATAGCATATTTTGTATACATTTAAAACTATTCTTCAAGCCAAAATGTCTTGCCAAATATGAGATTCTGCTAGGCAGTTTCTGTGAAATGAATTGCTATTTTGATTAAATTCTATTTTGAGTAATGGTGGACATAAATCAGAATGGTAATCAATGGAATAATGAAACCATTTTGGATCTGAAACTTTTACCTTTGAATCTAACCATTACAACTTTTATGAGGGAAAATTAAAATACATCTCTTCAAAAATAGTTAATTAAACTACCTTAGGACCACTACCTCACAAATCCAGCCCTCTC
Source organism: Unio pictorum (assembly GCA_030141615.1). Classification (NCBI taxonomy): domain Eukaryota; kingdom Metazoa; phylum Mollusca; class Bivalvia; order Unionida; family Unionidae; genus Unio; species Unio pictorum. The sequence goes on along the minus strand of JARLTB010000232.1, from coordinate 4,412,827 downwards.
AATTTAAAAATTGGCTATACAAACCAAAATATTGTCTGCTCACATATGCGATTGATCCTTGCAACATTTCCATTCACAAATATCTTTCAGCTGATGCTACTAAAACACGTGTGTTCATTAGTTTTTTCAACGCTGGACTATTGTAACTCAATTATGTCTGGTTCATCTCAATATCTACTCCAGAAACTTTACAAAGTTCAAAACACAGCTGCTCGGATCATCTTTAGAGTACCACGATCAGAGCAAACCTCCCCACTGCTCTGTACCCTACATTAGCTATACACTCAATCCAGTGAATGGAGCTGATGCGTCTCAGCTCAAGATATGCAATCATTGCATATGCTCCTGACATGTTGGTGTAATGTGAGAGTACTTTCTAGAGTAACACCTAGGTTTCATACTGACTGAATTTAATGCTGGTGTTACTGATATTTATTAATTGAAGTAAAGGATGTGAATGAGAAAGTCGTTTTGTGATTAGAATGGCCTCAGTTTTTTTCATCATTCATCTGCAGCTTTTTACATTTCATAAACATGTCAAAATTTGTCAGCTCAAAGGAGTCTATGTTTCTTATATATACCCCACTTCATGATGATTAAATGTGATTGAAAATGTGAAACAGCAACCTTTTATTGTGATGGTTGCAAACTTCTTCACCTTGAAAACCCACTGGAGAAAGTTAAGTTAATTAATTAAACTAATTGATGTTTAAGAAGAGTGATGTGTTCATGTTCAGACCATTTTGACATAGCCTTACACTTCCCCTTGTACACATTTTGAGTGGTTGACCTTAACATATCCATCCAGTTCCCCTTGTACACATAGCCATCATAGCCATCTTCTTCCCTTGATATACATTTTCAGTGGTTGACCTACATAGCCATCCACTTCCCAATGTACACATTTTGAGTGGCTGACCTTCATAGCAAAACATTCCTGTCCACTGCTTGTTCTCAGAAATGTTTGCCTCTGTAGGCTTTCTTAAAGTATAACATACACCAACAAGTTAAGAGCTCTGAGTTTAAAATGAAACAACTGCATTCAACGTTGTTTGAGCAGATGAAGAATGACCCAAAATGACTAAAAATTTTAACTTTATCCATAATTGTTGCACATCAGAATTTGGAAAAGATGCACTCTAACTTTCATCATCTATATAAACCTCTTTGGTATGTTTAAGATAAGAAGCTGCATCTATATTGTTGCAATCTATCTAATGAGCATAGACTACGAAAACATTTAGATATGGGACTGGGGAAATAAATGTTGGATGTTTTTCATTCCACCTTTTTCCAGATTGATCCATGCATAGCTTAGCTACAGAGTGTACAGATTCAATTGAATACCGAGGGGTTAAGTAATTTAGATTAACCAATTATTTTAAGATGAATCTGTCAATATAAGAAGCCTGCCCAGAATGGAATTGTCATTGATGATAATACCTAGGAAAACCCCATCCTGCTAGGCATACATCGGATCATCATTTATATTTTTGAGATAATGGAACACGACAAATGAGCATGCCATTTTCATCTAGTGTGTCCTTCCACCAATGACATGAATTCAGTATAAGTTTCAGCTCAAAAAGATTAATTTGTAAATGTCAGTAAGGAGGGCATAATCCAATGCTTCCCATAAACAATTGTCATTCCCTGAAACTTGACCACCAGCCATAAGCCAAGTGAGACTCTGCCATTTATTCAGATTATTTATTTAGATGTGACATCGTATCAGAAAACAGAACTGCTTTTCATGTGTGTTATGCTTCAATTATTTTCATGTGTGTTATGCTTCAATCATTACTGGGGTAATATTATCATTTACATTGCACAATGGTCTCAAAAATCAGTGAACCAGGACCATGGGAACTGCTGACACAATGCTGCAAACCTGAAGATACTGTTGAGATGATCTTCAATGCCCACTTGTAAAGAAGACACCCTGTTCACAAGCCTTTTTAGCTTGATGTCTTTGACATAGAGATGATCATTAAGTGAGACAATACTCTGTCCATAATTCTTGTGAAGACACAGGGCTTGATGTTGAGACCAAAACAAAGTGTCATGAACTCCAATAAGATTATCCACTGTTCTTCTGATCATCCCGGACCCTTGATAACAGTTTCTGAATGCCTACACAGCTAGAATGACATTTCCTTACTAGGCATATAATGATGTGGGAGAACTGCCATTTGTCTCTTTTCTGGAAAGAACATTTGGGTTTCTGATGCTGGGTGGGCCTGTGCATGATTTGTTCTCTTGGAGGCATGCTTACAGATTTACTTCTTCAGTCAGTCGAAGAGAAGGTCCAACAATGGATATATCTAAAGTATGAAACTCTCAGACAAAGGCAAAGGGGGATCCTTGAGAGCTAGATTTCTCTCATGGCATTGGAAAGTGCTTGTTTTGTTGCCCTTTCCAGCATGAACCATTTGCAAAACTGATTCGCAATCATAGCCAGTGAGCATAATGGAAAGTGAAATGAGAAACTGTTACACTTGCTAAAAGATTGGCATTGATTCCAGATCAAGCAGATAACCTACTGCAAGGTTGTGTGTCACTGGAATATTTCGGGTTTGTTAAAACGGGACAGCAGTCATTGTTGTAAAGAAACGAATGTCTTCTAGCTGCCTATCTAGACGATGTCATTGACCACACTTAAGTTAAATGTTTGAATGTGTACTAATCCATCTTTGAGTATAAAGCAAATTTTGTAGTAAATTATGTTTCTTCAAGGATACGTATCTGATCATATTAACATTAGGCAAACAAGGCTGTTAAATCCGGAAAATAGCCCTACTAAAAGCACATAAATTCAATCTTTTGTCCATAGCATATTGACAGTAACCCTTGTCCATTATCTACTCCTTGCCACCACTATGTTTCTCCAGTTGCATGCTGAGTGAACTAGAGAATGGTTTGGCCAGTCTTCAAGTAATGTTATTATTCTCAAAGAGACACAATTTATTACAGAATTTGCTTTAACCTTTAAATACATTCCATGATCATTTAAACATTAGATACATAGGTAATAAGTTAAGTATTGCTGAGTATCCTGCGTACACCTTAGGTATCCTGCTTGGAAAGAAAGACTGGATTCCCTCTGTGAAAAATAATATGTTATCCTGCTTAAAATAACATGGCCTAATGTCACATGATTGTGACCACTCTATCATGTTAAGAAGATGATTACTAAATCACTGATGAATTCAGGGAAGGCAAGATGCTGTGCTGGTTTAACAAGGTCTGGTGGTCATCTATGTTACAGCCGCAGGACAAAATGGATTCAGATTTTGTCTCTATACAGCAAAATGCCTAAAACAAAAACTTAAGGATGACTGCATGCCATCCAATGATATCTAGGATCCAAACAATGCCATCCAATGATGCCTAGGAACCAACATTGCCATCCAATGATGCATAGGATCCATACATTGCCAGCCAATGATGCCTAGGATCAAACCATTGTGCTCTAATGCAATGCACACAGATATCGCACTAATGTCTTGAGCTGAAATCCTCATAAAGCAACTTAAAAAATTCAGCAAATAATTTATTTACCTAAATTGCAAAGTGAAAACTGAAAAGACATGTATAGTATTGCGAATAAAATCTCAATTTTAGATGTCCTATCATAATGTCCAACAATATAGATTGTTCTGAATTCCTTTAGTCTGGAATGTTCTGATGTATTACAATTATGTAATCAAGAACATAATTGAAGGAATTCTAAATAATCTCAAAGTAAAGTTTTAATCCAAAAAGTAAAAAAGCAACTTTGAAAATAAAAAGTACAATTTAAATAATTTCTCTCAAGTTATATATGAACACAATTATAAATGATTCCAGATACTGATCGTAAAACAGGAATTAAAAACCATGTCGATGAACTGAGTATATTTTCAAATGTTCATTTGTATTGATTTCTCATCCAGAGGTTATTCCAATTTACTTGAATGCAACTTATTTACAGCAAACAAGCATAAGTGAAGTCAGGTAGGATGGCAAAGTTCAGGTTAGAGCTGTACCGATGTCACTTTTTGCCGATTATGCCGATACCGCGTATAGCCGATTATCAAAATTGCCGATACCGATTATGAGACCGATTATTTGATTATCATATAATGTACTCAGGTATAAGCCGACAAATTTAGAAAACAATAAAGGCCTGAAATTACTACTCTGTTGTCCACAGACCGTGGGGGTGGGCGATTTTTTTTTTTTTTGCAAACAGGAAAGTTTCGCGGCACAATAAATATGTTCTAATCACTATGTAAATTGAGGCAATGCTTTTGAGTTTATTGCCGACTTTCTATGAGCAAAGGTCGTCGGCTTGCTTTGACGACAACAAATACTCGTTATTGCTGCGGCAACATCAGATAATTGTAAAACATTGATATAGAATTGTTTTATTTGTTTAGTATATGTCGGTGCTTCAAAGGTACAGTAAAACCTGTTATGACTTATGAGAGACCGCCCCTTCTGCCAGATGGTGGCTTGGTGAAACACTAACAAAAGAAATAAAAAATAATTTTAAAAGATCCGGAAATGATTCTCACTTACTAGTATTAAAGACAATGAGTTCGTTCATCCTCCAGGCATTACGGATTAACTGAAAGACAGACGACGTACTCAAACCTACAATGAAACCCTTTCAAACAATTTCTCACTGGGATATAAGGACTATCGGTGTTTTGTGAGTTTTCATAAAGATAAAGAAAAAACACAAACCTCAAAATTGACTGTGTATATATCCATCATTACTCCCTTTGATGTTAATCTTACTGGCTATTCACATGACTTTGGCACTACAATGGCGGTTAGCGACATGTACTTTAGTCTGGTTTACTGCAGTTTACAAATGTTACCGGACGCTGGAGTTGAAAATTTCGCACAACTGGCAGCAAGATAAATTCTTTTTAAATACTTTATTAGAGCAATCTCTTTGTTACAAAAGATTAATTGATGGTTCGATGTGTTTATCTCGATATATGGTTATTCGACTATACAGTAGTGTTAGTTAATGAGCAACTTGTTTGCATACTGCATTTATCCCGAGCTCTAGTGTTACAAAGGATTAAGTTACAGTCAGTCAAAACGCGACTGTATATACAACTTTTATCTGGAAAAATTGGTTATTTAAAAAAATTATTTGCATCGGCACCGATTATTTTTGCCGATACCCGATTATACCGATTGTGCTAATAATCGGTCCGATTACGCGTACGGGCGATTAATCGGTACAGCTATAGTTCAGGTACAAAATATACATTTAATACATATATCAAATATGCGGAAGTGTCTGGTGTGGTTGTCATGACTCGTATTTATGCACTTTGATTAGTGCTTGTGGGTACAGTCAGGATCATTTATGGCCACTGCTATTGTCTTTTTGAAAATTAAGAGGGAGTGCATGATGACTCAGATTGGCCAATGTCGGTACCAATTTTTATCCACAAAGCCTGGTTGTGTCATGAGGATCACCGAACTATTCTATCCGAATTTAAGATAACTCTGATTGACTCAAAAGGCATGTAACTCACCTGCAAGTCAAAGTCAAGGCTGTCAGGAAAAAGATTCGTACGATAATTGCTTCAATGAGATCCTGTCTAATTGCTTGATTTGCAGTGATTGAACCATGTTAGGACCAAGCACAGACTCTTTCTTTCAAACATTATGATTGATTTGGATGTATTAAAATTAACTAGTAGGTCTACATAGGTATTTATCATGACATATTATTTTTGCCATGGTGCCTGAATGTCATGGAGCTGTAGCATGTGATGGTAGTTGGTGACAACTTTTTCTCCTTATTGAGCACCTTAAGACAGTCGGCTAGTCAAGGCATTCAAATGGACTATGGCACTGCCTCTACACCAGTCCCTGAAAAGATCCCCCATAAAACTTCTGATTTGAAGGCAGTCTTCCTCTCAAGAATACATCCCTACTTTAAGGTCTGAATTCATTTCTCACAAGGTTGTTGATTACAAAGGCGAAGTGTGAAGGAGAAGATGGTATGGAAAAGATTGAAACAGCTGTGATCCTGGTTGTTTGACAAGATTTGGCTTGTCCTTAAACGTAATGGGTAGGTTTATTAATACATCGAGTAGATTCTTGATGCAGGACTTTTCCCATCTAGGAGGAGTAATCAAACGTTTCTTGCAATTCTGACACAATATGTTGGGAAATAATTTCAGCGCCAATATCATGTGTGTGCATGTTGTCAATGGATGTGTGTGTGTGTGATTATGATTTTTAATGCAGCTTTAACAATCTTTCATTCATGTCACTACAATGTCTCCAGTGAGGCAGTTTATAATGATGTCTAGCACTGGGGCATCATAACGCAGACATGTAGCATGATGTCCCACCCAATCACATTATTCTGACAACAAGATAATGTGTGTGTGTGTGTGTGTGTGTGTGTGTGTGTGTGTGTGTGTTGTCAATGGATGAAGGTACTATTCTATTTGACAAGACAATATTATAATATCAGCCAGAACAATGAATTTGCTGGAAATTTGTTTGACTTTCATGTTGATCTGAAGATAACAACACCAATGAAGAAGCTGATATACAAGCATGAATAGGTCAGGTGACCAAGTGCTTCTTTTTGAGGAGCAAGTCATCAATACAGAGTTGCTAAACATAAACGTGAATGGTTTCCTGATGAGTCTTTCATTTCAGAGCTCAAAGGCATTTATGATTATTTGTTTAGTGGGCTGATGTGAAGAGGACGTTCCCTAAGGCATCATCTGCTTCTGACCATATCAAAGCCCAGCAGCTAGTGTGCTCTCCATCTATAGGTAATGGAGGCATTTGCAACACGAATGTATAAGGATAACCTAGAGGTGTCAGATCTGCTGCCACATTGAGTAACCTAAGGAGTTGCAAGAAAACACCTGACATTGACATTGTAATGGAAATGGATTCTACAAGACATGTAGTACATCAGATGCATACATGAAGTAGATATGCTAGAGTGAGATTAATTACAAACTGCATACCCTGATAAACAAAACACTGGTAAGTCAAATTTGTCCCAGCTCCCCAAGAACCTGAAATAACAGGGAATGTCAATTGGATGAGGATGATGATGCAATCTACAATTTTAGTGAAAGATCAGGCTCTCTTATTTAGACTGGACAGATGGACTTGAAATTGGTAAATGTTCTCTTCGCAAGAAAACACAAGACACTTGTGTGGCATCAGGTGGAAATGGACATGAAAGCTGGCATCTGTGAGATCGAAAAATGACTGCCTACTCATCCATTTGAATGCTGAATACTTGGCCATCATTCATTATCTCCATCTTGAACATCAGAGGAAGAATGAATTCATTGAGGCAACACAAGTCTATTAATGGCAACAACTTATGATTGGCCTTCTTTATCAGAAACATACCTTATCGTAACCCCTCATAGTTTTACTTTCATTAATCTTCTCTGCCAGTTTATTGATGTGTGACTCTATTGCATACTGAAGAATATTTTCCTCCTGTTCTGATGGCAAATTCATAAGAAGGGATTAAGAAAAAACTGGACAATGGTGAAGAATTTCCTTCCTGAAATGACAGGGGTTATCTGTTATTCATGAATAGGTTCACCCAATGAGCCAGGAGGATGGTCAGCCCAGCTTTCAGAAATGTGTAAGCTGAACAGGTCAGCTTTCATACAGGTCTTGTCAGCAGAATGATTGGACAAATTTTTCACTTCTATCCCCTTCCTGATCTGAATGGGTAAGTCGGCTTAGATATACAGAAGGATCTTGCGCTAATATTCCTGTCCTTACAAATACATGAAGCCATATGTCTGATCAATCAGTCGTCTCTAACAGTAAAATCCCCTTTGGATTAATAAGAAAAATGAGTCCAAATATATACAACTTTTGGATGGATAGCTTGAACTGAATGCCAAAACAATCGGAATAAATTTGAGTCTTATTTCATACTATGTTGCATACAGAAGTGAAGCTTAAATACTGGCAACACCTAGTGGTGGAAAGCAGAGGTAATGGCAAATGTCTTTTTCTAAATGATAATTAGCCAGAAAAGACAAATTTTCATCCTTTTGAAGGACTGGATTTGGGATGTAGCAGGCATATATTCCTAAGTTTTGTGTTTTAGGGTATAACACCATTTTTCAACACACAACAGGCTATAAATGGCTGCCAGTATTATTGGTGGAGGAAGAATCCGGGTAAACCCCCGGAAAGAACCACCGACCCATGAGAAGCATATGGCAAGCTTTCTCACATCACTACATTAGCCAAATCTTAGACTCGAACCCACGCAGACAGAGGTGAGACGGCAGTGATCCGTACCAGAGAATGCTTTAGACCACTCAGCCACTCGGGGCCCCTACATATATTCTTAAATGTTAATACCAAAAGTCAATGTATTTAATGGTGAAATCAGTATATGCTGGCAAAATTCACATAATATCAACATTAAAATTTTCCTCAATCACTGCACAAAAAGCTCTGTCCAGTCATTATCGACTATTAAGTCAAGTGAAACTAATGGAGCTGACTTATATATGTGGATGGTACTAAACAGTAAATATCCATAAAAATCATCTGCATCACCTATCTGGTCTATAATATTTTCCAGTCATCGGTTGCAAACATATTATAGGACCAATACATATCACTAAATTAATATACATGTAACCAACGCTCCCTCTATGTGCGCAGCTGCTCAGGCATCCCAGCACAGCTGAATTGTCAATTGTTGCTCAATCCAACGTTATATTTTGCTTGTCTCCGTAATGCTATCATTCGCTTAGAGGGAATGTTGCATGTGACATGGCAAGGATTATCAAAATGGTGCTCATATGTATGCAATGTAATGTATTTGAAAAATAAATTATGTGAGTTCTTATCTGGTCCTGATTTAATCATCGTTGCAATCATATCTGATCCTGATTTAACCATCAATGTAATCATATCTGGTCCTGATTTAATCATCAATATTATCATATCTAGTCCTAATTTAACCATCAATGTAATCATAACTGATCCTAATTTAACCATCAATGCAATCGTATCTAGTCCTGATTTAACCATCAATGCAATCGTATCTAGTCCCGGTTTAACAATCAGTGTAATTGTGTCTGGTCCTGATTTAACCATCAATGCAATCATATCTGGTCCCGATTTAACCATCAATGTAATTATATTTGGTCCCAGTTTTAACCTTCAATGTATCCAAAGAGTACAGTGTATCCATCATTACCAAACCACCTTTGCTTTTCCTGGTGGTTGTTCCTACTTTGCATTTTGCTCAGTAAATTTGTATTTCAAAATGTACTTGCAGAAGCATTAAATTAATATGTTGTCATATGAATTTTCTTTTGTACGGAACATCATTTTCATCTGTCAGAACTATACTGGTATTTCATATAGAACATCAATATAGGGTCCATTTCAGGACCATTCAGTCTTGTAGCAGCCCATGGTAATTTAACAACCAAACAGTTAACCTTCTATTAATTTCTAATAATTCTGATTTGACTGATATTTGGAATATGTGGTGCCATCATTTGCAATAAATATTTATGTAACTATGCAGAAAAGAACTATGGAGTAAAGTCAGGAATAAATAAATAAAATACATCAATACGTGGATACATTAATAGAGAAAAAGGTTTTAATCAATTTGCCATTTCATAAATTTGCAAGAAACTAACATTATTTTTTACTTTTGTTTTACTTGTCCTTAAAGATAATATTAATAGAAGCTATATATTAAAATGTCTTCACTGTATTAATACATATAATGGACTGGAAAGCAACTAACATCAGGACTGGGACTGTAAGAACAGAATAACACTGATGCAAAACAGACTGGCATTATTTCATGAGTAGCAAAGTTGCAAAATGACCAGATGCTGTTTAAGAACTGGAAATAGCACCAAGTCATTTTTATATGAAAAAAAACAAGTCATTAAATATTAACACTCACACTGGTATATTTTAATTGTAACTAAATAGATGCACAGATTCATAATTATTTGTGATAACAGCAACCAATTTTTCAAACGTTTCAGTCAGACAATAAACAAATACCATCAAATTCGGATCTGATTCATTGTCTCATCTTCTGAAATGTCACTATTTACTCATGATCTTGAAACTCTACCTTTTCTTTTTCTGCATCCAATTTCCTCTTCATAATTCTTTGTGTGCTGGGCTGACTGTCAGTGGACACAGGATGGGCACCTGCCAAAATAATTATTTATTGTGCAATCTTTAGTTTACTAAATCTCAAGACCTAACTAAGAACATACATTTGTATCAACAGGGGAGATAAACAGCAATATGTATCAACAAAATGTGAGAAAAGATGGCAATATGCATCCAGCAAAATGCTGACATTGGTCTTTATGTCAAGCATACCACAGAGGTATTTTGCAAAACAAAGAGGATGAGACAAAAGGATACTAATATAAATGACAAAGAAAACGCTTTTAAAGCTTATATAGGTTGCGAACAGACATACATGTAAATGACAGTACAGAAATACATAAATAAATTTGGCTGTAAAAGTGACTGCACTGTAATAAGCTTCCACCAAGATGAGCTCTACAAAATGAAAAGACTGGATATCAAAATTAAAATACTGGACATCAAAATTAATATGCCAAATGTCAAAATTAAAATACTGGACATCAAAATTAATATGCCTAATGTCAAAATTAAAATATTGGATGTCAAAATTAAAACACTGGATGTCAAAATTAAAATACTGGATGTCAAAATTAAAACACTGGATGTCAAAATTAAAACACTGGATGTCAATGTGATCATTATGTTCAGTTTCCACTAAAGTAGGCTCCACACTGAATATTGTGGTTAATCTATGTCGCTGAAACAAAATACAAATGAATGGGTACAAAGGCATATTGTTATGCACATTTCAAGTGTATTGATGTTAGTTTTTTTCACTCCATGATTATATATTATGCATAATTGTATTAAAACTTGACCGTTCCAAAATAAAGTTAATGTTGTACCTGACTAGGGATTCATTTTAGTAAACATTAAGTATTCAGCTTATTATTAATCAAAACATATTTATTGTAGTCTAAGGCTAGGACACTGGAATTCCCTCAAAGAATAACTTGTTGTACCTGATGTTGACTGCATTCTTTATTATAAATTTAGTAACAGATTTTATTCTGTAAACAACCCAGGGTCTTCTAAAATGAAAAATTCTACTAAACAGACATAGTGATTTGAGAATTGTTGATTGTTACCTAAATCAAGTAGAGGGGTTAATAATCTTGTTCTTTTAAGAAATTACTCATTCCTGTGCTAATATCTGAAGCAGAAATCATTTGTATTTTTATATTCAGATTTTTATTTATTCAATTTAATGGAAATACAATGTGCTCTTCAACAGAATCCAGACAAGAACACAATGTATTATATTATTGTGATTAACCAAAAACTGTTGGCACATCTCCACATCACAGTCTAACAAAGGCACGTCAACACATTTAGTGTTGGATCTTATTTCGAATGCCCCAGTAATGTGATTAGAACATTATTCGATCAGACTGGTGATCTAACTTTTTGGACTTTTTGGGATTTAAGTAGTACTACTTAAAGTTCTTGCTAAATTGATGATTTGTTGTCCAAGGGGAAATACACTATTTGGTGAACTTTTCAAAACTTGTTGGTTTTCAGTTTAAGACAACAGAGGTGTAATAATACATGCACATGGATGTGAAAGTGACTGAACTGCAATGAGTTTCCACCAAGGTGAACTCCACAAAATTAAAAATATTGTTGAAATACAAATCAAAATAAAACAAATTAATATAGTTCCTTAAACAATCTGTTTTGATCTCCAATTTTCCAGTTCATGCATCACAAAGTAAAATTAACGCTCTTCTAGGTCAAACTAATTTTCCAGTCAATTTCATCCTTTAAACTGCTGACTGTTGAAACCAAAACAGATATTCCTCAGCAATACACATCTAACAAGATTTTCAAATCAGCTGATGTGGCAGGCATAATGCATTTCAAAATTGGCACGATTTTAATATAGGATTAACAGGACATCATCAGTAGTCTATTGGTGAAACCATTATAATAATGATCATCCATTCAGGGGAGGTAATAAGGTCTAGAAGATGGCCATCATGTCAACCTTATGGTTTTGACAACTAGGCATCATAAGAAAATGTGTCGTTGATAGCCACATCTTGAAATGAAATTCATTTGGGAATAGAGATATGAATATTTGCAAGATATGGACCATGTTAATGATAGTAAGTGAATTTGTTTCAAGACCAACCAGATATCTAAAAACAATGTACTCTTCTGATGAAAACCTACATCAAAATGACTAAATATTTAATAGGAGTAGCAATAATGTGATTTTCAATATCATTAAATACTGGATGTCAGATCAGCACCATTTTGATTTAAGATCAACAAAATATAAGTCTTTTCATGAAATACCCGTGATGATGTGATAATTCATTTAGGAAAATTGGAAATAACAATTAATTTTAAAACCAGTTAAATGGGAAACACGTTTGTTTAGGCCTGATTGCAACCAAATGCAGATATGACCATCAGACTAGGAATTGTAGAAATAAACCTAGTTTGAACTAGTCATCCTTGTGATCATGAATGAATGATGCCAAATTTGGCAGCCATCATTGATGATAGTTTTTTACAGTCATCATTACAATCATCAGTGATGCCAGATTTGACAATCAAGATTACAATCATCATTGATGATAGATTTTACAGCCGTCCATGCAATCATCATTGATGCGAAATTTGGCAGCCATAATTGCAACCATCATTGATAACAGATTTGATAATCATCATTACAATCATCATTGATGCCAGATTCAACTGCCATTATTGCAACTATCAGTGATGCCAGATTAGAATGTCATCATTGCAGTTATCATTGATAATAGATTTGACAGTCATCATTACAATCATCATTGGCACCAAATTTGACTGCCATCATTGCAATCATCATTGATGCCAGATTTGACAGCCATCACTGTTATCATCATTGATGTCAGATTTGACAGCCATCCTTGTCATTATTGATGATAGATTTGACAGTCATAATTACAATCATCTTTGATGCCAGATTTGACAGCCATCATTGCAAACATCATTGATGATAGATTCGACAGCCATCATTGATGCCAGATTAGACAGTCATCATTGAAACCATCATTAATACCAGATTAGACAGCAACCATTGTGATCATCATTTATGCCAGATTTGAAAGCCATTATTGTGACAATCATTGATGTCAGATTTGACAGCCATCATTGTCATCATTGCATTGATGGCAGATCAGCACCATAATTACTTAGGTTTATTTACATGTCATGAAACCAATTTCAGTGAAAACTCTTTATCAATAATAAGAATTAAAATGGGACTAATCAAATAATAACCCAGCATGTATTATTATAAAACCCATACCAAAATGAAATCAAATAATAATCCTTATTATAAAACCCAAACTAAACTGGAATCAAAAAATAATCCTTAATAAAAACCCAAACTAAACTGGAATAAAAAAATAATCCTTATTATAAAACCCATACCAAACTGGAATCAAATAATAATCCTTATTATAAAACCCAAACTAAACTTTAATCAAATAATAATCCTTTTTGTAAAACCCATTCCAAGCTGGAATCAAATAATAATCCTTATTGTAAAACCCAAACTAAACTGGAATCAAATAATAATCCTTATTATAAAACCCATACCAAACTGAAACCCAATTTATAATCCTTATTATAAAACCCAAATTAAACTCAAATTAAAAAAAATCCTTATTGTAAAATCTCAACCAAACTGAAATAAAAAAAATAATCCTTTTTATAAAATGCATTTTAAACTGAAATCTAATAATAATCTTTATTATAAAACCCATACCAAACTGAAATCAAATAATAATCCTTATTATACAACCCAAAATAAACTGAAATCAAAAAATAATTCTTATTATAAAACCCATAACAAAATGAAATAAAAAAAAATAATCCTTACTATAAAACCCATACCAAACTGAAATAATAAAATAATCCTTAGTATAAAACCCAAACCAAACTGAAATAAAAAAAATAATCCTTATTATAAAACCCATACCAAACTGTAATCAAATAATAATCCTTATCATAAAACCCATACGAAACTGAAATAAAAAAATAATCCTTATTATAAAACCCAAATTAAACTAAAAAAAAAAATCCTTATTGTAAAATCTCAACCAGACTGAAATAAAAAAAATAATCCTTTTTATAAAATGCATTTTAAACTGAAATCTAATAATAATCTTTATTATAAAACCCATACCAAACTGAAATCAAATAATAATCCTTATTATAAAACCCCAAAAAAATGAAATAAAAAAATAATTCTTATTATAAAACCCATAACAAAATGAAATAAAAAAAAATAATCCTTATTATAAAACCCATACCAAACTGTAATCAAATAATAATCCTTATTATAAAACCCATACCAAACTGGAATAAAAAAATAATCCTTAGCATAAAATCCATACCAAACTGGAATCAAATAATAATCCTTATTGTAAAACCCAAACTAAACTGGAATCAAATAATAATCCTTTTTGTAAAACCCATACCAAACTGGAATCAAATAATAATCCTTATTATAAAACCCAAACTAAACTGAAATCAAAATAATAATCCTTTTAATAAAACCCATACCAAACTGGAAGAAAAAAATAATCCTTATTATAAAACCCAAACTAAACTGAAATCAAATAATAATCCTTATAATAAAACCCATACCAAACTGGAAGAAAAAAAATAATCCTTAGTATAAAACCCAAACCCAACTAAAATCAAATAATAATCCTTATTGTAAAACCCAAACTAAACTGGAATCAAATAATAATCCTTTTTGTAAAACCCATACCAAACTGGAATCAAATAATAATCCTTATTGTAAAACCCAAACTAAACTGGAATCAAATAATAATCCTTATTATAAAACCCATACCAAACTGGAATCAAATAATAATCCTTATTGCAAAACCCAAACTAAACTGGAATCAAATAATATTCATTATTGTAAAACCGATACTAAACTGAAATTAAATAATAATCCATGGCAAAGATCTGTTGCAGAAACTAAAATCTATAACAATGGCAAATGAGGGGCCTGAGTTCTTCTGACTAAATGATGGAGATTAACCTAATTGGACTCAAGGTACTAATGGTATGATAAATTAGAACCAGTATGAAAATGGGTGAAGATAAAATAGTGTATATTTGAGTTTCACTGTCCAGGATTAGTTGATTACAGGAGATACATATTAGTAAAGAGAATCGTTTGAGAGCTTATCCTAGTTGCAAGTAAACACAACTAGAGAGAGTGTTTTATTGAATTCCAGTCCTTTAACAAACTTGAGTTTGGAAGACCTGTCACTGAAACTAGCACCTGACTCTTTGGTGTGGAATTCAAGCACCTTGTTCCAACACATGCAGATCCCAAACATGATGAGGCTCATGTTCTTTTTCTAGAGAAGCTGGGTGAATCTATACTGATAATCAAAGGTTGATTTATTATGAAGCCCATACCAAACTGAAATTACAATAATAATTAATAAACGTTTGATGCAGAAACACTTTTTAAGGATGGAAAATAAAGAGCCATAATCCCTCTGAATAAGATGAGGAAACTGAATGATGAACATTAAACTTTATTTAATGTTTCATCAGAATCAAGAAACGTGTTATTATGCCAATGATGCCTAAATACAGTGCCTAAAATAACCTAACACAAACCTTACAGGCACATTTGGAGTATAAAGGTGGATAGACTAATTTGTGTTACTTTCTCTCTGACAATGGTAGTGCAAAGAAATCTGACTTAGCACCTCATTCCAATTATGTGGTTTAAACTTTGTTTGTCATCTCACCTGTGTAAGTAACAAGTTTGGAATCCCTGTTTTTAAAGCAGGCATGGAACACAGACAGATAAAGTTATGCATTACTATAATATGGTTTACAATTTTTGTTGTGGAGAATAAAATGCTACACATTACATACCATTAACATTCTGCACTCCTCAATTAAGTTATGCATCACTATAATATGGCTCTACTGTTGTTGTAGTGGATAATAAAAAGCTTCACGTTAGTTACCATTAAAACTCTACATTCCGCAATAAAGTTATGCATTACTACAATATGGCTCTACAATTTTTGTGGTGGAGAATGAAAAGCTACATGTTACGTACCATTCAAAATCTACACTTCCCAATAAAGTTATTCTGATGAAAATAAAGTCAGGATGACAGACAAGACATCAAAGGGCCATAACTCATCTAAATGGAGACATGTAAAAATAAAATCAAAAAATTCCAGCAACATAAGCAGCCAAGCCAAAAGTATGATTCAGATCAAACAAATGAAACTAAAATTACATGAAAATTGAGCATTTCAAACAATTTCAGCTAAATGACAAATAAAATAGTTCCACTTTATATGACTGATTTTAAAGAAATGTATTCCTACATCATTGTAACTGTTTCCAACACCAAACTATCTGATCTGGAATTCTGTGTTCCTAAAACATATAATCATGTTTTCCATTCTTACATCAACTATGAAGACAGTCTTTGTGTACAAACTATTTTAGGGGCATATATCAGTTGTCGTTTC
The DNA here is from genome assembly GCA_030141615.1 of Unio pictorum. Taxonomy (NCBI): domain Eukaryota; kingdom Metazoa; phylum Mollusca; class Bivalvia; order Unionida; family Unionidae; genus Unio; species Unio pictorum. The sequence goes on along the minus strand of JARLTB010000232.1, from coordinate 4,396,133 downwards.
AGTTGTCATCCATCGTATACACATGAATGTTGTGGATAAAAATTTCAAGCTGAGACCCACAGGTCGTAACGAAATAAGCATATATATATATATGGGTCACTGTCAGCTGTATGTTTACATAGGATATTTTTTCATGCCCATTATGTACAATGGGATAAATAAATGGTCAATATTAATTGCATGAATACATTTATCTTTCCTTGTCCTGTGTGTGATTATGTGCATTCTTTTGGGGGTTATCAATAGTTTCAATATTATGATGCTAGGTTACACAAGATCCAGAGAGAGCAATACACCCTTTTGGTCAATATCAAAAATACCTGTGTAAAATTCTCTTATCATGCTCGTGAAGTACATGGGGTTAGAGGGGACGGTCTCAATAATTTCTTTGTTATGTCCCAGGGATACATTCCCATATGTAAAGAGAGGCTCCCCAGCACTTTGACAAATATAGAAACTTGGTTTATTGATCGCATCACCAATTTCTCTGCCATATGAGACAAACAACACCAGGCTATCCACAGACCCATTGCCACCTGGCCCCTGGAGAGTTTTCAACATGAATCCGGAAAGTGTTCTTGGAATCAACAATGTCTGACAAAATAAAGATATAAACAGTCTCTGGTTTGGCAAGACCTCATGTGATCAAATCAATATTTATTAATTAATCATGGATTCGTTAAAAGATTGACAACAAAAAACAATAAGCAACTCATCTTTTTTAAAGTGCTGCTGCTGGAAAGAAACTTAGGAGGAATCCTGTAACTGATATCATCCAGATGAACTTCCTCTTCACCCTTTCCCGTTTGCATATGTACATACCTTTGTTATAAAACTATCACCTATCTATTGCACTAAGTTATAATTGATCAACTATTTTTCTTTATCTTCTTCATTCACAATACCATGCTCAGTGGCGTGATCTTGCTCATAATCCTGCAGATGCTTGAATGTTGTACAACACAATAGTCTTGGGTCTCACTGGATAGTTTCTCATTCTGACACCTCCCTAATATTTAAGGTAGAAGGCATGAGCCTAATTATCACCATTATAGCATTTTTCAGTTGACACATAAGCTAAATCTGTAATGTGGTTTAGATTTACTTTGAGTTAGGTTTGGAAACTGGTTGACTTGTTGGTGACTGCCTGTCACAGTTAGACTAGCACAGAAGATCACATGCATTACTTGGGCTTCAAATGAGCCACGGAGTTGGCTTGCATATTTACATGTGTCTGCTACAGAGGTAAATATATAAAAATCTAGATGGTTGAGGGGTGATGAAAAGTATGCTAATTTGTTACAGTACTAGTGAGCTTTATTCATGTATAAGGCACATACTGATTATATTAGCTCTCTTGTCACAGGCAAATATTCAAAATACCCCCTTTATGTAAAAAAAATGAATGTGAAGAAGAGGGGATTGGGGCAGTCTTGATTCAGTATAAAAGCCACTAGTTGCATGAGGAATTAATTTTAATTCCTCAGTCAGAGTCTTACAAGCATCACTTCAACAAAAATCATTAGTTAATGTTTATTTGTGTCTTTAATGTAATATTATTATCATTTTTTCCTATACGTCATTGTCAGACAAAAATTTGCCAACAGTGAGACCTTGTGTGATTCTGTGATTGATATGAACTGCCATTGATATGTTTAAAAAAATAACTTCTTGAACCTTTAAATGTTCAATCAGTGTGAAATCACTGTGTGAATACAATACTGTATCCCTTTTGTAAACTAGAAAGTTTAGAATTCATCAAAGCAAAAATTATACCTCCAAAACGTTCTACAAACATAAGTCAAATAGTGTACTAATATCACATAGATACTCTGATTTTAATTAAATGTCATTATTATATGAGTAATTTTTTAATTTTAACTATCTAATTCTATTTAGATTTATTTTTAAAATTATTTTAATTCTTCACTGCAGAATAACTTTATTTAAGACAGTGATCAACTATAACATGATGATTTATAAAGTGAGAATGTAAGTACATTATCAAACATGGGTTGGCTTTGCCAAATGAATCCCTTGCTTAAGTAAATACCATTTAAACATTATTTGTGGGATATACAAAGAAACAAAAACAGTGACTCCACTGATTATGAGCCTTATGGTGGTGGGGATACTGTACCATAACCAGATACAAAATAGCTAATACAGATATTACAAACTTGATTGGGTTATCTAAATATGGCTGAAACGATATGTTAGAAACTCATTGTTATCAGTACCATTGGTGAAATATATTTTAATATAAAACGCTGATTGACAGAACCTGTAATTCTGAACAAAATAGTGTTTTAAGATGTCAAGTTAGTTAAAACATGAAATTTGAAATTTAGTTGTATTCTAGCAAGTTAAAACAATGTCACATCTATACATTAACACAGTAGAAAGCCTAAAATCTTTTTTCTATTTGCTAGGGCTAAAATCTTTTTTTCTAGTTGCTAGGACAAGAAAATAGGTCACTGTGACCTACTTCTGCCCATGATGAATATATCTATGACTGACTTTTACTAAAATATCCTGGCGGTATACTGCCCGTGAAGAATATATCTATGACTGACTTTTACCGATATATCCTGGCGCTATTCTACCTATGATGAATATATCTATGACTGACTTTTACCGCTGTAGACTGGCATTATACTGCATAAGAACACTAGAATGAGAAATGCATATAAACCACCTTTAAAGTACATATATGTGCCTCTCATTACAAGGGGAATTAACCTGTATTAGTCAGCATGAATTACCGGTAGTGTGACTGTCTTAAACCCCTCGTCTTGTAAACACAAGGCAATTTGCAAACATATTAAACTATATATAATAAACATGTTATTTTACCTCAAACTAAATAAGTCTTGTTATTTTACCTCAAACTAAATAAACATGTTATTTTACCTCAAACTAAATAAATCTTGTTATTTTACCTCAAACTAAATAAACGTTATTTTACCTCCAACTAAATAAATCTTGTTATTTTACCTCAAACTAAATAAGTCTTGTTATTTTACCTCAAACGAAATAAATCTTGTTATTTTACCTCAAACTAAATAAATCTTGTTATTTTACCTCAAACTAAATAAACGTTATTTTACCTCCAACTAAATAAATCTTCTTATTTTACCTCAAACTAAATAAACATGTTATTTTACCTCAAATTAATAAATCTTGTTATTTTACCTCAAACTAAATAAATCTTGTTATCTTACTTCAAACTAAATAAATCTTGTTATTTTACCTCAAACTAAATAAGTCTTGTTATTTTACCTCAAACTAAATAAACGTTATTTTACCTCCAACTAAATAAATCTTGTTATTTTACCTCAAACTAAATAAACATGTTATTTTACCTCAAACGAAATAAATCTTGTTATTTTACCTCAAACTAAATAAACGTTATTTTACCTCAAATTAATAAATCTTGTTATTTTACCTCAAACTAAATAAATCTTGTTATCTTACTTCAAACTAAATAAATCTTGTTATTTTACCTCAAACTAAATAAATCTTGTTATTTTACCTCAAACTAAATAAACATGTTATTTTTCCTCAAACTAAATAAACGTGTTATTTTACCTCAAACTAAATAAATCTTGTTATTTTACCTCAAACTAAAAAAAATGTTATTTTACCTAAAACTAAATAAATCTTGTTATTTTACCTCAAACTAAATAAATCTTATTTTACCTCAAACTAAAAAAAACGTTATTTTACCTCAAACTAAATAAATCTTGTTATTTTACCTCAAACTAAATAAATCTTGTTTTTTTTACCTCAAACTAAATAAATCTTGTGATATTCCATATCGCTTGAAGTGAATTGAAAATACAGTGACAATATGAATCGACATGGTGTCCCTCTTGAGGGTAAGTTGGGGATAAATTGTTCCCCCATTATCAATTTGAATTCACCTTGCTTTCTTGCTTTCTCTTACTCCACAATATAAACCTAATCCAGGCTAAGTAGAGAATGTAAATGTGTGTCTGTTCATTTGATTCAATTACATGTGTTCTTGTACCTGAAAACTGGATTGTAAATTAAAATGTCCGATAATACTTAACAACACACCTTAAGTATATAAACGGGTTAATCCATGTTTAAAAGTGTTTAGGTTGGCGCTAAGTCACAAAAGGTGCAGCTCAGAAGTCTGTGCCCCTTAAGCTGGTGATCAGACCTAATACAATTACATTCCTGGTAATTGAAAGCTTATGAAATTGTTATGTGGTGTGCTGATTTTGGTCAAAAAGTTGACAAATAGTTGCAGTGTAACATGTTTTCAGGCTTTTAGAATCATGTCACAAGTTACAAATAACATAAGACATTTCGTAATGGATTATTGTACAATAGAACAATTTTGGAAGTCTTTCTTTGTACAAAACAACTGTGGGTTGGAATCATTTGAATTACAGTGTTGTGTGTATATGGACATTGGATAGCTTCAATACCACTCTTGAACAGTTCTACCATTTCATTGGCTCCTTGTTCCTGTGCAATTTTATGTCATAAGTGTCCTGTACTGTATATATTCAGATTCAGATGTCACTACATATATGTACTACTTCTGCCATGTTGGTAATATATCCCTCTGTTTTGGAGTACAAGTCTGATTCACCTAATTCGAATCACAATTTCCAGCAAGACATATCAGTTACAATTGTCAAAGCTGTTGATCTTTTTTAAAAATGTTGACAATGATATGCTATCATCAGTCTACCAAATGAATAGCAGAATAAAATGACCAACTTCATTAATTTCGAAACATATAGTCTAACCTAACAAAAAAGCCATGTGCAATTTTTAAGTTTTGCATTTTTATTTTTATTTAATTTTAAAGCATTTTTATGCTTTAAGAACAAAATTAAACTTTACTTTTTTAATAGCTAAGTCCACTTATGACCCTGACTACACATAATTATTCACAAAATTCATACAACCCCCTGAGCTACCTGTCCTGCTGGTTGTGGGTTTCTCAACTGTCCTTCTTGATTTCCGCGGCTTACGAAACGTCCTGAGCTGTTCATTGGTAGCAGTATCAGCATGCGTTGATGTGGTAGGCAAAGTAAAGTCTACTGTATCAGATGTCATGGTCTGCGTTTTTGACTTGAATCTCTTTGGTGGCAATTGTCCCTGATCAAAGATATTAAATATTGTGATAAAACTGCCTTGGAGACAATATATACAACAGTCTAATGGTTAAAGGTAGCATGGTACAACCTTGTAGAAAATATATACAACAGTCTAATGATAAATGTAGTATGTCACTAATATATATATATATATATATATATATATATATATATATATATATATATATATATATATATATATATATATATATAAGTCTGATGGTAAATATAGCATGGAATTACCTTGTAGAAAATAAATTGGTCAGTCCCATCAGGTTTTTATCTGAGTGAAAACCTATGGATCAAAAGACCATACTGTCTTTATTAGCTAATTATTTTGGGACAAAGACTTATCTTGGATGTTAAGCATTTGCTATGTTATTTCTAAGAAGACCATGCATCCCTGGCTTCATAGCCTGAATTGCCTGCTGATGAGAAGCGGTTGGCCCAGTGGACAAACTTATGGCCTCCACTGGGACATAAGAATGATTTGCAATGAACACTTAAAAAGGTAACCTATAACAGTATGGTCTGCTGCTGCATTGAGCAAGCTTGGTAGGCAAAGGAATTTCCATGTCAACAGAATTTTCCTCGAAAGAAAAGAAGCCAAAATGGTTAATATTTCCAATGCCCGATCCTGAGAGAGATGAACTCTTTTTCCTGTGTATTGATGTCCATTCCTAGGTGAACAATCTGATAAGGTTGGATTTTCCCTTTATGCAAAGCCCAGGCTTGTAAGGAGGATAACTAGGGTTATCATGTCACGTTTAGATATAACTCACGTGATGTTTCTGGAGGATGTGATAGAGATCACAAGATTGTGCCACTGTAGAAATGGCATGGACATGTGTCTTTACTCAATTCATTATACCTTTAAAGACCTAGGAGCTGATGTTGAGCCCCAATGAATTTGTATACTATGTTGCAGACACATTGCAGGAACAGCTTGTAAGCTGTTTGAATAGGGGAATAAAGGGATGCATCTTGAAGTCAACAATGATCTCCCTCTTCAATGGGATTAATAATAATGTCATGGTGTTTCCAGTGAGAACCAAGGAGCATGAATATATAGAGGGTGCAGAGATTGATGATCAGAAGAAGAGTACCTTCAGGACTAAGTCTGATATAAAACCCCTGGTAAACACTGGAACAAACATTATGACCATCTTGCTGCATTATACACTTTGGCTTGCAAGGACTGTGAGGTGGGCATCACTGAGTGGAGCTTTGACAAGATGATTTTCAGAGGTTTTTGTCCTATATGTGGACCTTGGGTACTTTGGATGATTTCCAGTACTATCCCTGTATTGATGCTGTGCTTGTGGGAGAGGGATAATGGTCTCCTTGGTGGATTGTTTGTGGACTTCTTCTATCTGTCCATTAAAAGGATTGTTAGAGGATAAAGGACACACGGTACTAATTATACGGAAGAGCTGTGAACCAGTCTAAAAATGGGTGAAGAAATAATAGAGTATATACAGCTTTGGTGGTCCATAATTGGTTAATAATGAAAATTAAAATTTTAGTAAAAATATTTTTTGAGAGCTTATCCTATCTGTAATTTAAAAAAAAATATAGACAAAATTCTATTGATGCAATTGAAGTAAATTTAGAGGCTTCACCTATTGGTACTCAATAATGAAAGTAGCACCTGATTCATTTGGTGCAGAATCAATAACATGTGCTTCCTGCCAATTTATGTCAACAACATGCCGCGGGTCCTATGTTTTTCTACATTTAAAAACTTACATCAAGGTTAGTTGTGCATGGAAAAATATAGGTCTGACCATCAGCACCCAGAAATGTTAAGTTATTGAATTTTGAATATGACAGTGTTTCCATATGTTTACCATTGGAGTTGAATTAGTACCGTGTGTCCTATACAGGGCCTATACCACAACATGAGCCTGATGTTTCTATGGTTACCACGTGCATCCAGGGTATGATTTTGGTGGTTTTTAGATATGACAATCATAATGGAGTCTTTCTTTTATGATTTGCATGTGATTTTGGGGACAAAATCTATACAAAACACAGATGGGAAGGGTTGTATAAACTGGATGGGGGCATTAATTCTTTTCTTCTTGATGTTTCTCATAAAGCTTGTAAAGAAATGCCCTTTTCTCTGATTTTTTTTCTCTTATATGCTGTACTTGCTGTATGTATTTTATTTCTCCTATATATATATCTTGCTTGCTTTTCAGATGTTGTGCCACAGAACTGCAAGCTGAAATCGTACAACCGATAGATTGACACAGCTTAACCAGAGATTCTCCAGGTCCATGGTTGCAGTTATGGACAGCACTATGAACCCTGCCATGGAAGTTTCTCTTAAAAGTTATATTCTTTGGTAAGTTGTGTTTTATCCTTCAATTTTATATGTTGAGTCACATTGAAGATCAATTATATTTGTCTTTTTTCCTGTCATAGAATTAAACTCCTTCACATATTTCCTATGTTCTGCCACGTCTCTCATGTTGCTGCATTCAATTTTCTGACAAACAGTATTGGAACTTTTCTGCATCCCTTTTGTTGAGGGAGCAGGGACATTCGCACTTAAAAGAATAGTTCTAAACCCTTCATTTCCAACAGAAGTCTCTGAAAGTCCTATCTGTATCGCATTATTTACACAGTCAGTTTTTCTTCCACAACCTTTCCTTGGCATTTCTTGATACAGTTCAAACATTCTTTAAGTGTAACGGCATGATGAACATATTGCTCTCTCTCGCCACACCAGACCTCTTTTCTCTTCATGTTTCAAGTCCCATGACAGAAACCCCTGACATTCAGGGTGTAGGCACTGGTGCTCTTGAAAAACAGTATTCCACATCTCAGCATTTTTTTCTGCATGAACCAATCGATATGTGTTTTTCTCATCAGACCTGTTGATTTAAATAGATAAAACAAGTTTCATGTTAGAAATGTAGTTTCAGATTTGAAACAAAATCTATTTATAAATGCAACATTGCTCTGCACATACTATCAAGTGATAGTACAGAATCATTTAGCTGTAAATTAGAGCTTGCTACTTGGTATGCCAAATCAATGTATATTACCTCCCCTTTGACTAGAATTGAGTGACTGAAGGTTTGATTTATTTCTCTTTTTTTAAATAATGTATGTACTTTATTGAGCTTTATATTGAAAAGTAAGTAATTTAAGACTACCTGTAGTGGAAAGTAGCCATCATAATGATTTTGAGACTTTTTCTAAACTTATTATGAGTTTGGGGTAAATATTGGTATAGTTTTATTCATTAGACAACTTTAATATGCAATTCAATTCTATTACTTAAATTTACCAAGAAGTTTATGCAGTGATAGGTTATATAAGTGCCTGAATATTGAATAGAAACATGGACTTACCCTGGCATCGCAATGTTTTCCACATATTGCTCCACCTCCAGCTTATTTCTTGGCTTGGGTCGAAGCAGTTTGTATATGGGCTTTTCATCGTCATCTTCAATGTCAGCATTATATGAACTTTTTATAGCTTTTTCAAATTTGTCTCTTGTTGTCTTTATGTAATAGACCTCAAGTGGCTTTGTCTTTTGGGTTGATGTACATTATTTCCCCTTGTTGTGGGGAACATTACCAGGCTTGAAGAAATGACTTTGTCTATTCTTTGCTTTCTTATCCTTTCCCATAGTTTTATGCTAAAAAGTATCACTCAGTTATTTAATTCTTCAGTATTATAATACTTATGGAACTTTCCTTTGGCTTTTATACCTTTTTATTAAGATTTGGGGGTGATGAATCACCTGTGTTGATAGTTTAAATAGTTTTAGAATGTCAGCATCTCTGGAGGCCTCATTGGGTGAGTCAAAGTCACAGAAGGACAATGACCTCTTATCATTTTGACCTGTCATGTGGCACACTTATTGGTTTGGTGTGAATGATAGGAATCAGGGATGTGCTGTATCTTATTTCTGTGAATGTCAGCAAGAAAAGAAATGAAATTTTTAAATTTAAAACATTTAAAACTTGTCTTATAGCCAGTGAGAGATGGAAAAACTAGGTGTCATGTAATTTGATACCCTATGATGTCATACTTGCTGATGTCAGCATGTTTGTGTTTATTTTGTGTAGCATGCATGCTATAGAAAGATACCATGATGATACAAAGCCGGAATCTAATTTTTTTAATAACAAGAATAATGCACTAATAAGTACAATACAACACTTCAACATGTAATGCGGATGCAATTTTGCTATGTACAGTAGTATCACATAAAATGCAATTGCACTATTATTCATGCACCAGCATGGCCAGGTCTTTCTTACAATTATACTGTAATATCAATGAGTAAAATACAACTTTTTCAAAAAAATTAAAATCTGGTTATAGGACACACGGTACTAATTATACGGAAGAGCTGTGAACCAGTCTAAAAATGGGTGAAGAAATAATAGAGTATATACAGCTTTGGTGGTCCATAATTGGTTAATAATGAAAATTAAAATTTTAGTAAAAATATTTTTTGAGAGCTTATCCTATCTGTAATTTAAAAAAAATATAGACAAAATTCTATTGATGCAATTGAAGTAAATTTAGAGGCTTCACCTATTAGTACTCAATAATGAAAGTAGCACCTGATTCATTTGGTGCAGAATCAATAACATGTGCTTCCTGCCAATTTATGTCAACAACATGCCGCGGGTCCTATGTTTTTCTACATTTAAAAACTTACATCAAGGTTAGTTGTGCATGGAAAAATATAGGTCTGACCATCAGCACCCAGAAATGTTAAGTTATTGAATTTTGAATATGACAGTGTTTCCATATGTTTACCATTGGAGTTGAATTAGTACCGTGTGTCCTATAGCTGTGCTCTTAGCTTAAACTTAAGGTGGTCCTTTAGGAAGCTGCAGGCAGAGAGCACCAAATCATGATCTGTCAATTGTAAATATTAATATGTGGTTACAGTACCAACCACAGTCTGTTGAGGGGCTCTGTTCAGTACTCAGGCAGTTCTCATCTGTAAGACAAATGTCGCAAAATGTATAATACTGTAGCCCTGCACTTGTTTTGAGAACACAGTATCGGTGCCAAGTGAAATCTTAAAAAGTTGACCCAGATATTGATAGCAGATAGTCAAATTAAAGCAATGGAGTATAAAATGGTCATATACAAGTACTGTACAATACAAACTGCAAGGAGGAGAGGATAAACTTGTGGGTCTGCACATGGATTGTTTTTACACTGAGTGGGCGCAGAGCTATACCAAATGATAGTTAACTGGAGCATAGTGATAGCAGACGATTGCTATCACAATAATATCAGTAGGCAAGGTCAAGGACATCATGTCCAGATAGAATGAATGAGGCATGACATTTCAAGACTAAGGATGCCATGGTAAAGGAAACTCACCTATTAAGTACCAGAAATGATGGAATTATACATATTAAGGGCATAATTAGATATAAATACATGTACGCATATACATATAGTAACCCAAATCTATCGTGTGAAGTTGCATAGGCTACCTGTGCAATTGACTAAGTCCTCTTTAAATATAATGGAATGCTTATGCTGATGGACATCAATGAAGTGTCACCAATAGAAAGAGTAAAGCATTTATTAAAAGCATTACCTAAACTTGTACAACCAGAACACAATATGGAAATGTACACAATTGTATATATTACACACATAACATGGAGGCACCGTTATAGGTACATACAAATTTGGTGTGAAAATATCCATTTCAAAGCAATTACCTATAGAGAAAAAGGTCAACACACCGCCAGTACAAGAAAAATTATTGAGGATAGTACTAGAAGCTTTGAGTAGTTTAAAATAGAAACTAACTGATATCTACCTGTTTTTAATGGAATTACACTTGAACAGTTGTGGTAGGGCTTAACGCCATTTTTCAGCACACGATAGGCTATACATGGCAGCCAGTATTATTGGGGGAGGAAGAAATTAGGAAAAACCACGGAGAGAACCACCGACCCACGAGAAGCTACTGGCAAACTTTCTCAGATAACTACATTAGCCGAGTATTAGACTCAAACCCACATAGACAGAGGTGAGATGGCAGTGATCCATAATGGAAAGCGCTTTATACCACTCGGTCACTCTGGGCCCCAACTTGTACAGTAAAAACTCCTCCCAGCATCCGAGTGACCACCTGTCATTTCTGAACATAATCATAATGCAGAGATTGATTTTATGATATAAATGCTGTTATGAGTGACCACCTGCTGAAGACAAATAACGACCATGATGTCTTCACAAAATATACATTTTGACATTGCAGTCTAATATAAATTACTGCATCGCAAAAATATGGATGAACTTCACCATCCTTTATTTAATCCATAAAAGCAACCGATCATACAATTCTGAATTGGTTTAAAAACCCTGGCTACTGATGTCTGATTTCTTTTATCTATGCTTATAGTGTTATATAGTTTCTGTCGTAAGCTCGACTAAAGTATATATAGATTATTCCCATTCTGGTTGCCTGCTTTGTATGCTTATTGTATTCTCTTACATTCATATAGGGGTGAGCAATGCTGGGAGCATAAAAGGCAGGAAACCAGACTAATTATTCCGGCACTTAGACTACTTTCTGACCTTAACGTAGGACCAATCATTCCTAGTAATGACAGTATCACCAGAACAGACAGACAGACAGACACCACTGATCTATAATGTAATTATTTGTTACAAGGACAACTTGGTTAGTAGTGATTGTTCTGCTAAAAACCAATCATAAACAGAAAATTGTTTTAAACCTGCAACTTGGAAACTGGTCTTTTTGGATAAAACTTCCATGAGACCACCTGTTTTGAGAGACCGCATTTTGTTGGTAGAAGGTGCAGTCTCATAACAGGTTTTACTGTATTAGGAGATATTTCTTTTAGCGCTGGAGGATTGCACAAACATATCAGTAACATAATCATAGTCCAATTTAATGTGAAGTCACTTAGGCCCCCATACAAAAGTACCTAAATATGTCAGCACATTGTAAAGGCAGCACTTTGTCAGCACAGGAAGAGAAATGTTAGTATTACTGATGGAGAAGTCTTAACACAGAATTTAAAGTCTCAACTTGTGACATAGATTCTGGCTTTTGCAAGGCATCTCATGAAGAGAGCATGCTTCTTGGCACAAGCAGAAGTAGAAACCGAGGGACCATGGTTTTGCCTCCAATCCTTATACCTAATGGGAGATCACCCTGTCTGACCACCATCTATGTCAGCATTCATCTTTTAGCACCCATTATCTATACATAGTATCAGTGAGGGATGAATACAATCGTAGTAGATGTAGTAGTTTTCCTACGAATGAATATCATAATTAAAGACACATGCTGCTAGAGTCTGGTTCATTTCCACGTCTTTCTCCAGGTTGGTATTTACTATTTAGTATATAATTTATGCAGGGACTTAAAAGAGTCATATAAATCAGCTTTCCCTAGGCAAATTGATTGGAAAACTAAATTTGCCCTCAGAAGATTTGAAATTGTCACATCAAAATGTTAACATAATATCTAAAATAAAGTTAAAATATTAAGTAAAATACAAAAAGGAATATTTTTAAGAAAATCACAAAAAAACACAAAAATAGAGATTGCTACAAGAGGGCAAGGACAGGTTAGAATAAAAATATAGATGTAAAGGAAAAACAAAAGATATACATATATAGATATACATTAATGGTAAAAAACATTGGTTTATTAAAATTATTGACGGGGAAAACTAAAAAAAATCCTTGAACTAATATATCTCACTATTTTTATTTTTAAAAAATTATTTATTTGATTTGACTGGAAGCTTTGGCAAATATCCTCATCTCTGTGTAACTATGTTTATCTCTTCAGCAACATCAAGACTATTCAAAGCTGAAGATTTCGCAAATGATTTATTTATACTCACAGCTAAATTACTGAACACTTATGTCATCCATTAGGCTAAGCACCATTAGGCTAAACTTAATAATTATCCACTAGCCAACTTACCATTTAAACAGTCAAATTAACTAATAAACAATTCTTGGGGATGCTATAATTTTGGTAGATCTGACTCACACATTTAAATAAATCTTACTGGCTAATCATTAGGAATTTATTTCCAAAACAATGCAGTTATTACAAATGCTAAACAAAAGATGCCGATATATTTAATGTGGCAAGATAGCAAAAAATAAGACTATTGTATATAAAGAGCTGAGGGAGGTTATCAGTCCATACCCTTTCCTTAAGACAGTAATAATCAGAGATTACATCATCCTCAACTAATTCATCACTTAGTAGTGTACATACTTTTTATTAGAAGGGAGAGACATATTACAATTAAACTGTCGTGAGTAATGCACCATCTCCCTTGTGGGAGAGAGCAATATACGTTTCTCTAGACATGAGATTTGGTGTGCACCACTCCCTTGTGGGATGGAGCAATGTATTCCCTATACATGAGATATGTACATCAAATTCCTTAAAACGTGGAAGCAACACAGTGCATTTGGCATGCAGCACCTCCATAATAGGAGAAACCAAACATTTATCATCGATATGATGTATGTGCTGCACCATCTCCTTAAAAGAAGAAAACAACTGCTGTCATCAATATGTGTACAGTGTGCCATCTTCCACATAGAAGGGATTAACATGATATCATGGATAACAGGTGCACCATCTCTCTAATGGGAGGAAGCAACATATCAATATGGCTATGATGTGTGAAGTGCATAAATCTCCCTAACTAGTGAGAATAAAATATTGTCATGAATGTGTGTGTGGTGCACAACCTGCCTAGAAGAAAAGAGTACCATGTTCTTGTGGATATGAGGTGTGTAGTCACTACCTCCCTACTGCAAGGGAACAACATGCCATTATGGATATCAGATGTGTGAGCACTCCATTCCTAATGGAAAGGAACATCATGCCATCATGGATATCACGTGTGTTGTGCACCATTGCCCTAATGGGTGGAAGCAAATGCCTTCATGGATATGAGGTGTGAAGTGCATCACCTCTCTAACTAGTGGAAGTAACATGATGTTATGAAAATTGGGATGAAACAACATGCTAATCTGTACACAAGATCAGCAATCTGTAGACTCCTGCTTGGGGAGGAAGCAATGTGCTGACCTGAATGTGACGAGTGACTGACAACTCAATTTCAGTGGGAGGTGTTAGACTCAAACATTATAATACCTCCTTGTGGAGGGCCTCAAGGGACATCATAGAAGTTGGTCTCAGACTCCTCAGACCCTTAAGTATACTTCTGAGCTGACAAGAGCAAAGCCTCTCACACAGACTTGAACGGGGGGGGGATTGTCTGCAAGAGAAATCTAAATATTTGAGTGTACTGTGGGTCCTTGTTATAGCAACACTGCCACTGATTGTCCTGAGGTTATTCAGAAATATGAAATAATGACAATATAATTAAATGGCATGCATACACTCACCTACAGTATATACCAAGTATATCCCTATTATGCAGAAAGTTAATAAATGATGACTCATTTTACACGTCTTTTTCTGTTTCTCACTAACCTTTATTGAATAAAAAATGCAAACACACATTCAAAAGAAATGACTAAATATTATTTTTACATTTATACCAACTCTATCAATTTTAAATGTTAAAATAGATAGACAGATAGATAGACTGATTGGTTCGTTAAGTCGTTTGATGGATGGATGGATGGACGGACTGACATACATACAGATTGACAGAAAGATAGAAAGATAAATACACACACACCTCCGGAATCTTATCCACATGAGTCCCAACCAGGAACACAGCAGGGATGCCAGATTGAGGGGATGGTGTACAGGAATGTATCCAATTCATCCACGTGTCAATTGTCTCTAGAAATGAAACAGTACACATTATTCAAGTTTTTCTCTAATAATAATAATAATAATAATAATAACAATAACATACATGCCAGATGAAGTACACAAAGGTAAACATCCCAAATCATCTATGAAAAGTAAATCAAAGAAACATCTTAATGTACATCAGTGCAATAAATGAGATTTTAAAGGTGATTTAATATAGTTTGTGATGAACAGCAATATTTCTTCGAAGTCAGATATTTACTCCAGATAAAAAAATTTAAAACATGAGTATATCATTTGTTGGAATAATGTTAATTGTTGCTGTTGTTGCTATAAGGTTTAACACCATTATTCAGCACAAGATAGGCAATACATAGCAGCCACTATAACTGTTGGAGGGTGATCCCTAGAACACCACGGGAAGAGCCACCAATCCAAGATAAGCTACTGGCAAGCTTTCTCATGTATTCACATTTGGGAATAGTGTTCAAGTGTTTGCTTTTGTGTCTGTGTGTGTGTGTGTGTGTGTGGATTTAAAAATGTAAATTTAACAATTTTCCAGTTATATCACTATGATATCTCAGTCTTTTGTGTTTCAGTTTATAGTCATATCTAGTACAGGGGAATCATGCCACAGACATGTTTGATGATGTCCTGCTCTGTCCCATTATCCTAACACCAGGTCAACTAGTCCTAGTACTAACTTATGCTCGTATTATTTATATAAGTCTTTGGTACGACTTAGCTGGGGATTCAAACCCATACCCTCCAGCATCTGAGGCCAAAGTTCTAACCACTTAGGCCATGAGAGCCATGACATGTTAAAGTGTGATTCATTTTGGAAGAGTGTGATTCAGGAAGAAATATGCATTCAACTCTGCAACCAGCAAAAGTAATTTTCAAACTTCCAGGTTTTACTTTTTCAAGCACAGCATTAAGGGTGGCATTACACATACTGCAAACATATATATATTAGTGTTTGTGAAGTATGCAATATCCATCGAAAAAGGAGCTCCATTTCTATGTAGCATATTTGACAATGTAGCATATTTGACAATGTAGCATATTCGACAATGTCACATATTTGACAATGTTGCATATTCGACAATGTAGCATATTCGACAATGTTGCATATTCGACAATGTCACATATTCGACAATGTAGCATATTCGACAATGTAGCATATTCGACAATGTAGGATATTTGACAATGTCACATATTTGACAATGTAGCATATTTGACAATGTAGCATATTCGACAATGTCACATATTCGACAATGTAGCATATTTGACAATGTTGCATATTCGACAATGTCACATATTCGACAATGTAGCATATTTGACAATGTTGCATATTCGACAATGTAGCATATTCGACATGCTGGACTGAACATTCCGATTAGTTACCTTTATTCTAAATGTACTATCAAAATCTTGTTAAAACACATTAACCCCTGAGCCAAACAGCTAGGTAGTCCCCGACAACATACTTGCATAGATCGCCTAGAGCAGTGGTAGCCTTACCAGTGCCTGTATCCTTGAGACTTGCTGACAATACTTGGCTTGTAGATTTTTGTCAGAGAGCTATGAGTAATAAATGCGGTTCCTAGAAATACCAAAATACACTGAAAAAACGAAATACACACCGAAATACACATGTATTTACATGTTCTCTCTGTATATATCGGTTTCCACTCACACATTATTTTTGTTTTTGTTTGAATAATAATATAAAGCAAAAAAAAAATGATTTATATTTTTATAAGAATTATTTACTTTTTTCTTGTTAATATCACAATTCATGTAATGACGTCACTTTGTCGTACTTGATTCGACAGACCTGATATATGGCGTATCATAGTAATACATACACAGTGTAAAAGGGGTAAATATCAAAGTATCAAAAGTATTTTCTGGCATTATATTATTACTATAACTTTTAATTATATAGTTTTTGATCAAAATAAATACCATTTAATTTAATTTCCGTTTTAAAGGTTTTCCGATTACTTGTGATATATATCAACTGTCTTAACATCATAACCTATGTTTATATATATATATATATATATATGTGTGTGTGTTTATAGGTTATGATGATAAGACAGTTGATTGTCAGGGTGTTAAGAAAGTCTGTTTTTGGAAATATGTGAACGGTAAATAGTCTTATATGTTTGAATAATAATAATAAGCAAAATAATGTAAATTTATATGATTTATTTATTCTTTACTTGATTGGGCATATATATATATATATATATATATATATATATATATATATATATATATATGGTTAAAAGGCGAATTGTAATACACACACAAAGTAAACGTGAAATATAACAAAGTATCAAAAGTATTTTATAATAAGATGAAATGAATAACATTTTTATACTTAATTAAGTGCTTTCATGAAATTTAAAAAGAACAATAACGTATTTTTTGAAATGTTTTGTAACGTAGAATGATAACGTATGTGTCGTAGTGTAAAACACAGATATATTTTAAAGTTCAAACAATTTAAATGTACACTTTTGTGTGCAATTAAAATGGACTGAACTTATATACAGTCTCACATATAGAAAACAATATTTTTAGCCGATGAAAGCAAGGAGTGCGCTCACGTGTACTGTTTAGGTAACGTGTGTATTTTATTAACGTAAAGCAAATGCATTGTTATTTTCATTGTTAATTAATTCCATTGTGACATCAGACATTTTGAATATTTAACCCATAAATAATCTGATATAGAACACTGCATCATTTAATAGATCGTGACTGCCTTAACGCCTTTGTTTCAGACAAAACTGCATTGCATACAAAGAGTTTTCCTCTGACAAGATTCCGTCTTTTTGGGATCAGATATAAAATTGCACACCTCTGTATCGGTTCTTTTACTTGGACTTAATTCCTTTGGTTCTGGCAACAGTCAAAGTATTTTACTTAGTCGCTCAAATTTCGTTGTTTTTTTTTTCTTTTTCTTACGTCTATAGTAAACATCAAATTTTAGAATACCTATATATATATCTGTGTGTATGTGTGTGTGAGTGTGCGAGCATGCGTGTATGTTGATATGTATGTGCATTGAATGTGGTGAGTCTTATGTATACAGGCTGATGTATTTTGCTTTGTTTCACTTTTATCCCTTTCAGGCCTATATTTTCTTTCTCATTTGAGAGAGAGAGAGAGAGAGAGAGAGTCGCACACACGGGCAGACGCATTCAGACGTACAGTCTTTGTATGTGTTTGACTTTTGACTGATCTGTTTCCAGCTTTTGTTTCACCTGGTGCCAGAAAAAATAACAGCTTACAAGAGAACAAAGATAATGTGAACCATAATTAAGACTAGTAATCAGTTTATTAATTACTAATTTGTTTGGAGTAAAGGAGGAACTATCATTGACGATACTCAATAAAACATAAACTTAACTGGTATGAGGTTGATGTTGCAGCAACTAAACTGGCAAAATGCTTGGCATTTCTCTCTCTCTCTCTCTCTCTCTCTCTCTCTCACAGACACACACACATATTACATAGTATCTACTTACTGTATGAAAAAAAAATATCTTTATACAACTATCGCATAGTTGGGACGAATTGTCTTTCGAGTTGGGCTGAATTGTCTATAGGTCATTTGGCACACACACACACACACACACACACACACACACATATATTGGTTATGATGATATGACAGTTGATTGTAAGGGTGTTAAAAGGTCTATTTTTGTTAATATGTTCCGAATTAAGCGACTTACCAAATAAAGATTGTTTCTTAACTTGAATACGAAATGAGATCAAAGGGAGAACAATAAATATATGTGCAGTGCAGTCAATTAGAACATGAATTAAGCGACTTGAAACAAAGTGAATAAAGTCGGCTTACACCGTCCGTTCCGGAGATTACATGCGTTCCGGAACGATCAGTCGTTTTCATTACTAACAAACATCCGGAATGATCAACCTATCCAATAAAGTACGACCAATTGACGCGTGCATAACTATGAAAAAGTAAATAAGTTGAATAAAAATAAAATAAATCATTTTTTTTTTGCTTTATATTATTATTCAAACAAAAACAAAAATAATGTCTGAGTGGAAACCGATATATACAGAGAGAACATGTAAATACATGTGTATTTCGGTGTATTTCGGTTTTTTCAGTGTATTTCGGTGTTTCTAGGAACCCTAATAAATGTTTTTTTTCAGATTTACGTTTCTTTCATTAAGCTAAAATTTGGCACAGCAGTTCTTGATGAAATTACTTACAAAATGGTTTTAAAATTTCGAACAACATGCAAAAATAAAACTGACACATAAAGATAAAATGAATTTCGTACCAATTTGTTTCTCTTGCCATGAATAATGCATAAAAATCCACGATGAATTCACACTGAATAAGTAACACTATCAACACGTGAAATTCACTCCATTTGATGTACATACAAATTCCACTTGTCATCTCTATTGCAAACTAAACCTCGTGTAAATATTTCTTCAGGCTGTCAAGTAAAAGTCTACTTCCAGCGGCTGATTCTCGTAATTTTCTTCATTTTCTAATCTAAATATTTCCACTAATTTTGCCGCTATCGAAGTCACATTTTTTCCTATTTCTTCAGCAATGTACACTCTATCTATATAAGCTAACATTTGATTGGTTAAACTGCCGGCATAACTAGGAAATGGCTTCAAATCAACCAATGGTTTGCGCCAATTCAAGTCGTCGCTCCGGATACAGGCATAGTAAAATAGTGACACTCAAACTCGGCTCTCGGGATACAAGCTATGCAAACTCAGCCCCGTTATCGAGGCAATCGGGAGATGAGGGAGGTAAAGTGCGACGAATTATTGAGGCGGCAGGGGTTACTGTGTTAAAACAATAGTTATTAACTGACAAATGCTTTTCAGGATGACTCTAATGCCATGAAATAAGTTCACTGAATGACAGAAGTGTTTATTACAGCTCTATTACAGTGTTAGATCCTAGTAAACTTAAAAATATAATATTCTCCCCTTTCCCCAATGAAATATCATGTACCTGACTGTTCCTGGTGTTTATCATATCAAAGACCCACAATAGGAAGCTAGTTATTGTAGGTATCAATGCCTGAAGTGATAATGTGTGCTTGGACACAGTACCATGTGAAGAATTTCCATTTAGCTAATAGTACACTTTTAAAGTGCACAACCCTCTTGCACAAGTGATTCTCCAACCAACTGGATTTGAGAATTGTCTGCACCAGAAGGATCATTTAATATAGTCTAGATTTACAGATTCAGCAGATCTGGATTGGGATGAAACACTTTCCATCAT
The DNA here is from genome assembly GCA_030141615.1 of Unio pictorum. NCBI lineage: Eukaryota > Metazoa > Mollusca > Bivalvia > Unionida > Unionidae > Unio > Unio pictorum. The sequence continues at coordinate 4,375,879 of JARLTB010000232.1, read as the reverse complement.
GGTTGCTTGAGCAGATGAAAGGTGATCTCTATTTTTCTGGGTAATCACATTGCATGATTGCTTAGGTCACATGAAAACAATGGGATAATGAGACGGATTCGATTTTATCGAGTTGATTCCACCATGAACCAAGGAGCATGCATGAATAGAGTACACATTGATCACTACCAGGATGCAGAATATTATTTGCCTTTGGAAGCAGAACCAGCCTGGGATAAAAAAGCAAGGTGAAGATACAATGTGTACAATTTTATTGCTCTTTTCTGGAGAAAGTTGTTGATTCTTTGCTGCAAAGTAGCAACTTTAAGTGTGTCTACGAGGATGTTTAAAGCTGCAGAAACTCTGGACAAATACGAAGATGTGCTGAAAATGATTTTGAGTCCACTGTCTGATCCATTGTCAAGTGCCAAATTTTTCGCCAGTGAAATTCATTAATTAATTCTTAGTCTAGCCGACAATTAACTATCTTGGAGTAGAGTTTGGACATAGGAATGTTTACCTAACTGGGTCATGCTATTAGACTGTTTATAGTGAAAACGGACTGGGTGTTTGACACGCTTAAAAGAGGGAATTTCTCACGTAGAAGCTGTCAAAGTGATTTGAAACAAATGGTAGGGTAATATTTCGACCCAGGTGGACTTTTTTGGCATCTTGATATAGACGGTTTTCCAAATGTTCGTAGGAATAGCATTTATTCCGATGTGTCAAATGTAGAAGGACGGTTGGGTGGAACCCTAGAATTGGGGAAATATATTCTCTGAGCTAATGAGTTTGAATTAGTCTGAAAATTTCTCTGCAAGAAAGAACCGAAGGTAGAAGTAATTACCAGGACTCCGAGCGTTCTTTGAAAGACAGACTTTCATTAAATAATTGTGGTTCCAGGAAAACTGAATTTGGAACGTCTGTAAGATGCCAAAAACACAAGATATTTAACTCAAATTCACTTTTATCATGATGTAATGTATATGATGTTTTCTTTGTTACAGATGCATAATGTATTGATACTATGATACAAATAGTTCGGTATTGCATTGATTTAATAACGTACTTTGATATGATGTTTCTTTGTTACAGATGCATGATGTGTTCATATATTTTGTACAAATAGTTCGATATTACATTGATTTAATAATGTACTTCTGAATCATGAGTTAGAATTTTTAATTTTATACGTAGATAGGTTAATGGGTGGTGTAGAAAACCCGCTGTGTACATTTATGATTGGAAAGTGCTACATTAATTTTGAATTTATCATATTAGTGAATATGGAATGTGTGTTATGATATATTGCCCCACTTTACGTAATAATTTACGGGAATATATGTGACTTTCCCAAAATTTTGATGTCGATAATTAGCAGTATAGCTCTATTGATCTGAAGACTTGTGTAGTATTTGCTAGCCGTATAAAAGTTAACACTGATAGTAAGATCTGATTGTTCGAACCAGAAAGACGGACGGACGATCTCAACTTTTAAAGCATAACAAGATACTTAGGGCGTTTTACCCTTTTCTTCATCACATACTAGATTGGTACTTCATGACATTCTAGATAGGCAATTGGTGACATGCCAAGTAGTTACTTGGTGACAAGCTCAATAGTTAATTGGTGACATGATAGATAGGTAATTGTTTACATTCTATATAGGCAGTTGATGCCATTCTAGATAGATACTTGATGACATTTTAGATAGGTATTTGATGACATGCTAGATAGGTAATTGATGACATGGTCAATAGGTAATAGATGACATTCAGATAGGTAGTTGATGACATTTTAAATAAGCAATTGATGACTCGCTAAATAATCAATTGGTGACATGCTAGATAGGTACCTGATGATATGCTAGATAGGTATTTCATTACAAGCTAATTCGGTACTAACATGCTAAATAGTTACATGGTGACATGCCAAATAGTTAATTGGTAACATGCTATATAGGTAATTGGTGACATGCTAGATAGGTAATTGATTACATTCTATATAGGTAGTTGATGATATTATAGATAAGCAGTTGATGCCATGCTAGATAGGTACTTGATGGCATTCTAGATAGGTATTTGATGATATGCTAGATAAGTACTTGACATTCTAGATAGGTACTTGATGACAAGCTATATAGGTACTTCATGACATCTAAGATAGGTACTTGATTAGAAGCTAGACTGGTATAGGACCTGATGACATGCTAAATAGGGACAAGGTAGGTAGGGACATGGCAGGTAGGGAACTATATCATGATAGAATCAAAGAAGCTTTTCTACTATTAAAATCTAAAGGTTAGCATGTGCTGATGTTACTATATCTGAATTCATTAAGGCATTTAAATCTTAGCTGGCTTTTGACTCATCTGTATCTGAATTCATTACAGCTTTTAAATATTACATGACTTTTCACTTATCTGTATCTCAATTCTTTGAGGTTTTTAAATCTTACCTGACTTTTAACTTGTGTTATCTGAATGAAGGCTTTTAAATCTTACGTGACTTTTCACTTGTCTGTAATCTGTATCTCAATTCATTAAGGTTTTTAAATCTTGCCTGACTTAACACTCATCTGTATCTAAATTCATGAAGGTTTTTACATTTTTCCTGACTTTTCACTTGTCTGTATCTCAGTTCATTAAGGCTTTAAAATCTTACCTGACTTTTCCCTTGTCTTATCTAAGTCTGTATCTTAATTCATTAAGGCTTTTAAAACTTACCAACCTTTAAACTTAAACTTGTCTGCATCTGAATTAAGGCTTTTAAATCTTACCTGATTTTTGACTTGTCTGTATCTTAAATTCATTGAGACTTCTATATCTTACCTGATTTTTGACTTGTCTGTATCTTAAATTCATTGAGACTTCTATATCTTACCTGACTTTTGACTTGTCTGTATCTAAATTAAGGCTATTAAATCTTTAATGACGTTTGACTCATCCCTATCTGAATACATTAAGGGTTTAAAATCTTACGTGACTTTTTACTCATTCCATTCTGAATACATTAAAGCTTCAAAATCTTATCTGACTTTTGAATGATCTGTTTCCTGCTTTTGTTTCACATGGTGCCAGAATAAAATGTCTCATGTGGCAATATTTCTTTTTCTTTTATATCTTATGCATGGAGTCATTGTTTACTTTGTGACTTGTGGGTACATAATTATCTTTCTGCTATCTCAGTATCAATAGTCCCAGCCAAACATACTTTACTTACCCTGAACCTGACACCGTTTTAACCCCTCTGTATCAATGAAACACTCATCTTTTATTAATGCTGTGATTTGCTGGCTGAGATCTATAACCAAGAGATATACTGCACGATAGCTCAGGAAAGTCTGGTGGGTAGTGTAGAAAACATATTGTCCAGCAAAATCCCACAATCCCAATTTTGCATATTCCTCCATGCTCTTCTCTAGTTTGTCTGAATTTGCATTGACCATTTGGATGATTTCCATCACTGCATCATTCTTCTCATTTTCAATAGCTACATCACTGCTTGCTTCAGGGCTCAAAATGGCAATGGGAGATTCAACAGGCTGAGATAATGAAGGCATGTCTTCTTCATCAATATCTTGCTTGGCCCTGACCGATATATCATGCTGGGCATGTCCGTTATCTTGTTTTGCAGTGATGACATGAGTTTCCATCTCGTTTGGCACCTGCTCTTTGTCACTTGACTTCTGCTGAACTTGCTCATTTAAAAGCTTTACAAGCCGCTGAAGACTCAAGTTTTCCTCTGCATCTAAAATGAAGAACAGATGAATCAAAATAATGTGACTATAACATAACTTTGACTATTTACATTGACAAAACTCAACTCAATTTGAACATAATCAAAATAATATGAGAGCATAACAAAACATACACTATTAATATTGACAATGTTGGCACATCAAACAGAGGATTCCACTACAGATTCAAATATCAAATTCCCAGGATATCTGGTTTAGGGCTGTGGATATGCTAACGCATTAACCCCATTTTAGTTGCACTACAAAATGCAGAGGGAAAAACAGAATTTTCTTCACCCATTTTTTTTTCCAAATAAAATGTGCCTGTGGATGGAATCCAATTTTATGTCCAGATTTTACACCGTATGGCCACAGATGTAGGGCAGGCTGGTCTAAAGTGCACACAGACAGGTGAACCTGTGAACAAATAGGACAAGGTGGACATTTTCAATATTATTCTCAATACGAACTATATGGGGCCATTAAGTAAAATAATAAAAGGAATCCAACATTTCACACTCTGCTCATGCGCAAGCAAAATAAACAATGGAAACATTGTTTTTAGCACCACAATGCATTGGCTAATGGAAAATTGCTTTCAAGTCGATTGTTTAGGATGTATTCAGAAATAGTCCCCAAAATGTGTTTCCTTTTCGAATTTCATGCAAAAACCTCCAGGGGTTCATGTGTTAAGAGACGCCTTTTGTTTAGCCCTGTCACAAAAAAGTCAACCAAAGGACTCCTACAAAGTCTAAATGGGAAAGTTGATCTGGATTGGTGCACATACCATTTCGTTATTTTATTCTCAGTCATGGAGAAGAAAATTATCAACAAACCAGCTTGGAAATACACTTAAATAAATAACAAAATGAATGCTACCCTATACAGACTATATGAATGTGAGGTGTTCAGTCATTAATGTATACATAGAATGGTTCAGATTGGTGTGTAACCTCTTTTCAGAGAATAAAATGGCAAATTTCAGATTAAATGTAAAATGAATTTCAATAATTCAAACTGAATTAAAACAAACAAAACAGAATCAGGATGAGGCCATAATCCAAACTTTCAAGGATGGGGACATATATAAATACCCAAACACTAAAGAAAGTAATACATAAAATCTTAATCATACTAATTGTAAACCTGAAACCCATGTGTGTGTGTGTGTGTGTGTGTGTGAATAGCAATCAATAAATCAAAATATAAAAAAAATAATGAAAATGTATACTAAGCAGCATACCTCTCATGTGGCATAAGTAGTTGGATCATCAGCATTGGACACAGGAGGTCAATGGTTCAATTCCTGGCTACATCATACTAAGACTTTTTAAAAGTTGGTACTAACAGTTGCTTTGCTAGGTGCTCAGAAGTTAGTATTAAGACTGGTTTTCCTTGTGTCTGGATACTAGGTTCGACATGGTGCTACGTGTTTGTTGCATCAAGCCCCAGTTCAACATGCTGATACTTGTTTTCTAACTTAATTGTATGTGTTACTAGCAGGATGACACTGCATATATGTGAATTAGTTTCTGATATGACTTCAGGATCAATGTTTGGACCAGGTCATACTAATTGGTGTGAGAACATGGAGGACAGTGCAATGGAACAGGTAAGAAATTGCTAGAGCTTATGTTATCAAGTGATCAGAATTATATTAGTAGCATGCAGTAACCATAGCAACAACAATCACATTCTGACATATTGACTGCATGTGCTGCTTGCAAAATTACAATCTGGCTGAATAGCACAAGTTTAAAGTTCAGCATGTAGTGCACAATATTACAATCCATGTACATGGCATTATTTTCAAGTTCTGCATGTAGTGCTTCTAAAATTATAATTTGGATACATGACACAAGTTAAATATTCATCATTGTAAAATTACAATCTGGATACATAGCACGAGTTAAATATTCAGGATAGAGTGCTTGTAAAATTCATGATCTGGATACATTGCCAGAGTTTAATATTCAGCACAGAGCGTTTATAAATTACAATTTGGATACATGGCACGAGTTTAATAGTCAGCATAGTACTTGTAAAATTCATGATCTGTGTCCAAGGTCTGTGTTTAATATTCAGCATGGTGTGCTTGTAAAATTACAATCTGTGTCTATGGCTTCAGATTTAAGTACATGTAGTTCTTGTAAAATTACAATCTGTGTCTATGGCTTCAGATTTAAGTACATGTAGTTCTTGTAAAATTACAATCTGCTTCCATGGACTGAGTTTAATATTCAGTTGAAGTTCTTGTAAAATTACAATCTAGGTCCATGGCATGAGATTTAAGTACAACATGTGGTGCTTGTAATATTACAATCTGGGTCCATGGCCAGATATTAAGTACAACATGCAGTGCTTATAACGCTTAACTTACAATCTGGGTCCATGACATGATATTAAGTACAACAAACAGTGTGCTTGTAAACTTACAATCTGAGTCCATGGCCAGAGTTTAATATTCACATTGGAGTTCTTGAAAAATTACAATCTGGGTCCATGGCATGATAAGTAGAACATGCAGTGCTTGTAAAGTTTAGCTTACAATCTGGGTCCATGGCCAAAGTTTAATATTCAGCGTGGAGTTCTTGTAAAATTACAATCTGGGTCCATGGCATGAGATTTGAGTACACCATGTAGTACTTATAAACTTAAAATTAAACATTTGCTTCAGGTAAATATTGCCAGCTGATTTTATAGTCAAGTTTCATGCTACATGTACATAGTGCAAATGACTATTACTGTTTCAGTCATCAATACTGATACTCTGTAATGTGGATTTTATAATCAAGTTTCATGCTACATGTACATAATATATTTGCAATGATCTAGCATGTTTACAGCAGTTACATCGGTTTGTTGAAAGAGGGGTGGGTGGTAGATATGTACTGAACAATGTCTAGCAATAATCAGCAGTGACATTCATTGATATTGAATGCGACTAAATATATTTGTATCAATATGTTCTATAATTTTCATACTGTATTTGGTTTTGAACCTGCAGAAGATGATATTCCTTGCATGATTCACTATTGCTTGATTAAATGGTATGTATGACCTTTTTTGACATGACGTCGCTATGGTACACTTACAGGTCCTGGCTAGTTTGTAATTTCCAGGCATTTTATAATCTGTTTTTCAAACACTTGTGCATGCGTATTTTATTACACCTGTTATCTACATAATATCTATTATTTTGTTTACTGCATGATCCGCATCATGGCTGACAAATGATAAAAACAGAGAAACAGACAGAGACGGACAGACTTGTTACCCTAGGTTTAGGGCTTTGTATAATTATTATTTATTATAGGTATGATAGGAAGTTTTGAACAATATCTGAGACAAAATATACTGTATACAATTGCACCTTGGTTTATGGTCCTCAGTTTTATCAAGCAAAAGAGGCCCTAAAAAGTAAACAGAAGGATCTGACGATGAAAGGAAAAAAGGAAACAAACCCAAAACTGCTGATGACATAACTGTATGAAAACTCACTTTTGGGCCCCATCACATCGTCAAGTTTACTGAAGGCTATATGGTTTAATAATACTTTGCACTTTGGGGTACTGGGTGGGGGTGATGAACACAGAAACATAGTGGGGATTCGTATCATTAAAACAAGATTGCAAAGTTAAACAAGACTATTTAGAGTTTAACGAGAAACAGGCGATGACAAGGACAGGGGATGACTGGCAGCTATTTACAAATGTTTTATAAACAAATGTCCAAGCGATTTTTGTAAACAAAGACTATTCATTTTACCTTGCCCCTGTAACTCATATGCATGCACCTTGGCCACATGAGCAATGTTTTTTACGTGCAAAAGTTTATGCCCAAAAGCTTAACTCGTTAATGAAAAAAAAATGTCTATGAAAGCAAACTTGCTCGATTTGGCTTTTAAATGCATTACAAGTTCTAGTATGACAAAATATTCCACGGATCTCCAATTACCAGTGAATAACACAGACAGACTTGTATAGCACCTAATCTTTAGAAGCTCTAAGCGCTATACAACATCTATAATGATATGACTACAAAAAACAAAAGCAAATACCATGAAACTGGAAAACATAACAAGTGCTGAAATTATTTATGGTAGGAAACATTATTAGGTTTGTTCTTGCAGTCAAAAAGGATGAGTTTTAAGAGCACTCTCAAAAGGGATTACTGTGTCTTTGTGTCTAATTTCAATGGGCACTTCATTCCACGTTGATGGGCAATGGTTTGCAAAAGAACGTCCATATCACTTCGTTTTCATAGTGCAAATAATGGTATATGAATGTAAGAAGAGGAGCGTAAGTATCTTGCTTGTGTGAACACATGGATGAGGCCAGATATGATTAGTCCTGATGTGAAATGTAGCACAGAGAACATATTTTGTGTTTGAATCTGGATTGAATGGAAAACCAGTGTAGGGTACAGAGCACAGCGGGGAGATGTGCTCTGATCGTAGTACCATAAAGATGATCCTAGTAGCCGTTTCTTTAGTAGATAATGAGACAAAGCAGACAGAATGGAGTTACAATAGTCCAGGCTTGAACCTACTAATGAACACATAAGTGTTTTAGTGGCACCAAGTGATCGATATGTCCAAATGGAGCTGATGCATCTCAGCTAAAGATATGCAGCCTAGCATATGTTCATCATATGTTGATGCAATGTGAGAGTACCATCTAGAGTAAAACCTAAGTTTCAAATCAACTGTGTGAATTTAATGTTGGTGTTGCTGATATTTAATGTTTGAGGTAAAAGATGTGAATGAGAAAGTATTTGTGTTGTGATCAGAATAGCCTCATTTGTTGCATCATTCATCTGCAGCTTGTTATATGTCATCCATGATTTCACATCATAAATGTACCTATCCACTCTTTGGATGATTGCATCATCTTCAGTTTGTTGGCTAGACTTGCATGTTTGAGTGTCATCACCATACAATTGGTGAGACACTGGGTGATGATCAATGATATTTGATAGCGCCAGAGTGCACAGAACGAAGAGAACAGGTCCATGAACAGACTCCTGTGCAACACCAAAACGTAGATCAACTGGGCTGGAGTGAATTCCATTTGCAGATACAAGGTTGTGTCAGGTTGACTAAGTTGGACTTCATCCACCGTAAGGCTGTTTTGTGAATGCCAGATACATACTGGAGACACTGACGTGATATATCATGGTCTATTGTGACAAATGCTGCAGACAAATCAAGGAGGGTAAGGAATGCTATACAAAGCAGAGAGAATGTCATTAAATACTTTCAGAAGAGTGGTTTTAGTATTGTGGCAAGGTTAAAATGCAGACTGTATAGTGCTGAAAAAATTTTGAATTCAAATGAGATACAAGTCGGTTTAGAACAACTATTTCTAACATATATTTATATGAATGTGAGATTATAAACTGGGTGGTAGTTCTTTAAATCAATATGGCCATGGTTGGGTTTCTTCAGCAGAAGCTTTACAATGGCAGTTTTGAAAAATGATGGGAATTCTCCGGATGAGAGTTTGGTGCATTCTGTCCATAAAAAATCCATGGAGACAGGTTAAAATGCTCCTAACAGTTGTCGCTGAAATTCTGTGTCATAAATGTTTGGTGACTGAGTCAGCTGAAATTGTGTTGTTAAGCTTATCTCTGATAGTATGTATTTTGTCACGGAAAAAAATTTCAGATAGGTCCAGAAGGACTTATTTACATTAGTTTGTTAGTTATCTAGAAGAGCTCTTTGCAGCTGGAGCTCTCCATGATATTAGCACTGATGTGGGATAATTTGGCTAAATGGACAATGTGATGTTTTTTTTAGTGGCTTCATATTCTTGTTTTTTGAATATTGAGTCTGGTGCAAAGCCAAAGCCTCTCTCCTTTACGGCGGTCGTTTTCAGCAGTGCAAAGCTGGTCCCTAAGAATGCAGACAGTTACTGAATTGGTCAGCTGTAGGAGGTAAGAACGTTGTTAGGTTTGCTTGTTTGTCATGCATTAGTTTGGTTCTATTTATCATACAGAGATTTCTCTTAGAAGGAAATAAAGGTGGAGGGTAAGGGACTGATATGTCCAGATGGCATGCAATGCACAGGTGATCTGATGCAAGTTAGTGGGATACAAGGGTGGATCGGAGAATATTATCATCATGCCAATGAATAATCTGTCTGAAACGTAACCATGTTAATGGGTGAGTTGGTTAACTGACTGTTTTAAGGTTGAAAATATGAAACAAATCTAGGTGTGTTGATGTGTACGAATTTCCAGAACAGTCGAAGTGAACGTTGAAATCTCCAGGAATAATCAGGTTGCCACCTATGACATTTCCAAACTGCGCGGTAGAGGCGAAAAAAAAAGATGTCCTTGTCTCAGTCCAAACCCCAAAAATAGAGTACTCTGTGAGCCAGAACAGACACATTAAGCTGACGCTGCCTTACATTGCAGATATAGCAAATAATTGTTAATAAAGAAATTGGATCAGACACCATTTACATTAAAAGCTATCTTCCCTTACATCCTTGACAACAGAAAATCAACTACAAAGCATAACTGAATTGGACTTGGTCTGTGTTCAGATAAGGTAAAATAGTTTTAAAAAATGACAACAATATAGTTTAGTTCCTATCACTTTCTTAGCTTTTGTATATTTTTTATATAGTCAGCCTATGAAAGTGAGGTTAATGATGAAAAAGAAGCGGGAGTGAGCTTGTTATGCCAAAGAGTACATTCAATTTAATCTTCAAAGTTTTGATTCAGGATCTAGTTTGGTATATACTAAAATGTTCTTTCCCAATGCTAATACCAGATATATCACATCTGGTGGTACCAACACACACACACACACACATACACACACAGACGTACATACATACATACATACATACATACATACATACATACATACATACATACATACATACATACATACAATTTCTTTATCTGCATAAATGGAAAAAATTAATGCAACCATGATTCTCCCCTGGAAGTTTCATCTCTACCCTCGGGATATAGGACCTGATTCACAAGTTTGAAACTGTTCCTAAACAACCTTTAAAGTGCACACACATTCTTGTGTTATGTAATTATTTGCTTGTTAGTTTTAAAACTTGTTTAATTTTGATATCATTATATGCTATTGGAAAGTTACATTGTATGCTGGACTTGATCTCAACCAAAATTTCTGCTTCAACTGAATGACTTTTCTTTATTTCATTTATGTAAACAGCTACTACAAAACTAAATTATATTTTATGTATTAACTTGATATCATGATCATTATTAATTGAAGTAAATATGTTTATTTGGGTCAAAGCTTTGGAGTTTCCTAAGTGAATTATACATAACCCTGATTATTGCTTTGTAAATATCAGAGTCATTAGAAGGATATATTCCATAAGAAAATGCTAATTGTGACCTGAGGTCGAGTAGAAAACAGTATATATATATATATATATATATATATATATATATATATATATATATATATGTCATGTAAGTGTGAGGACTTGGTCATTTGTGCTTCAACATCTAGCCCTTTTAATTTCCTTATTATGTTGTGACCAGGAGTTTTGGGTGGAAAACGTTTCCTTCAAATTATTGATTTCAATGGATTATTTTGTCTTGAAATACAAAAAGGTGCTCTGATAAAATGTTTGGATAGACACAATCAATGGAATTTACAGAAAAATGTATATTCAAGCCTGGAATTTTATTTTTGTGAGGCAACAATAGACTTACATCAACATTTCAACAGCTATCACATCTATTTCAGTTTGGGGATTTTCTGGACTTTTACTGAATTTTATTCAGGAGTTTTAATTACTAGGACTTGTGTCTGTTATTCTTGGATTATTTTAGGATTTAGTTGACAATATTGAAAGTTTTTTTTCTTCTCATATTTACTTTGTGTTCTAGGGTAATATATATATATTTGTTAAATTTTACAAAGCTTGTTGTCTTTCACTTTTTTTATCCTTATTTTAAGAACATAGATTCATATACATGGCATTATAAAAATAATTAATTTTTTTTCAGTAGCATAGTTACTGAACTTGACAGTACCAGCCTTGGACCATGTCCCTGAAGTCATGACCTGAAAATGAATAATGTTTAAGTTCTCCACTCAACGGTACTATATATAGTGACTAAGAAATTAAGTCAATGGGCTCGAGTCCAGGATTTTGCAGATTTGATTTCTACCCTCAAATCTGCTTGGAGCCTCAATGGACTCTTTTGTTTGGAGGGATTAAAGTATCAATTAAATGCACAATACCTGTGTATTAGACAGTCTGTATTTTTATAAATATACCACCATCACTCTGCTATGATTGAAACCATCATGCATCTAATAGAATAATAATACATGAGTGCACACAACATCTAACGATCTGGTTGTTCAATAGTTATGCAGCTCTAACACAACTACATCTAGCTAAGAAGAAATATATTTCATTTGAGTAAGAAACAAAAAGTAAATACTGTCCAACTGTTATATTAGTAAATTTAATTGACCATGATTTTTCAAGTCATACTGTTAAAATGTCCAGAGATAGTTAAACATTTTTGTACAATATTAACAAAACGGTAAGGTTGACCTACAAAACATTCTCTTTTTACCTTTCTAATGCAGCTGTTATCTGAATGTGGTTAAATTAAAGTATTTAACTTCATCTGTTTTTCTCTAACCCAAACCCCTAGGTCCTTCTGTATTAAGGTTTCCTGGCTAATGGCTTATATGGTTAAGTACAGATACCACTCACCATGCAGCTATGTTACAAAGCAGGTTAGCATGCAGCAGAGGATGATTAAAAGCCAAAGGGTGCATACAGAAAGGAAAAAGCCAAAAACATTTAAATTGCAAAATATTAGCTTGTCTTATGGTGCAAAATTGGTTCACTAATATCATGAATCTGTTGTAAATGATATCCATGATTTACTAAGTTCAATGATGTTGTGAGCTTGGCACGACATATTAGCACATGACTGACTATACATTTTGGCAAGAATAAATAGTAGAGGAAGATGCTTGGAAAATCTGCAAAGAACCACCAAACCATTGGAAGCTACTGGCAAGCTATCTCATATGCACCTATTCTCCAAGGTGGCAGTTATCATTAAATGTGAGAGCTTTGGACCACTTGGAACTGAGGGATTCCATAAGCTCATTAATATTCAATATAAAAGATGCCTTTAGATACTTTAAGAAAACTAAAAGATTTCAGTAATGGACAAGTGAATTATTTTGGCAAGCTAACATCAAAATGGCAATCTTTAGAACAGTTTACATTAACAACATACAATGTTGGTCTTAGATCATCCACCACATTTTATAAATGTTATCTTTCTTACATTGGGCAATGTAAATGTTACAAGGGTTTGTGGTGATTATGGTTTTATTTACATCATTTGCACAACCCTAACCCTGATAATGCTGTGGTGTATTTGCATTACCTCACTACCTATAATGAATATTTACTTATGTCAGTGGTGATGTTGTTCAATACCATTAAACAAGTATATTTTAAACTTTTTAAATAATTCCTTTTCTGGTGTTGGTATTATGTCATTTTTACTTCTCAAAATCCTTAAATCTGAATAACATCCACATCTCTTATTTAGGTATACAAGATTGATCATTCTGGATACAGTGAACATAAAATTGGCCTTTTAAAGAAATATTCTTTTATGCCTTGGTAAAATTTAGTATTCATTGCATCCTGGATATTGTTTATAAGTTAATCTAGAATTAAAAAGTGTGCCCTCTTTTGGAGTGTTAAAAGTTTTGTAAAGTTTGAATTAGAGACATTACCTCAAATTACATTAAAATAGTCCAGGTATGCATAAATACAATTTTTATAAAATATGACCCTACACTGAGTTATATGTTTTCATCTTTCCAAATGGCCAAAGATATGAATTCAACTTTTGTGAAACATGTTTAATATGAATAGCCAAGAGAGACTAATCTACGATACGAATACACCAATAAATTTAATGTGAAAGGTCACATTAGTGCTCCCATTGTCAAAAAGAACTTGGAGTTTGTCACTGTCTATCCCTGCATAAAAACAAATTTGAAAAAGGCTAAACAGATGCAAAACTTATCCACAATATTCCCTCATGCTAAAAATGAAACACATCCAATTTAATTTCTTCTATCTTTACATTCCAAAATCAAAGAACTCTCTAAAACATTTTCCATATTTATGGCCACTAATTTGTAATAGTAATCCCAATATAAATTTGAGAAAGTACAAATATAAATGCATTTATTAAAAATCTAATTGAGTGGATGAAAAGTTGAACCTCTTTGGTTTCACAAATACATTAGAACTTAAATTAAAAATTCTCCAACCTTCAACTTTGGTGTCTCACTATTATGTATGCTGTATAAATTCAGATGGCGCATGTTCTGGCAAACTTTTGTTGCTTACAGACCAATGATTTAATTGAGGATGGGGTGGAGTTTGATCATTTTTCGTTCTTGTACCACTAGGCAATACTTTTTATTCAACCAAAGTAATGGCTATAATATGCCATTTTACATATAAATCTGAGAATATTTTTTCATGCTATTTAATATTCCTTCATAACCAAATTTAAAAAATGTGATTAAAATGAGATATTTCTGTCTGCCACTGAAATTGATTGCTTTTTGCTTCTTTGGCAAAAAACAAACTATATAGTAAATCTGGATATTCTCGGATCAGTCTAAAATCAAGTGTAATAATCTTTGAACTTTCCTTCACCAAATATAGCAAATAAGCATCATTACCACAATGGTTTAAGCAGAAATCTACAAGAGAGGGAAATAGATACTGAGATTTGGGTTTATGACATACTTTGCTCTTGTGTTATCCATTCTCCAGTTGCCAAGGAAACTTTGCAGCATTCTGTCTGAATATCTATCCCCTCTGTGCTCTGTCTCTCCCATATGTTCACTTCTTTTCCCAACAGTCGCTTTGTCAATGTTGTTTTCCCAACATCATATGGACCAACGACCATTATCCTAATATTGAAAACCTTCTCTTTTCCATTTCTAAGAGCCTTTCTGTACATCTCAACGGATATTGGATCCATATATAGGACCTCTGATGGAATGACTGGATCTGAAACAGAATGATGGCATTCAATGCAGGATTCATACTAATTTTAATGATACATTTTACACCCTATTAATTAAATCAAATATATGAAAATTAAATATTATATTTAAAAGCCCTAGCTATATTTCTTCTCTAAATAATTCCTATATTAAAAGATGGGGAAAGGGTCTTATGTTTTACTGAATAACGCATAACAATGGCTACAACAGTGGTGAACTAATGAACAGTGAACCACATTCCTGACATACCACCACAATGACCAAATAAGAACCACAGTGAAGCATGCTCCAGATATACCACCACCAATTGCCAACTAATGACCACACTTAAACATGTTCCCGATACCTACCACAATATCAAAACTAATGACCAATGAAGCATGATTTTCACATACCACCACAACAGCCAACTAATGACCAGTGAAACATGATCTGGACATACCACCACAAATGACTAGTGAAACATGATCTTGTAATACCACCACAAATGATGAGTTGTCTAAAAGTTGATTTGAAAACATATAAATGATTATAATATATCTGATCAGACTCACACTCACTTTCAACTTCTTCCTCAAAATACAAATGTTAAATAAATGGGGTTTAAGTGTAAATGTTGACAAAGATTGTCAGAGTTCAATTATAAAATATATATTTCTTTAAAATCTATATCTGAGACATTCTTGCTAATTAGAGAAACATAATCTAATATCTAAAACTAATTGTATATTCTGTAAATAATCATTTAATTAATTTGCAAAAAACACAACTGCCTGTTCTCACTAGACTTGTTAAACCCAAAATGATTAATGTCCTTAAGGTCATGGGGTGAGTGTACTGTAAAGATTCTGCTTGGGGTGAGTGTACTGTAAAGATTCTGCTTGTATTGTTTTGGAAGGAAACCGGAAAACAATTAAATCATCTAAAAGTCCCTACTACGGTCAAATTAAAAATTTGGGAGTCTCTGAAATATAAATGAGGGTAAATGTAAATGCTGATAGTGAAACAGTCTCAACATACTACAGTGAAACATCCCTTTGATATCATAACACCACAATAGCCTACTAATGGCCACAGTGAAACATCCCATTGATATCACAACACCACAATAGCCAACTAATGGCCACAGCAATACATGCTCTTGATATACCACCTGTTTTTGGAATACTTTAAATAAATAAATCCTGAGAATAATCTAGCAACAAACTAAGATGAAAGAAAGTGGTGAAGAAAGGAGGGCGGGGAGGGATCAACAACTGTTAAATGCATTATTGGCTATAAAAATGAATTAACCTTCCTGGATACATACTGAAATAGCCAACCCATGATGATCTATGTGGGTATTGAACCCATTATCCTTAGATTTCTCAGTCAAGTGCTTAATCAAATATCACGACTCCTTGAATTGACTGAATTTAATTGTATTGGAAGAATTTATTGATAATATTACAAAACACTTTTATGATTACTATCTCACTGAGTGATATATATTTGATACACACCGCTCCAATGGTATACCTATCGAATTAAATTCAAATACAGTAATAAATACAGGACAATAATAACATAAATTCATAATGTATTGAGTAATAGTTTTATTTAACAATGAGATAATCTTATTTGCATTACAACTCTAGTGTACAATCATCTTTGCCACCATCAGAAGAAAATACCATCTTTTTTGTTGCTTTGTTTTTTAAGCCAACAATTTACAAATCATTACTTCACAAGTTCACACATTCTGTTTTTGCAGAAATTTTCCGTTTTTAAATTAGAGATCCAAAAACGGATTAATATTATTTTGATACACATAAAAGTAGATTTACTATCGAAGCAAAATGAATGCATTATGGGATAGGCCGGTACCGTAAATTTTGAATCAAATCTAAATGACGTTTAACAAATGTTACGTTCTAACACAATTATTTCTAAAGATTATACGAGTATATTTCAAGGACTAAATATGTGCACTATTGAGGCAAATTCTGACTCTTATAACACGGATAATATTGTTGTAGTTTATAAAAGTAAATAAAATTAATAGTCTATATCCACTAGTTGAAATAATAGTCATAGAATAAAATCTCGCAGCCGCTAAAAATATTTTGTTCGTATTTTTGCATATATGGTGTTCCCCTTTTAATTTAATTAAATTAATTTATTTGTGTCCTTTTCTTAAAATATAACACACGAACCTTTAAAAAGAGAATGTTCGGTTTATTTCGTTTGTTAAATATAAATATTTCTTGCAAAATAGACCTGTGACAAGAAATGCGCGATACACAACCAGTAAACATTTCCAGACGCCAACCGCTCGAAACCGGATTTAGAGGCACGCGCCACGATGAAAAGCGACACCTGGTGTGACTATTTTGTGTACTGCCCTAGACTGGTAATGGCTTCTCAACCCGATCGTAGTCGTCCATAACTATTTTTTATTTTTGTCTGTTAATTTTGGTTGATAAATAGAACGTACCTCACTTAACAGTAAGGAAATGGAAATACATAGATAAAGCAATATTAATATTAAATTTAATAACAACAAATATAATTTTATTTCAACTTAACATTAATAAAGGCGACAGTGCATGACGAAACTGACATCTTTTTTTCTAAATTTAAATTCTAAATTTAAATTAAAATGTTTGAAATTGTCAGTAAATCAAGTTTGTAATTTTATTTGTGATGTCAAGTAATAATTAATGTCCCTAAATTAAATTAAATTATGTCAATAAAATAATAACTATTGTAAATCAAATGAAATAAATTGTGGTAATAAAAAAGAAATATGGATTACCTGGGTACTGTGTCCTGTATCTAGTGATTTGATTACTGTCATAGCGTGTTACATACAGAAATCCTTCATCACAGCATATGGCATATGGATTACGTGGTAATCCCTGTCTGACAATGGACACTAGTTGACATTCAGACGTAAGGTGGTGAATACAGGAATAAGGGATAAAATAGTTACACACAAACAGACTTCCCTGTTGGTCTATAGCGATGCCTGTGGGTTTCTTCAAATCTTCATGTTTGTAGCTATATTTATATTTACTGGGATTTTGGACATCGTAGCCATATACACCAGTATCAGGGAAGTCAGCAGAACACGAAATGTAAATAATGTTATGTTTTGCCGTAATGTAACTTGAATCCCAGGGCTTCACTTTACAAATCTGATGAATGGTGCCAACAACATGTCCATCATTACTTGACACAATACACCAACACAACGTCTTTTCCTCGACACCACACACAACAAGATCTCCATTGAATGACACAACACCATAATAATTATCCAGTCCTCGCCGTACACGTAAATCCCTAGTCCATCGTATAACAGGTGTGTTGTGTGTGGACATAATTTTTATCAGACCGTTTTTTAGAATCACTGCGATTTCCGAGTCGTTGATAAGACAGACGGCCATTGGTTTTGACTCCAGTTCGTCTGACTCGTACAGTAATCGTCCATCTTGGAGTCCGTGAATCCGGACTTTACTGTAATTCCAGTCTATGACGAATATCTTGTTACTGAAAACCACGATACCGTAATACCAGGTTAACTGCTTGGCTGTGGAAATAAAGTGATATACACATTAATACACATCTACACAAAAATACCAATATGGAGACCTATATTAAAATAATAAATAACTTATATACGTCGTCTTATCGTTACGATAAATTTAATTTCTGACAATAAACAAGTTTTCATCGACATCTTTGATTATTATCATATTTACAGACACACAAAAAACGCTTAAATAAGGGATAAACATTTGCATAGACATATATAACCATTAGCATTTCTTTAGACACGAAAATATCAACCTTAAAAAAAACTTTATTAATCATTTAATTATATATCATAAAAAAGTCCACCTAAACATCGGACAGTTATTATCGTCGAAGAAAACGTTTTATTATTCATTGAATTATATATCTAACCTTGAGTAAAGTCAACTTAAAACATCTGACAGTTACATTCGTCGTAAAAAAAAAACGTTTTATTATTCATTGAATTATATATCTGACCTTAAGTAAAATCCATTTAAAACATCTGACAGTTATAATCGTAGTAGAGGTGTTATCGTTATCGTCGTCTTTATTATTATTATTTTAGTAAATCACACAGGCCATGTTAAATGTTTTTTGTTTTTACCAGTAAGCATATTATTCTTGTTTTTACAGTATTTTAGTAAAGATTTCAACTTTATCTTCAATTGGACATTTCTACTGTGTTAACAAAAATAATACGGTAAACAGTTAACGATAAGAAATAGTGTGGTAGTTACTAATTCTGGGCGACAACTACTCAATTAAAGCGTAATAAATAACTTACATACGTCGTCTTATCATTACAATGAATTTGATTATAATTTTTACCACAACACCACTGTACTAGGGGTGATGGCCAGATGTGGAATTTGATACAGACCTTAATATAACTTATATATTTTCACAACAATTACTGACATTTATACCTATATTAATGTATTTGCATATAATTAATGCATATAAATTTAGTCTATTATAATAACTATCTAACAATTACAAATCGTATTAGTGTCGTCATCACTATCACTTACTTTATATTATTATTACAGAAGGTTTTTATAGCAGACATCATATAGAACCCGTAAGCACGCTATTGTAGTTCTGTACAGTTTTTCAGTAAACTGAAGATACCAACAACAGTGCATTAACAAGTTCTGTGTGGAAACTGCCATTGTCCCTCAATTTTATTTAAAACGTTAGCGTGATACATGCGTGAGTACATGTGTAATATCTAATAACGTAACCAACATCGTTAAAACTAAGCATTATTGACTATCATTTAAATAATAATTAAAAACCTTTCAATAGTATATTATAATAAATAAATAAGATAATACGTAATATCCTGGAACTCGTGATTGTTTTCTTTCGAAAATATGAAGAATTTATGATATTTTCTTTCGTTCTTAGGAAACATTTTAAACCATATTATATAACGCTAGCCACACAAGCGGATGGGTGGATATAAACCACAGAGTCTGACGTTTTATCAATAAAGTACGGCAAAATCTCTGACAACATGAATTCCCCTTATATTTGTTGATTTATATTACCGATAAGGGGATTCATGTCAGAGATTTCGCAGTACTTTATTGATAAACGTCAGACTTCTGTGATATAATCTAACTGCAATAATAATAATAATAATAATAATAATAATAAATCATGTTATATTGTCCTGTTATATACAACATTTGTTCGTATCCCTTTTGTGTACAACTCCCTGCATTTCAATGAAAATCCCTGTTGACAAAGGCCTCCATTCATTCCTTCTTTGTTTTATCGTCTGCTGAATATTTCTATCAGCGGGCTTTCTTACTTGTGTTATGATACTGACATTGCTAAGAACGCAGGCGGAAACTTAAAACATGGATAAATCTGTGCCTTTTGGAACATTTATTACATTACGTTTAGGTTCCGTTTGCTGCAGTCTGTACTTTAGAAGATTTAAGTTAAAATGTGAAGATTTGTTGCAAGATCATTTGAGGGAAAGGAAAGGGATTCTTTTCTTGCAGTGCTAGAGCACAATGCTGATGATGTCACAAGGCAGCGCGCGATATGCGTCACAAGATCTACGGTAGCGCGTTTCCTACTGTATAACACAAACGCCGCATACTACAATACTCTGAGAAAATATCAATGTCAAAATATGAGAAATAGAACGGAAAACAAATTGTATACAACCATATGATTTCATGTGTGCAGGTAATAGTAGGGTTTACTATTTACCATATAAAACAAACAATAAGTATAGATATAAACTGAGCCAGAGCTAATGACTAACTGTAGCAGCTTTTGTTTACTTTTCTCAAGATTGATTTCTGTAATTAATATCCCACACGGTTACTAGAAATACTGAAATAAACTGGTGGAAAAACACGAAATACACATGTATTTACATGTTCTCTCTGTATATATCGGTTTCCACACAAACATTATTTTCTATTTTGTTTGAATGATAATATAAATAAAATTAAAATATGATTTATGTGATTTTGATACGAATTGTTTACTTTTTCCTAGTCATAGCACGCGACAATTGGTCGTACTTGATTGGATAGTTTGACCGTTCTAGAACAGTGATGTGTTGTTAACGACTGATCCTTCCGGAACGAATGTAATCTCCAGAACGGACGGTGTAAGTCGGCTAATTCATATTGTTTCTAGTCGCTTAATTAATGTTTTAATTGACTGGACTGCAAATACATTTATTGTTCTCGGTTCGATTTAATTTCTTATTCAAGTTAAGAAAACAATCTTTTTTGTGTAAGTCGCTTAATTTGGAACGGACAGTGAAAGTCGGCTTAATTCATTTTTTAAGTCGCTTAATTCATTTTCGAATTGACTGCACACACTTTATTGTCATCCCTTTGAACCCATTGTTTACTCCAGTTAAGCCAAATGTCGCGCACATTAAAGAAAAGGCACCCTTTTGCTCAATGTTGTCATTATTCGTTAATTGCTCACTTACAGAAATCACGCCCTACTTTGATT
Organism: Unio pictorum; assembly: GCA_030141615.1. NCBI lineage: Eukaryota > Metazoa > Mollusca > Bivalvia > Unionida > Unionidae > Unio > Unio pictorum. The sequence continues at coordinate 4,354,527 of JARLTB010000232.1, read as the reverse complement.
ATGCGCACATTTCATAACTGAAATAACTGAGAAGTACATGTTTTGATATACAAGCGTTATACAATACTGATATTATCACATACACAAACATACGCAACAAGGATGGATCAATATCCATGTATTATTTGTTCCAGTGAATGTAAAGTGACACTTTGCAATGCACAAACTGTCGACAATGGATCCACAGTGATTGTATTCCAATGAGAGCAGAAGACTTGAGTTCATGGTCTCGCGATTACTTCGCGTTTTTTTGCACGATGTATTCTTTCAATTGAGATCTATATGATGCATATGACAAGCCTTACAGTAGCAATACAAATTTAAGTTCTCTCTTTTGATAGATAAACAGATATCTTGATGAATGACATGTTGTTTGTCGTTATTATTCTTCAAATAAATATAAACCTCTGACCAGGGACTTGTGCAATATTGTACTAATAGCGCTTGATACCGATACCCCCGTTACAACATTGATGAATGACATATTCTTTGTCTTTATTATTCTTCAAATAAATATTTTATTCGTGCTGTTTTTCTCATTGAATCGAATGTACGTGTTTGCGACAGTTACATACCTTTCCTGTATCTCTCTATATATCCATATATATAGTCTGTCCATTCAGTACATTATTAATGTTAAATTCATTTGAATTGAATAACTTACTTATTTTCAAGCGTACTTCAGTCGAGAAAAATAAATCACAATGTTTTATTATTGCCTGCGCAAAACTTCGAGAGAACAAATCAAATATTGAATGTATTGATTCAAATCGCATTTTACAGTTAATATTCTTTGTTTATATTTGCTCTTACCATTTGGGGAGTGAGGACTCTAATATGTTCATGCTTTTTCTTCTAAATCCCCGTTTGTAATTGCAATTGACAAAGTTTCATAAAATAAATGATTTAAACTATATGTACATAATTTTTATCTAGCCAATCTTGCCCTCTCGCCATACTTAATCCATTAATATACCTTCCTCAATGTGTTCTGCACACGTTCTTTTATTCATTTTTAATTAACTGCACATCCTTTATTGTCTTTCCCGTGATCACATTTTTTATTCAAACTAGAATAACGATGTCGAGCACATTAAAGAAACGGCCACGATTTTGATAGCGGATGTAGCTATGGATACGTAAGCTATCAGGTAAAGCAAACAAGAATTTCAATTAAAATATTTAAATTACTCTGTAAAAATATATTTCCAAGCTGCTGACAGCTTTTCATTTGAGGGAAAAGAATGCCCTGACCAATGCTGCAAAGTTAGAAAGTAAGCTCACCACCTAAGGGATTTTGATTCCAGAATCAGAGCACATGTCTACCTATGGAGCGAAATATGCAGTTTATGTGGAAATTTTAAAAATGTTTAATCCAGCAATTTTATGGAAACTTGTACCAATGTCAGTTTGTGGGGATTGTAACTTTTTATATAGATGCAGTTTCTTGAGCACTGACTGGTTCAGAAAACCTTCACGAACTACTGAGACTACGAACTACAATATAAGTGATATTGAATCCTATTTACTATGATGAAAAGTCCAACAGTTATATAGATTTGAGCTGTGGTAATCGCATCGTTGTTAGTAACTATTCAAAGCTTGTGAAATACGCTGTTGTTGCTGGTTCCTACTCTGAAATGGCGTACATTATTTACACCCACCCCTCTTTTTCATGACCTGGTATAGTGCCAAACGACAACTCAGCTCACATCTACTTAAACGGTTAGCGCCATTCACTATATTGGACTAATGAGTGATTCACAACTTGTTACATATATAATAAAAATAACTTGTTACACAAAAACCCTATGTGGGCTAGCCATTGAACACTGTCAGGGAAGTGAAGAGAGGAGGGGCGTCAATAGTGGGCCTTTATGGGGCCTTACGCAAATGCGAATTTACACCCACCCCCTTTTTTCATGACCTGGTATAGTGCCATACGGCAACCCGGCTCACATACATTTAACCCGATAATGCAAAATGTAAGCTTAGTATAGTCTGGGAAAATCTTCTTCCTTTAACATCACTCCTAATTTGTTGCCATCTCTCATATGCAGCCCCATGGACAGCGCACTATCTAATTTAACCCTTTATACCTTTAGGTACAACCCCAAAATGTTAAAAATGGTAACTGCTAAGAGTGTACTTAACTCAAATAATTGTAAATATATGTCCCTTATATGGCCTCAAATAGTGATTATGAGGTAGTCTAAGTCCCAGACTATCAGGCCCCGCGACACAAGGTTGCACCAAAACAGAATGTAGGTATATTCTCAAATTAACATTGTATGAGGTAGTCAAAACCAAGACTATCAGGGCCCGTGACATAATGCCACAATATTAGTCAATTATATAAATAGGATAGCACACTGTGACATATATAAATTTTCAATAAAGTATCACTACATAACAGCTTGTCCAATGGGGTTGCATATTAATATCTATGATAGCTAATGGCACAGAGTATTTCAAACTTTTTTCCTAATACCACCGAGGGAGATGAAACAAATGACTACAAGGAGGATAAGAGGACAGACAGTTTGCAAGTAGGTTAAAAAGATCAAAGGGAGAAGATATCAGAACATAGGGAGTGGGTCAAGATTCAGATTGACAAAACTTCCAATGGAACTAATGGCGCTACCGCTGACACCCGATGAAACGTGGATACCCAACAAACTCAACAGCCCTTTTCAGGGCTTTGCCAAAATTTTTTTTTCCCTCATGGGAAAGGGAGTTGATGACACCTAATGCTATGAAACAGGCTCTAGGATCCATACTAGAAAACGCCTGGACTGGCTCCACACAGGTGAACAGCCCGGTTTAACTTTGTGTGATTCCCGGTCAAAGTGCATGGGTGTTAATTCAATCCCTTTTCTACACATAGGGTGCTCAATGTACACTCCGTACTAGTATAGGGGATAGTGGTAGGAGATAGGAAATTCTACAACTCTATAAACTGATATAATTTCACAGGTGGCTTACACGTTATTGGAATAGGGTGTCCACTAGTATAACTGGACTAAATTTGAAATAGCAGGAACGGCGGATTGCGGGTCGTGAGCGGTATTCAAAACCGGGATGTGGCGCACCGGACTCCGGGACCTTTCCCTCCTTTTCCTCGACCCAGACATGTCACAAATACGTTGATAGGATGAAAGGGTGGGTATGTGTCGCTTCTTTCCTACCCACCCAAAGGGGCTTACATCTATGCCGATAGTTACTTCTTAGTAATTCGGCATAACGCCCAAATTATTAAGTGCACTAGTATGCACCAACGCCCGTGAGGGCGGGGTGGTAACCCCACCCCGTCTCAGCGGGAAAACTAAATGACTAACGATATGTTAGTTATAAAAGTAGAACATATGATCCTTAGTGGCCGGCTTCTACTATAAATCGCAAATTAATAATAATAATGGCGTACATTTATGAACTACGTGCCGGCATCTCCAAACCCATTCGTTCTTATTATCCGCCACAGTTACAAGCCGAGTCACAACCTTTTAATCGTAAGGTTGCTGGAAGGGCAGTGAACCAGTCCGCATCTCCCGCAGTAGGCATAACGTGGACTCAAATGTATGTCCCAGAAAGAACTAACGGGTTTATACCCAATCACTTTGTGCCTTTGGTATATGAAAAGAACGAGCATATGGTCACTGTAAATGTCGATGACTCATTAGATGGCTCAGTAGATGTTTCTTCTGTTAATTCTGACATGACGGCAAAAGACGTTAGCAACGATTCACATACATATATAATCAACGAAGTAACTGACACACAACGAGGTAAAAGACGCAAATGACTCATACAAACATCCAACAAAAGGCAAATTAGACCTGTGTAATTTTCTTGACATGGGAAAATCAGTGGAATTTTTGTTAAAATCAGATTCAAGAGTAGAATGCATTCCATGTGGTTTGTAAGAAAATGTATATTTCATTGTGAATAATGCGAACAACCTCGAGAAGAGGTAGAATAATGGCAAAATTTCTTTTTCAGACGATTGTGATGTATGGGATACATCTGCTGGTGCATCCCCTGAATCCTACTATTTGCTTTCTGACAACGGTACTCACACCATGAATTTGTTTAAACATGTACATGGGAAGTACTTTCGTAAAAAAACTAAAGACGAATAAGACACTAAAAGTCATTAATCCATTACGAATCTATCAAATAGACCGCATGTAGAAAAATAATAATTGTGAGTCCACGAACCACGTTCTAAAACAGATAGTTAAATGGATGACGAAAACGTAGACGGAAAATTTGTGCAACTAACACATGAATTAGTAACCCGACAATTCAGAAATCTGAGGAGTGCTCTAGTTTGCATTGGAGAATTCCGGCTTGCCGACAGTCATAAACTGATCAAGTTGAGAAAAACAGACTGGATAGAAATAATAGAGCAACAAAACACACTTGTTCAAACGTTTCAGACGCCACATCGACACAAAATACATGATTTTCACGGACAGTCAGACAACTATTGTTGAACCAAGGACTAATTGAGCGAAACCTGGACAAAGGACACGAAACAAGAACGTATGAACTGTGACAATTACAGCTAAAAATGTTAAACATGAACCAGAGATGTCGTCATAATATCGTATATTTCATTGTTTTAGGTTAGGTTTATTTTACCTTGTCTTGTGCACATGACTTGTAGTTCTATTTTCAAGAGGAGCATAATCCTGAATGCTATTGGATTAATTGCTTACCTGAGTTGTCTTTGTCTATCATCATATATCGTGACTTGTTATGATCACAGGATCAATCTCACTCTTGCATATATACTATCGTATACACTTTGGTACTTTGTTACATTTCACTTTCACTTTGTGTATGCATTACAATTCGCCGTTTATAATATATGTCAAATCAAGTAAGAAATAAATAATTCATATAAATTGAAATTAGTTTGCTTTTCATTACTATTTAAACATGTATGACTAATCAACGTTCACATATTTCCAAAAATAGACTTTCTTAACACCCATACAATGAACTGTCATATCATCATAACTAGTGTGTATATATATATATATATATATATATATATATATATATATATATATATATATATATATATATATATATATTGCCAAATATTTGGAAACCTTTTAAACAAAATTTAAATTAAATGTTATTTACTTTTCAAAAACTATATCATTAAAAGTTATATTAAATATGTAATATAATGTTGGGAAATACTGTTGATACTTCGATACTTTTCCCTTTCACTCTATGTATATATTACTAAGACTCTCCGTCTATCAGGTCTGTCGAATCAAGTACGACCAAGTGACATTACAATATTTGTGCTATAAATAGGAAAAAGTAGATTATTCGTATCAAAATCATATTAATCTTATTTTATTTTGCAAATTATTATTATTCAAACAAAAACTAAATAATATGTGTGTGGAAACCGATATACAGAGAGAACATGTAAATACATGTGCATTTCGACTTTTCAGTGTATTTCGGTGCTTTTAGAAACCCCTATCCTACACAGTGGAATCAAGTACCAAGGACATATAATTATTTTTATGAAGAAAAAGTATCATCATTTATCTTCATCAACAGCAGCAATATGAAATTATTATTAGCAGCAGTGAGTGGTCAAAAGCGCTCGCCTGTACCGAATACTACCATTTCACTTCTGTCAACGTTGGTTTTAGTCTCTGGGTTGCATGTGCGAAGTCGTGCAGTGCAGTAGCTTGCAGTGCATTGTTGGTGCAAACACGGGCTTTATCAGGTTCTTTCTACAAGAATTACACTGGCCGCCTATCACGCACTGTAAAATGGTGTTTGAACCTAAAACAATTATTATCGTCATGGAGTGTTTACTATCAGCATCATTGCCATGAATTCTTGTTTTGTGAAAACTCTTAGTCAACATTGAAAGAACTATAAAGTATGAACTATTCACGGCAGTGGTAGAAAGTGTAACTTTAGAGGCAAACGCGGAGAGGGGAACCATGTTAAATTTGGGTTTAAAAATTAAAGCGTCTGGCACAGAATTAACGTTAGGCCACCATTTATAAGAAAATATTGTTTGATTAGAGTCGTAAGTCAAGCTGATTCAGTTTGTTTAAAAACCTATGCCAGGCAGTATTGTTTTCTGTGTTTTATTCACATCTAAATATGTTACAATTCGGCTAACGTGCTGTGAACTTTCATTGATCAATTTTTATACAAATTTACAATATTGACGTCTCCAGTGGCAGATCAATATTTTCACTGACCGACTTTGTTTTACCCTATACAGAATTACAAGGGACGTCTTCACTGGCTCGGGTATATTGATAAATATACTCACCGAACTTGTTTTATCCTATACAGAATTACAATTGTACGTCTTAACTAGCTCTGATTTATCGATATCACCGAACACATCAAGGTCATCAGTATTGAAACGGACGGAAATCCGTAAATACCATTTTACAAAGTGGAATCATAGGGTTATTATTTTGTTTGGAATCATCGACCTTAATGTTGGTATAAGCATACTCTTGGCAACCTTGAAAACTATTAAATTTTTTCTTCACGTTACGTATAATTTAAACATCTGGCGCAGAACTAACGTTAGGCAACCATTTAAAACAAAATATAGTTTGATTAGGTGTTGACACCCTTCGCCCCTAGCTCCCCAGCACGTATAGCTGGTTTAGTACATGAGGCGACACCCTTGTATGTGTTAGTTATAAAATGTTAGTCGTAGGGTTTTCTTGTCCACCCAGTGTTTTGATTTTTTCTTATTGTGTTTTGTTATTATATTTTGTTATTTTTTATTTTATTTTTATTTTTATTTTATTTTGAATTCTGAAGTTTTCAAGGGTTATTCTTTGGTTCGTTTATCATATTTTTCAAGTTACTTTATCCCAAAGAAGCTATATAGAGTATACTTCCTACTTACTATCCGTGCTGATAGTTCGTATTCAGAGATTTTGTCTGCGATTGACAAAAACAACTTGTTTTCCTTTCTCTATATGCTTCAAACAAGGATTGTACTCCCCTCCTTAGTACACTTGTACCAGGGTTGGTTTCCTTTCCTTATTCCTTGGTTACTTCCCGGTTTAGTGACTTTGCCAGAGTCGTATTGTCTGGTGTTGTGCTTTTGTTTTTTGTGTTTTGGTTTGTGGTTTGTGTTATACATGGTCTTGTTCAGACGGCTGTATCTAGATCATATTCATATAGTTGCCTTTTTGTTCTATCTATTTGATTTAATTCCATTATATTAAATTTGTTTTGATATTTATTTATATTTAATTTTTCCTTTATTTGTATTTTTTCTAGTAAATGGTGTTTATTTATCCTTTTATTTGTATTATTGCTTGTTTGTATGTATAGGTTGTGTTTTATATTGTGTGGTGTTATCATAGTTATTATGGTGTGCGGACAGTTAATCACGCGACAGTTAATCACGCGACATTTAAACAACGACAGTTAATCACAGCGACACATAATCACAGCGACACATAATCACGCGACACATAATCACAGTGACAGATAATCACAATATATAAGTGACTTTTTATAATATCCTTTTTTGGTTGTAAAATCATTGTAATACAATAAAAAAGAAATTCAATAAAAATTATATTTTAATTTACTGCAAAAAATTCAATAAAAAATTATATTTTAATTTACAGCAATTTACTGATGAGACAGATGAGCAATGGCGCGCAAATACTGCAGCACGTCGGCAGCCAAATATAGTCCAACTGCACGAGCCACACGTTCCTTCAATTCCCTGTACTTCTTCCTTTGAATCTGCTGAACTCCAGTTAAACCTTGTAGAAAGGTCACTTTCTGATTCTGCATATCTTTAGAGATGCCATCTAAGAATGTCCACAGAGTAGGGTGATGACATTGAAATAAGGTTTGAAGACCATAATGCCATCCCTCCACGGCGTTGGTTGTTCGAGCAATGCCGTCACCTGCTGCCTGATGTTGATTCCAACGATGCACAATAAATATACTTGGTCCATAATTGCCTGCTCGTCCAGCCCGGCGTCGTCCACGGATATAGGTGTGTTCGAAGTAAGATAGCGATTCCGGCATGCAATATCATCAGCGAGAAGATCGAAAGCTTCTATGACATCGACTTCCGGCACGAGAGCCAAAGCAGCTAAACAGCGGACACTTCCACAGACAGCGTTGTTGGTTTCGTATTCCTGTTTCATCCCGATGTCATTCACCTTACGTAAAACGCTTTGACAGAGGTGGAAATAACATCCGGATATGACTGCATTAGGATACTCGGCCTGGAACGCAGACATCGCAGCCGTTTCGAAGTCGACAAGAATTCGTTCAGGATTTGCTGCTGGTATCATAATTTTCATCTGGGCTAGTATGCGCTCATACGAAGATCATTGCTTGTTGCGGACGAGGCAGTATACTGCAACTGGATTATTGCCAGGACATAGCTCGAAATGAATCGAATACAGCTGAAAGAAAATAGAAGGCACTACTGCAAACGTTCCATCTGCAAGCCACAGCTTAGCGCGCGCCAGTCCGTCGAGTAATTCGTGGCATCCCAAAATCAGTATACGGTCTTCATCTTCTGCTCCAGAGTCGTACAGGATCATGTCAACAAAACGTGGTGGAACAGTGAAGTTAGTATCGGCTGGCGCTGGAGGCAACACTACTTTATTCTCATTGTCGGCAAGTATAGCTCTTCTGCGTTGGAGAGTGCGAGTAAGGGTTGATCGCTTCGGCAGCGCCATCAGCACGTGATTGTCTAATCTTCGTGAAATCGATCCTATAACGGCAGCTGGCGTGGATGATGATTCACCCATTTTGTTCTTCATTTCGGCAGCCGCTTTACGTGCGAGTGATGTAGCGATGTTGCATTCATGTGTGTGTCCCAGCTCGTTGTTGGTTACGATGCGATCTCCTTCTGTCGTCAGATGAGCTTTGCATTTGAAACGCTGAAACATCTTGCAGCGCCAAGACGTCTGTCCATTCTTGTTTTCACGGAACTTGACATATTCAAAGTTTACACATATGACCGTTGGGCATCCCTTAGGTGATGTTCCAAAAGTTAATCTATCCATGTTAACTGAATTTATTTTAATGTTATGTTTGGAAAATATGTAAATGTTGGAATTTATATGGTTTATATAACTTCCAGTCGAAGTAGGTAATTGATAAGATAACAATGGCCTAATTGCCTATCGAATCCAAGCAGAACTTGCCTCCTGTTTAATTGATAAGATAACAATGACCTAATTGTCTTTCGAATCCAAGCAGAACTTGCCTCCTGTTTAACTGAGAAGACAATATCACAGAGTTGTTTTTAATTGCGTTCCATACCAAGCAGGTGAAGCCGACACAACATTTGGTAAAAAATAATCAAGAATTAATGATGTGGAAAGAATGTGTAATACTAATACGTATTTGAGGTATAATAACGGATTTGTTTCTAATTGCCTATCGAATCCAAGCAGAACTTGCCTCCTGTTTAATTGATAAGATAACAATGGCCTAATTGCCTATCGAATCCAAGCAGAACTTGCCTCCTGTTTAATTGATAAGATAACAATGGCCTAATTGCCTATCGAATCCAAGCAGAACTTGCCTCCTGTTTTAAACATCACTAGAGAAACCAACACTCGTATTTGTACCAATAAATATAAATAAAATGTTTAAAAATATGTTTAACATACAATATAATGCTGTGATTATCTGTTGATGTGATTATCGGTCACTGCGGTTATGTGTCGCGTGATTAAGTGTCGCTGTGATTAAATGTCGTTGTTTAAATGTAGCGTGATTAACTGTCGTGTGATTAACTGTCATGGATCCAGTTATTATGTATGCAGTGGCAAATTTTCCAATTTTTGTATCTACTTTGTTATTTTCGAGAAATCCGTTATTGTTGTTGTTGTGGTTTTTCTTTATCCTTCTTTCTTTCCATGTTAGGGAGGAATTTGGGTACATGTAGGGCAGGTCAAGGTTGTGTTGTCTTCTTGTTGTTTCACTCCCGTAGTGTATAGGGAATTGTATCAGTTTCTTAGTTTGAGGCAGAGTGCCGTTTTGTTACATGTTATCAGTTTGGGATCAAATATGCCATCTGGTTGCAGTCAAAATTGATATATTGTATAATGTTCTCTTGGAGTGTTGATCTTTTTTTTATCTGTGGTTGTAGAATGGAGAAGTTGTATATATGGGGATAAAAGTGTTTTGTGATTTCCATTTTTTTTTGGTTGTAAATATATATATATATATATATATATATATATATATATATATATATATATATATATATATATATTGTGTCTAAATGTCCGTACATAGTTGAAATCTTATATTGGGAGTTAGTTAAATGTCCTTGTTAGTAGAGGCTGTGGTAGCTTTGTTTGAATAAACTCCCGTAAACCTCGGGTCTTCCCTAGGACAATGTTCCTTGGTTCTTTTTTTTTTTGGGTTTGGAGTTAATGATTTTGTGGGGCATTGTGCCCGTTTCCTAGGCATTGTGATGGGAGGGTCTATATCTGAATCCCTATTGGTTCCAGCAAAGTTGACATGGAAAGTAGATGTTAGTAGTTCGTTTCGGGACTGTAAAGAGTGTTACAGTTCAAAGTATAAGATAATAGGTAACTAGTTTCCTTAGAGAAAGCATAGTTGTATAATAGGTTATAAGTTAAAGCTGTATAAGACGTGTGGGGATATATATATATATATATATATATATATATATATATATATATATATATATATATATATATATATATATATATATATATATATATGTTGCCTGCATGTGATCGACTCCTCATGGGGTTTATCACCTGCCAACTGCATATTCTTGTTACCCCGTATGTGTTATGAAGATAGAAAATTTAAATTTTGAATATATTTCAAGGAAATCGTAGAACGTTTCCATATTTACTCAATGATTAAATAGAATTGGTATTTATTTGGAAGTACATATATATACATGCACATACATGTTTATATACCTGCCTGTAAGGGTATGTTCATTGCTAGGTAAATGGTTCTAGTTGAACAGAGGTTGTTGGTAAAGGCATTGCAGAATAACTGGAATAATACATTTGGACATAGTGGCTGAAGGGATCTCGCTCCCCCAAATAGTATTCCTTATCATGTCGTCGTGATAATAAGAATCGTGTTTTTGTTATGTTGGATGAGTTGGGTCACGCTTGTGGGTTGTATACCGATAATTTTGTACAATGTTGTTTTTAAAGTTTATTTGTTATTTTTTTTTCTGAGATTATATTTCAGTGTGAAATACTTTTAGTTTCCTCATCTCAATTACCATCAATATAAATTGAATAACTTCAACATATAGTTTTTTCTCTATAATTTTATTTGTGTATAGTAAGTTATAGTTATCATATGATCCAATTTTTTGTGTAATTTTATTTTTAATTATATTTCTCTGTTGATCAATGCTGGTGCATTCTAGTATTATGTGTATTTTGTGATTTCTATATTGTTTACATAGGAAGCATGGTGGTATTGTTTTGATTATTTTCCTTTGAAATGCTTTTTCCTGTGTCCACCATGCATCATGAAGATCTTCTGATATTTTTGCTTTATGTTTTGTATTTCTGATTTTGGACCAGTTTTTCCATATTATATTCCAATCAAGGAAACTATACAGTGCTTCATTTTTGTTTTTCATGTCTATTTGTCTATTCATTAGTAAAGTATATCCTTTTTGTATTTTTGGGGGTCCAAAATTCTTTGTTCTGTCTGTATGTTTGTATTACTTTTTTTTATTTTTATGTTGTTTTTGGTGGTGTTAGATTTTTATAACACTGTTGTATTGGTATACTTCTGGTAGGTTTGGTAGCTTAAAATCAAACCAGTAGAGATATAATGCTTGCCAAAAGTATGTGGGGTGGGTTGTTAAATTTCTTAGTCTTTGTAAGTAGTTGTTGATTTGTTTAATTCGTAAGTTTGGTATGCCTAATCCTCCTTGTGTCTGTTCTTCTTGAAGAGTATATTTGGCTATTTTAGTGATCTTTCCATGCCATATGAAGTTCATTTTTTTTAAATTAAATTTTGTTTATGTACATGTATATGAATTCGAAGTTAGTGTTGTCGAATTCATGCCAAATTGAGTTTTTGCAATATGTGCTTTCTCTAGTATGTTTAGTTGTCTGGAATCCCATGTATCTATATGTTTATTTATTTTTCGCACGAGTTGGTTAAAATTTATGTTTTTGTTGTTTGTGCCAAAATTATAACCTAAAACTTTGACATGGGTTCTAAACTGTCCATGGGGTAATACTTGTGAGGGAGGGATGGCCGGGGTGGTTTCCTCTCCAGTTTCATATTAGTAATATTTCAGTTTTGTCGTGGTTTATTTTTGATCCTGATGCTAGTCCAAAATTGTTATATTGATCTATTAGATATTTGTATGATTGTTGAGGTGTTATGAAATGTGTACAATCATCTGCATGTTGGAAAGTTTTGCATTCTTCCTACATGTTTGGTATTTTGATTCCTGATATGTTTTCGTCACTTTGGATTTTGTTTCTCAGTATCTCTATGCCAAGTAGGTAAAGTAACATGGATAGAGGGCATCCCTGTCTAACTGAGCGTTGTAATTTGTATGGGGTATTTTTTTTGTTTCGCTCCATTGATTTGGATTAGGGACTGTATGTTGTTGTATATGTGCTTTCTCTAGTATGTTTAGTTGTCTATTATCTTCTGATAATCGTATACTCATTGTTCCCAAGGTGAAAACAAAGTCATATGGACAACGTTCGTTTGCACACCAGGGCCCGGCGACGTGGAACGAATTGCCCATTGAAATTAGACACAAAGACACAGTGGTCCCTTTTACGAGTGCTCTTAAGACTCACCTGTTTCGACTGCAGGGACAAACTTAGCGACCTAATCATGTTTTGTATCTTATATGTTTTCAGCATGTTCTTATTTTTTCCAATTTCATTGTTTTTGTCAATTGTTGTTCTGTAGTGTAGTCATATCATTATTGATGGTGTAAAGCGCTTATAGCTTCGAAAGACTAGGCGCTATACAAATTCCTCATTATTATTATTATTATTATTATTATTATTATTATTATTATTATTATTTGGATTAGAGACTGTATGTTGTTGTTTAGAGTTTTTATCCAACTGCGAAAAGTTTTTCCGAATCCGAACTTTTTTAGGATGGATAATATGTATTTAATTTATATTCGATTGAAGGCCTTTTCCTGATCGATTAGTATTAGTTCTCCGTTTATTTTGTTCTGTTCCATGTGTTCTATTATTGTTTTTATTGATACAATGTTCTGGAGATTTCTCCCTTCTCCTCCACATATTTGGATGGGATTTATAATGCTGCTCATTGTTTCCTTTAATCTATTGGTTAATATTTTACTTAGTATTTTGTAATCTATATTAAGTAATGATATTGGTCTCCAATTATTTAGATCGGTTGGTAATCCTTTATTTTTGTGTATTAGTGTGATCATGCGTGTTTTCATGTTTGGTGTTATTTATTTTGCTAGTTGTGTTTTGTGAAATATGTTTAGGAGTATTGGTGTGACTTGTTTTTGTAAAATTTTTTGTAGAATTCGGCTGCGATTCCATCTATTCCAGGTGATTTGTTTGGTGTTAGCTATTGAATTGCTTTGTCAATTTCTTGTACCGTAATAGGTTCGTCACATAGATTTTCTGTACATCTTGTATCTTAGGTAGTGTTATCGATTCTGTGTATTCTTTAATTTTTTGTTTAGGTATGTGTTGTGATGTATATGAATTTTTATAGTAATTAAATGTGTATTCTAGTATTTTTTTCTTTTTGGTTGTATTTTTGATTTTGATAAATTAGTTTTGTGACATTTTTTTCCATCCCTTTTCTTATTTCTTCTCTTTCATATACATGTTTATCAATATTGTATATGTCTTGGTAGAGTCCCGCTCTTATTTTTTCTCCGTTTTGTTTAAATTTATTTATAATATCTAGCTGTGTTTGTGCTTTTGTAGATCAGTTTCATTTGAGATGGGGTCAGTTATTATTTTATTACATTCTTTTTGAACCAAGTTGTTTTGTTATTTTTGTATTCTAGAGTATTTCTGACTGATTTTTGAGATGAGTGTATCGGTCTGTTCCCATATTTAATACTGATTTTATTCTTGCGTGTTTTGTAGTGTGTCTTGTATTTCAGTTTGGTACTCAGGTAGGTCAAGTATAGTATTGTTAAGTTTCCATGTGCCTTTTCCCCATCTGTTTGTTTTTGGGGGGTTACATGCCTGTAGTTGGTGTTCATATAGCAGTGATCTATTCTGGATGCCATTGTGTAACTTGTACATGTGTATACTTGTTTGGTTGGGTTAATATGTCTATAGGTGTCGAATAAATTATTGCTGGTTATTAGGCCTTTGATGTGGTGCAGTACATCTCTATCCCATTTGGCTAGGCCATTTGTTTTGTCTACGTCTTGTATTGCTGAGTTGAAATCGCCTATTATTATAGTGTTGTGTAGTTTGTATGTTTGGAAGTAGTTATAAACTTTGTATATAAATGGTATTTTCCAACTTCTTCTGGGTGGCATATATATGTTGATTATGTGTAGTTTGTCTATTTCAATGTGTAATAGTCTTCCTTCCATGTCTTTTGGTGTATTGCGTAAAGTCCAGTTTGCATTTTTGAGGTTGTTATTTATTATGATTCCGACTCCTGATCGGTTAGATACATTGTCTTTTTGTGTTATAAATATAGCGTTTAGATGGTCTTCTATATAGTTCTTTACTTTATTGTTTATGCTATGTATTTCTTGTAGGTATATTATATGATATTTATTTAATTGTTTGATTAGTTGTTTTGCTTTATCAAAATTTATTCCATTAATGTTAAGTGATGTAATTTTAATATTATTCACCATTTTTGTTTTAGTGATAATTGTATGGGTATGTATTATTGAGTTGTTTATATGTTATAATTATTGGGTTTGTTTTTGTTTTGTGTTGTTGTTGTGGTGGTTTTGTTCATTTTGGTAGTGTTGTATTCAAAATGGGGAAGTAGAGGTGAACACGATGTTACGAGAATGCCATGCACTTTAAACATTTCTGGCACACTATTTGATTGGGTTGCTTCCACCCTCATTATCAATTTCTCAGTGTGAACCCCCGGGATGGCTTTGTACATATCTTTCCTTGCAGATATGACTTTAATTTGTGTTTTATGCTCAAAGCCTTGGACAAAATTTTCAATAGGGATTTCACACGGGACGCTCGAAATGAAAATGTCAGTGTATGATTTTTTTATACGTTTGGTGATAGGTGGGGGTGTAGTCACTTGTGCCACTATGTCACCTATCTTTATGCTCCCTGATGGTATTAAGGTTTGGGTTTTTTGGGGTACAAGAGATAGAACCCTTTTCCAGGTGGGTGAAAATATATATCTCCTCGCCTGGTACTCCCCTAGCTATGAGGGATGCTAAAATTATCGGGATGGGGGGACCTTTGCTCCGCTGGTGTTTGGGACATATATATATATATATATATATATATATATATATATATATATATATATATATATATATATATATATATATATATATATATATATGTGTGTGTGTGTGTGTGTGTGTTTGTGTGTAATAAATAAACTGAACTAATTGCTGTTGTTTGTGTTTGTTGATTTTCGTGTTTATTATTATTATTATTTTGTAAAAAAGGGTCTAGATAGGTCTAAAGGGATTTCTTTTGGGCGTGATATTAAAAGTGTAATTACCTTATTGTATTATTCCAGTTTTGACTATTGAATTTTGAGAATTTAGAATCCTTTTTAAGGGCTATTTTCTCTTTAATCCTATTTGGAATTATTTGCATTAACCGTGCAGCGTTGTATTTTCCTGTGCGCACACTTTCTTTTGCGTTTAGCAAATTTGGTTATGTCATTGTTGACTGTATTGTTCATACAGGTTTATTAGATGAAATATCACTGGAAGCACAGCTTAGTATATTTGGATTCAATGTATAAAACTATTTTGCATTGAAATTACTTCACGTGCTGAATGCAAAGCCTTTATGATAGAAAAGATTTTTCCACAAATATGACCGTATTGATATCACAGTATTTCACTGTGTTGAATTAATAACTGTACACTTAGTTTATACTCGAAATTAACACGGATTATAGTTCAGATAGAAAATGAAAATCTATTTGCAAACTATTTATATTAGTAAATAAAGGTAGTTTGCATTGCAATTTTTCTTCGGAATATTCACTGTTATTGATCATTGATTAATTTCCAATTCAACGTTTCAATGTTTACGTTTGAATTTGAGAATATTCACTGTTATTGGTCATGATTAATATCCAATTCAACGTTTTAATGTTTACGTTTGAATTTGAGAATATTCACTGTTTTTGATCATTGATTAATTTCCGATTCAACGCTATATGTTTACGTTTGAATTTGAGAATATTCACTGTTATTAATCATTGATTAATTCCAGTTCAAAGTTGTATTGTTTTCATTCATCCACCCGATGCTTTTATAAGCACACATTTGTGCTTTGCTTCCGTCTGACAGACTTATATCCAAACCACAGCATATTTACGCATTGATTAGAGTCGAAAGTCAAGCTGATTCAGTTTGTTTAAAAACCAATGCCAGGCAGAATTATTTTCTGTGTTTTATTCACATCTAAATATGTTGCAATTCCGCTAACGTGCTGTGAACTTTCATTGATCAATTTTTATACAAATTTACAATATTGACGTCTCCAGTGGCAGATCAATATTTTCACTGACCTACTTTGTTTTACCCTATACAGAATTACAAGAGACGTCTTCACTGGCTCGGGTATATTGATAAATATACTCACCAAACTTGTTTTACCCTATACAGAATTACAATTGGACGTCTTAACTAGCTCTGAATTATCGATATCACCGAACTTGTTTTACACATCAAGGTCAACAGTCTTGAAACGGACGGAAATTCGTTAATACCATTTTACAAAGTGGAATCATATGGTTATTGTTTTATTTGGAATCATCGACCTTAATGTTGGTATATGCATTCTCTTGGCAGCCTTGAAAACTATTAAATACTTTTATCACGGGATTTATAATTTAAACAAATTTAAAGGACTATCAAGTAATTTTTCATGGGGTTTCATAATTTAAACAAATTTAAAGGACTTAAAATTAATTTTTCGTGGGATTTATAATTAAAACAAATTCACCTGACTAGAAAGTAATTTTAATGGGATCTATAATTTCAACAATTTAAAGGACTAGAAAGTATTTTCTCATGTCATTTAAATCTTAAACAACTTTAAATAACTGCAAAGTAATTTTTCATGGGATTTATAATTTAAACATATTTGAGGGACTAGAAAGTAATTTTTCATGGGATTTATAATTTAAACCAATCTGAAAGACTAGAAAGTAATTTCTCATGTGTAATTTAAACACATTTGTCAGAAAATCGTACATGCATGTACTTCACTATGAATGTACCTGTGCTAAATCGTACATCCATGTACATCCCTATGACTACCTGTCATAAAAACATACCTGCATGTACTTCACTAGGAATGTACATATTTTAAAATGGTACATATATGTACTTCACTATGAATCTACTTGAAACATTTGTAAGAAGAATTTGAGAGATTCAGATGAGAAAGAAATCTCGCAAAATGTAGGTCATTCATGGATTCCCTTTCTTGTATCGCCTGCAAATACTAATACATGTCATTTTAGTTGTAAGCGCTAAAACAATTGCCTGAACATGGTTAATAACATCGACGTTGTAGCTTCCGGAAATAGTTATAATGATGTCTTACCATAATCAACACATGAAAACCAATATATATGTCCAAAGGACAACGTTACGATGGATGGATGGATTTATTCATGAATGTATGTATAGTCCTGGAAACAACGATATATTGAGAGAGATTACATAATAAACAATTCGATTGCAATTTAAGCCCTGTTTATAATTACCTGGATGATACAAATAAATTACTGCAAAAGTCTCATTTGATTCAAGATTTTATGGCACCAATAATATCTTCATGTTTTGCCTGATTTTTGGTGATACGAAAGAGTGTAGAGGGACCATGGGGGTCTGCGGGTGAGGGTGCAGAAGGATGTGATTCTAAGCTGTCTTCTCCTTCTCGGTAAATCCGCTATGGAATTTTGCAAATTTATCTTCAAAAGCGAATACAATTATGTAAGGATATTATAACTGGACTAATGTAACAAAAGCTGCTTTGCCAGATAAGGGCCTATTTCTGTTGATCAAATTTAGTTTGATATTGGGATAAATTTGGCAAACTATTGTCACATCTTTATGTCTTCACTTATTCAACAATGATGATTTAAAATTTTTTCTGAAAAGTAGGTTTGTTTGTGCAAACATGTCTGAAAATAATTCTTTCACAAAATGGCTGTACACATTGGTGCAATAATTGATCTAAGAAAATAATAATATATATGTTGAATGTGTGAATTTATACATTGCTCAGCATTATTTTTTATCAATTTTTTTTTTTATATTATCCACATTTGAAACTTTAATATATCCCGCTGACCAATAAATATTAACTCACTCTGTAACTTCTTTAACAATATCTATATCTAATACATAAAGTTCCAGCTGACAATGAATAACAGATATTACATTACTCAGTGTTTTTTTTTAAACCATATCGATTCTATGTGAAATATATAAATTTCAAGCTGACAAATCAATAACATATCTTAAATTACTCGGTATCTTTTTTAACCATATCTATGTGAAATACATTAAAGTTCCAGCTGACCAATGAATAACATATCAACTCAATCTGTAACCACTTTAGCCATATATATATATATATATATATATATATATATATATATATATATATATATATATGTGTGTGTGTGTGTGTGTGTGTGTGTGTGTGTGTGTAATAAATAAACTGAACTATTATCGATCCCCTTAATATGATTTAAATGCGGTAAGCGCCCATATTTGCATATTAACCTTGAACCTGGTTATTAGGTGGAGATGTCATCCTCAAAGTATGTTCATGCGTCTCTTTCCCCTTATCCAGCATTCTGCAGGGCATTAAGAATTTTCTCGTGTGTCTTTTTCTTACGCAGCGCTTTGCAGTGCATTAAAACACTAGAGTGCTTCTTTCACTTATCCAGCATGTTGCAGTGTATTAAAAATATTCGCGTGTATCATTGCCTTTCCCAGCACTCTGCAGTGTATTAAAATATTCATGTGCATCTTCCCCTTACCCAGCACTCTGCAGTGTATAAAAAATTCACGTGTATCTTTCCTTTACCCAACCGTTCAGTGCATTAAAAACGTTCACGTGTATCTTTCCCATACCCAGCACTCTACAAATAGTCAAATAGTCCTTACCAAGCAGTCTGCAGTGTCTTAAAAACGTTCAAATGCTTCTTTCCCTTATCCAACCCCTTATAAGATGTTAGGTATATTCATGTGCATCTTTCCTTTACCCAACCCCCTATAAGATGTTAGGTACGTTCATGTGTATCTTTCCCTTATCCAACCCCTTATAAGATATTAGGTATGTTCATGTGTATATTTCCCTTACCCAACCCCCTATAACATATTAAGAATATTCATGAGAATGTTTCCCTTACCCAACCCCCTATAAGATATTAGGTACGTTCATGTGTATCTTTCCCTTATCCGACCCCTTATAAGATATTAGGTATGTTCATGTGTATCTTTCCCTTACCCAACCCCCATAACATATTAAGCATATTCATGTGTATGTTTCCCTTACTCACCCCCTATAAGATATTAAGCATTTTCATGTGTATCTTTCCTTTACCCAACCGTGCGGTGTATTAAAAACGTTCATGTGTATCTTTCCCTTGCCCAGCACACTGCAGTCTTAAAAACGTGCACGTGCTTCTTTCCCTAACCCAACCCAAAATAAGATATTAAGTATATTCATGTTACATTATCTTTCCCTTATACCCATCCCCCTATAAGATATTAGGTATGTTCATGTGTATCTATCCCTTACACAACCCGCTATAAAATATTAAGTATGTTCAAGTGTATATTTCCCTTACCCCCCACCCCCCCCACCCCCCATAAGATATTAAGCATTTACATGTGTATCTTTCCTTTACCCAACCCAGTATAATAGATTAGGTATGTTCATGTATATACCTTGACATACTCCATTAGTATGTCAGACATTAGGTAACAAAAGTGCATGAAAATATTCTCTGACAGACTCCATTAGTATGTCAGACATTAGGCAACAAAATTGTATGAAAATATACCCTGACGTCATCTAAATTTAAAATATCTTTCAACTTTTCGTCATCGAATATACACTGCTTCTACTGCGTATAGTTATGTCTATGATAACAAAAACACACAAAAGATGTTATATACCTATATATTGACGGTTTATTAACAAGCAAATGTTTTTCTAAAAATATAATTTATAGAACACTTACGGTTTTGTAGTGTCACACCCTCAACATTAATCAGACTGCAACCATTTTCTGCCTGTCCTCCAGTGGCCATTTTTTCGTTGTAATAGATTGTCCTAGACAGTTACTGGCTCAAAGAAAAGTAAGCCGTCACTCCAAAACAATGCTGACACAAGGGTTAGACTGAAAAAGAGCAAACTTATGTCATGTGCATACCTAATTTTGTCTTGTATACATTATTGTGGACAATTTGTTTTGACGATGCGTGTTCTATTATTTTACTCTAAAAATATACAAAAATAATCAACGAACACTAATATTGTAATATTGTTGTTATCCTCATTTGGAGTTCATCCCGTGCACCACAAACTGTATAATGTAGTAGAATGCAGACAAAAGAAGAGATGCACACATACACACAGTCACTGAGAGAGAGAGAGAGAGAGAGAGAGAGAGAGAGAGAGAGAGAGAGAGAGAGAGAGAGGGAGGGAGAGAGAGAGAGAGAGAGAGAGAGAGAGAGAGAGAGAGAGAGAGAGAGAGAGAGAGAGAGAGAGAGAGAGAGAGAGATGGTTATAAGTGGTTGGTGTAACTAGTGTGGATGGAAATGGTTTTGTATGAGTGCAGTTAATGTTGATTGTAATAAGTGGCGGGTGTAATTTCTGTGAATGGTTAAATTAGCGGTGGGTGTACATATTGTTCATGGTTATATGTGTGTGTAGTGGGGTGTAACTACTGTTGATGATGAGGTTGTCATGAGTGTAAATACTGTTGATGATTATATGTGGTGGGTGTAACTAGTGTGGATGGTGAGGGTTTCTCGTGAGTGTAAATACTGTGGATGGGGAGGTTTTTCGGGAGTGTAAATACAGTCGATGATTATACGTGGTGGGTGTGACTAATGTGGAGGAGGGTTTTCATTAGTGTAAATACTGTTGATGATTATATGTGGTGGGTGTAACTAGTGTGGATGGGGAGAGTTTATCGTGAGTGAACTGTGG
The DNA here is from genome assembly GCA_030141615.1 of Unio pictorum. NCBI lineage: Eukaryota > Metazoa > Mollusca > Bivalvia > Unionida > Unionidae > Unio > Unio pictorum. The sequence continues at coordinate 4,333,096 of JARLTB010000232.1, read as the reverse complement.
ATGGAGAGGTTTTTCAGGAGTGTAAATACAGTCGATGATTATATGTGGTGGGTGTGACTACTGTGGGGGAGGGTTTTCATTACTGTAAATACTGTTGATGGTGATATGTAGTGAGTGTAATTACTGTGGATTGGGAGGGTTTTCATGAGTTTAATTACTGTTGATGGGAATATGTGGTGGGTGTAATTTATGTGGATGGGGAGGGTTTTAATGAGTGCAGATACTGTTGATTATAATATTTGGTGGTTGTAACTACTGTAGGGAAGGATTTTAATAAGTGTAAATACTGCGAATGAATGCTGCTATAAAAGCATTATCTATCATAATTGACTAAACATTCACAGGAAACAAGGTGCATATTGTATTTTCATTAAAATCGCGCTAGTTGAAAATCGGCCACGTTCTAAATATTTGATGATCTAGTGTTTAAGTTATCTGCCGTTTAATATACGGACGTGGTAACATGTTGTGGGTGTAACTACCGTTGATCTCTCTCTCTCTCTCTCTCTCTCTCTCTCTCTCTCTCTCTCTCTCTCTCTCTCTCTCTCTCTCTCATTTACGAATGTGCTATTAAGAGCATAACTCTCCTAGCGTTTAGTAACCTTGATACATGTAAACGTTATTCCAAGGTCATGTATTGACTCAATATGTGTTCACGCTGTTATCAACACGCATAATATGAACATATACATGTTCAGCAAGTATATACCATACACTTAGTTTAAAATGAATAGACTGGTACTTACAGAATATGTATAAATCCCGTAAAATGTCCGTGTTCCAAGTTAACTAGTGTATTCTGTACAATGGCTACTTGTTTCACGTCGCCAAGCAAGGTAATGTTACTACGTACTAAGCCAACCAGTCATTGCAGAGAAATCCAAGCACATGATAAAAAGCTTGATTATTATTAGTCGACCTTGCATGGCAAGTGTTGGCGTGTACAGACAAATAACCGAAATAATTGAACCAGAATTTAAATGACTGGTTAAGATATGAATGTCTCGTTCAGGTGGTTGACGTGGGTACACAATATGGCTGATAGAATAAATGTGAAACCCAAAATCCTCACGTCTATCTATCTATCTATCTATCTATCTATCTATCTATCTATCTATCTATCTATCTATCTATCTACCTACCTACCTACCTACCTACCTACCTATCTCTCTCTCTCTCTCTCTCTCTCTCTCTCTCTCTCTCTCTCTCTCTCTCTCTCTCTCTATCTATCTATCTATCTATCTATCTATCTATCTATCTATCTATCTATCTATCTATCTATCTATCTATCTTGATGGATATTACTCTGTTTATTTGTCTGTTGAACCATGTAAAAATTATGTCTTCAACCTCTAACGAGATTCATCCACCCGTTCATTTTAATTATATTGCTACTACTACAACTAACTGACCTTCTGCACAATAACTAATACTTCTATGGCTGCTTCTGATAACCAACTACTTCTAATAAGAGATTTACTAACGTGGCTGCAACAACATCCGGGTAAGCGGTCGTGCGATGAACATCCATTTGGATGGAACAAAGCAATACGTAACCCTTAGCGGGTATGTGGTCGTATGAAGTGCTTTTCTTCCCTTATGTGTGGTTAGTAGATTTTGTGGTTTTTTAAAAGTATATTTGTGTTTTTTTTTCGTTCCCTTATGTGTGGATAGCCCACCAGACGCACGTGCCCTTATCGGCGAAAGCGTCTATAATTCAAATCATCATCTTCATCATCATTCGCGAGATGGCCATTGAGGTATTTAACGAACTCAGACACAGTTGGTTTGGGATTATGTATGTAGCATATGTGGTGGAAAGGCTAGAATATGAATGGAGATATCAATATACCAAAGACGTTGTGATAAATCAAGTGACCAACCTGAAAGTAGCCAGGGATTTGGTGGAAGGTATGCTACTGGAAGAAGTAGAAAAGTTAAGAAGTTTCATTACACCAAAAAATGTAAGATTGGTAACCTTGAAGGTGGCACTTGACGCTGTGATAAAACTCAGGTGCTCTTCGAAAAACATTGAATTTCACAGAGTGGTCATTTGTGAAGTGCGGACTAGACCAGCTAAAGAAAGCCGATGACACAATGAGAAATGTACTGGCAGATGTAAAAAGAAAACTTAAGATACCTGGAGTAAAGAAAAATAAAGAAACAAGAAAACAGAAAGAAGAAAGAGGAATTTGAAAGACTGAACAACAACTGGATACAAGTTCATGAAACGTTTATAACAATGGGGCATCTTGACAGGATTCCAGAGGATGAAAAGAAGAAGAGGAGAAAGAAAGGAATCATTGGAAGAGTCAGGAGCTGGTGGAAGAACCTAAATGCCCTTTTCAGGGCCATTCAAAAATATTTGCTGTCTTTGCCTCAACAAACAAAATAATGTGAACTGTTTGTCCCTGTATATTATTGTATGTCATTGTTGTATTTTGTACGTGTTCTATCACTATATGTGCATTGTGAGTATATCTCTACTCTTCACTGAAGTCAGCCCGGTGCACATCTGTTCCTACCATTGTTGCAACATTGTTATCAATCTTCAGTAAAGTGACTTCACCTCACCTCTTCCGTTCCTATTGTCCTTATACAAAACCTAAACTATATTCCACTTTCCCTTGACACTACAGAGCCACAATTGACCCATGCTGAATTCCCCTTGACGCCAAACAATCCCAGGCTGATCTTTAAAACCTTCACGCCAAACAGCCCTGGGGTGGGTGAATCTGTAGTGTATTTTCCCCTTGACGCCAAAAAGCACCACTATACTACTCACCACTCATCCTCAAGTGTAGATAAATAATAATAATAATAATAATAATAATAATAATAATAATAATAATAATAATAATAATAATAATAATCATAATAATAATGAGGACTTTATATAGCGCCTAATCTTTAGAAGCTCTACGCGCTTTACAACATCTATAATGATGTGTCTTCACTGAAGAAAAACAAATGACAAAAACAATGGAAATTTGAAAACATAAAAACATGCTGAAAACATAATTAACAAAACATTATTTGGTCCCTAAGTTTGTTCCTGAGTCGAAAAAGGTGAGTTTTAAGAGCACTGGTATGCAAAAGAACTTATATAACTTCGTTTTCATAGTGGGAACAATGAGTATACGATTGTCAGAAGAAGAGCGTAAGTATCTTGCTGGTGTATACACATGGGTGAGGCAGGATAGGTATGTTGGACTTGAGTCTGTCAGTGAAACGTAGTACAGATAATAAATTTTGTGTTTTGATTTTGTATTGAATTTATAGAAACTGAAGGGTACAGAGCAGTGGTGAAGTGTGCTCTGATAGAGGTACTCTAAAGATGATCCGAACAGATGTGTTTTGAACGTTTTAAGTTTCTGGAGTAAATATTGTGGTGAACCAGACAGAATTGAGTTACAATAGTCATGTCTTGAAAGTACTAATGAACACACACATTTTAGTGGCATCAATCTGAAAAATATTTACGAATGGAACTGATGCATCTCAGTTCAATATATGCAACCTTGCATGTTTATGACATGTTGGTGCAATGTGAGAGTACTGTCTAGAGTAAACCCTAGGTTTCGTACTGACTGAGAATATAATGTTGGTGTTCCTGGTATTTATTGTCTGAGGTAAAGGATGTGAATGAGAATGTCTTTGGGTCGTGATCATAATAGCCTCAGTTTTATCATCATTCATCTGCTGCTTGTTAAATGTCATCCATTATTTCACATCAGAAATGCAATTCTCTACTCCATACATCAAGGTTGTTTGCTAGGATTATGCAGGTAGATAAATATCTTTAGCATTTGTTTCCACACCATACTACCATGGGAGAAAATTCAGGCATAGATGATACATTAATTAATTCGAGGCGCAGCAACACAATATTTCACTTAACATTTAAATAATTATATAGGCTGTTGTATGATCAATTCACAAATACGTAAATTTGTTTTTGTATAATGTAGTTGCGAAAAAAGAACAGTTCTTTTTGTGAAAATTTTTTTTGGTGTCATAGACATTCATCCGAACCAATCGCGAAATAGTATATCATGTTAAATATAGTATAGTTTTACATGGTAATGTTACTCTTTACTATTTTAAACATACTTTTACATGGTAATGTTACTCTCTATTATTTCAAAACAGTATAGCATGCTATATATAGCAGACATTAACAGGGTAATGTTACTCTTCACTAATTTCAAAACAGTACAGCATGTTATATATAATATACATTTTGGTGTAGTGCTCAACGGCATATCAACATGGCTTTCCGGTTGATTGATTGATTGATTGATTGATTGATTGATTGATTTGAACGGCGCACCAAAACTCTTAATCTATTTAGCACCATACAAAAGGTTGTACTTATACATGTCTAAAAGTACTAAAAGCTTTAATATCGACCAGAGATATAGAAAACCAAATAGTTCAAAGTAAAATTAGAAGATGCTGGTAACAGTAAAAAATGAAGCTTCCCAATCAACGGGAAAAGCTGGTAGGAATCTTATCCGTACCTTTTTGTTAGCGAGTCCGACAAATTAATGACTGAACCAACATGGATACTACAAAGAAGAAATAAAATTCTCTCTCTCTCTCTCTCTCTCTCTCTCTCTCTCTCTCTCTCTCTCTCTCTCTCTCTCTCTCTCTCTCTCTCTCTCAGTTATGTTGATTTATGTTGATTGATCCGCATTATTTGTTTCAAAGGAATGTTTGAGAATTTGTGTGGACGGACCATAGTATTGTTAAGTAAACATTGAAATTAGTTTGTCTATTATCGTTGTTAATATTATTTGTTGATGTTTTTCTGCTTGTTTGGGGTAAATTATACAATGTGTATGTGCAGAGTCCGATTTGGAAATTCCTATTATTTAGTACATTCCATGTTGGGGGTGGGGTATACCTCCTTTTAAACACAGCTTATTCTTGAAGTTTACAATACTGCCGATAAAACAACACGTGTTTTTACTCTTGATTCGGTAGCTTCTAGCAACCGCTCCAGTGGCTTAGTGGTTAGAACGTCCGCTGCGGAAGCGGGAGGTCGTGGGTTCGAGCCCCGGCCGAGTCATACCAAAAAACGTACAAAAATGGTACTAACAACTGCCTCGCTTGGCGCTCAGCATTAAGAGGTTAGTGTTAGGACTGGTCGGTCTGGTGTCAGGATAATGTGACTGGTTGATGCATGATGCCCAGTTCTATGCATCACTATAAACTGCATCACTGCAGACATCGTCTAATATTAAGTTCCTATTGTCCTTCATTACAGCAATAATGTTGTATACTGCATATTACTACTACTAATGGTTTGTTTGTGGTCTCAATAATAATAATAATAATAATAATAATAATAATAATAATAATAATAATAATAATAATAATAATAATAATGTGATGATGTTAATAATAATACGAACAAAATAACTAGTTTATAGGACTTGTAGTTGAGAAGTCTACTTAGTCTTTTGTATTACGATTACAAAAAGGATTTACCAAACGGATTTAAAGTACATTGTAAGAATATCTTTTTTTTCACCTTTCTGTATCTGATAATATTGTATTGTTTTTTTTTTTGTTGAGAACAATTGTAACTAAAAGATCCATTTTCACAATAAGTGCAATAAAATCAAATATTACAAGACTGACAAAGAATAAGTATAGGGCATGCATTGGAAACATTGAATCCAACTGAAAGGGGGGTCGACCAGCTCGATGTTCCCCAATCCAGGACGTCGCCGAGAAATATGCTACTGGAGGGGGAGAGAAACTTCAGATAAACGACAACAAGATCGTCGGACATCATCTGCGATTTCGACTAAGCAGTCTATCTTGCTGGCAACATGGAATATCCGTGCAGGACTTCTTCTGCACCCTCCTCAACCACGACGCCCCACCTGGACCGATGGAATCGGTGGACGCCATGGACGAATTATATGAGCTAGTCGATGAGTCCGAACCGTCTATGAAGGAAATACGGACTGCCATCTTAGACCTGAAGAACAACAAGGCGCCGGGTATTGATGAGGTGACACCAGAAGCCTTGAAATACGGCGGAGAGATCATCGTCGAAAGATTACACGCCCTGCTGAGATTGATTTGGCGATCGGAAGCGGTACCAACAGCATGGAAGAAAGCCATCATCGTACCAATCTTCAAGAAAGGCGACAAAACGGACTGTAAGAACTATCGGGGCATCAGCCTGCTCTCCATACTTGGCAAAGTATTTATGAAGATCATCCATAGAAGGGTACTCAAACGGCGGGAGGAAGCGGCACGAGAGGAACAGGCCGGTTTTCGACCTGGAAGAAGCTACTGCGACCAGATCTTCACGCTCTGTCAAATCCTTGAGGAAAGAATTCGGTGTGAAAACGTACAATCATGGTGTTCATTGATTTCTCCGCAGCGTTCGACAGCGTCCATTGCCCGGCCTTGTGGAAAGCCCTGGAAGCGAAAGGATACCCGCTAAAATACATTCGGCTACTTACCAACACCTATGACGGGTCAGCCAGTCAAGTTCGAATCCAAGGGCAAACACGAAGGATTTCTCAGTGAAAACGGGCGTCCGTCAGGGATGCGTGCTCTCACCTAGCCTCTTTAACGTCGTGGTCGATTGTGTCATGTGCCAGGTATTCCTGGGACGTAGAGGGATCACATTTGGGGCAGGGTTCGATGAACATGCCACAGATCTAATGTTTGAGGACGATAGTGCATTTCACACTGAGGACGAAGGCGAAACAACAGAAATTCTGCAAGAAATCGCCAATGAAGCCGCCAGATTTGGGTTAAAAATCAACACCGCCAAAATAGTTGGCATGACATCGGACAACACCCCAGTGACCGTCTGCCTTAACGGAGTCTATCTTCAGCAAGTTGAGGAATTTAAATACCTGGGGTCCATAATCCGAAGCAGATCAATAGCGGCCTCCACTGACATCTCGCATCGCCTGGGAATGGCAACGTCTGCGTTCGGGTCACTAGCTTGGTGCATATGGAGAAAAAAGGCCCTCTCGGTGGTGACCAAAGTGCGTCTATACCGCACTCTCATCCTCCCAATACTCCTATATGGAGCAGAGACGTGGGTCCTCCTAGACGAGGACCTCAAGAAGCTGGAGGTATTTCAAATGCGCTGCCAAAGACGAATACTGGGAGTAAACCTTCTGGACAGAATCCCAAACGTGGAAATCCGGGCTCGATGCTCTCACCAACCGACAGTGGAATCACTGATTAGACGTGCTAGGCTTCGCTGGTTTGGCCATGTCTGCCGAATGGAAGAGAGGCGTTTACCATATCGAGCCCTGTGGCGCACCAGACCGGAAACCTGGAAGGTCTCAAGAAATGCCCCTAAGAAAACCTGGATCCAACAAGTGGAAAAAGATCTGGCGAATTATGGCATCACCTCGACACATGCCAGAGAAAATGCTACGCGGGACCGAAAATGGTGGAAAGAGATAATTGACTTCATCGGCACGGGCAATTTTCGAGCAGCACCCACAGTCTCCTATCAACTGCGACCACGCTGATTGGATGCAACCTACGGGATCAAATTGAATTGATTGAATTGAACAGCTCGATAAGGAGGGAGAGGGACCCAAAGTTATAAATGTCCCTAATAGTGGTGTGGGACCCAATAATGCAGATCCCCAAAATAGGCAAACGCAAGAGGCAGGGAAACCAGCCTAGGCAATCAATGCAGGGAATTAGGTCCAAATTGAATGTTTATTTCTATGTCCAAGTGAAAAATAATGTCCTGTTGGCCTACCACCAGGCCGGATGTCAACTCATTGACTTAGGTAAAGCTGCAAAAGCCACACGCCAAGCAGAAATACTGGCCGCCCTGCAAGTAATGGGTGTAAACATGAAGAGAATGAATAGCTAGTTTGCAAAACGCAGGGTACAATAAATATATGCTGTACCCTGTGGGACTAGATACCCTTTTACTAACCCCTGGGACGATAAGCGTTAAAGGATAGATAGCGGACTTGACTGAAGCCCCTCCATTTGTAAGAGAGATTGGACCAAAGTCGGTTTAAATACATATCAGTGGACTCTTATGTCATATCGACACTGAAGACGTCATTGAAAAGATATACACGAGACTGGGAGTAAGGATACTATCGCACAAGATGGCCCAAATATGGGGCTTCCATCCTATAACATCAGGGGCACGGATCATAAACGTGACCAAAGAAAAATCCCCCTCCCCTTTTTTCTTACTGTATGGGGTTCAAGCTCAAATCTTGGTACCGGAACTGTGAGGCCGACAGAAAATGCCCCAAGTGCGGTGAACTCGGACACGGGCCATGGGACTTTGGAAACCTAAACCAGAACCAAAAAAAACACAGAAGCAGGAGATCCAACATATGTCAATGTGGCTGCAGGAAAATCCCCCCAACGCTAAAAGGAAACAACAAGAGAGCAGATAAAAAAGTCATTCAAGAGGTGAGGGAGGTACAAACATCGGACAAAACCCTGAAAACGGCAGAGAAATGGATCGAAATCCTCACCCCGAATAAAACAAACTCCAAAACACCACGGAAGACGCAAGCCAAATTCCAACAAGCAACCTTTTTCAAGTGCTAACGATTGAAGAAGGCATAGAAATACTAAACTTATCAGGAGAGGAACTTATACCGCTGACATGCTCTACCCCAATATCAAAAGCAAAAGGGACCACAAAAGAAAGGAAAGCGGTCAACCTGTCGTCATCACTTGACGAAAAAAGCACAGGTAAAACAGGATAAAAAGGGGATATGATAAAAATGTTATCCCAATCACTTGAGGAAAGGAAAAAGGAGGGAAAGGATTCCACAAATGAAACCAAAGGATCGGAAGTGGCTAAACAGAAAAGCCCAGAAAAAGAAGATGAGACACAAATAGATAATGAAACTGCCTCTGGGGACCCAAATAACCTAAATGACCTTAGGGATAAACTTTTTACCTCGCAGGTCACTAGTTACTTTTACATGTCAGGTAGAACAAACAAAACATTAGGGGAAGACCCAGGATCCCCAGAAGAAGGGTTAGATGAGAAAATCATAAATATAAGAACAATAGCCATTTAAAAACTAAATATAACCAATAATACTGTTTATAAAGCGACAACCTGGTGCACTACAAAAATGAAAGGACAAAAGTTCCGTTTATTGTCTTTTAATATAAATGGGATAGATAAAGACAAAGCACAAACACTTAAACAAATAGGGAACTATGACTTATTTATCTTACAGAAAACATACAACGGATTTCCTGAAGAACTAAAAGAACGAATTGAACGCGACTTGGATAGTATAATTTTAACTAACAACTTTGTGGGAAATGATACCAAATAAGTGTTTAAAAATAAACAAGGGTGTAAATGGGAAAGGGTAGAAGAAGGGGCGTTTTTTTAAGGGAAGGTTAATTCACATACAAATGGGAGGGAACAATTTTCTTAATGTGTATATACCAGCAAATAGATACAAAAAACAGGAAATTATAGGCGAGCTGGCGAAATATTTAGAAAACTATACAATGGGCAATTTGATCATAGGATGGGATTTAAATTCTGCAGGGGACGAGATAGACAGAACGGGAAAACTCACAACGGAAGACATACGGTTTAAGGACAAAATGGAATATATTATGAAACCACAGAAACTAATTGATATATACAGACGGTTAAAAACACCATGGGCAGATTACAATTTTGATTACAAAGAAAAAAAAGGGAACAAGACAGATAAAAATTATGGGGTACATCATCCGGAACAATTAAATACATTAAAGCAGGGATAATAGATTACAAACTTTCGGACCATAAATTAATATCTGTAGAAATGAGGAAAAACAAAAGAACTAAATGGGGAAGGGGACAATGGAAACTAAACAATAAAATACAAGAAAATGAAGAATTTGGGAGGGAAATTAAAAAAGAAACAGAACATTTTAAAGCAAAAGTGAATTTGGATATAATACCTAAGTTGGATAAACTAAAACGGGTTTTCAAACAAATAGTTATTTTTCATTCAAAATTAAGGGTTGGAAAGATAAAATTAGAAAAAGAAGCTTTGGAAAATTTGATAAAAACAACAACAAAACAGAAGAGAAATTAGTAAAAATAAAAAAAGAAGAGCAAAAGGGGATGGATATAAAAGCAGGAAAATTCACACTGATATAAAAACGGGGAAGGGCTTTATAAACAGGAGGAATTAAAAAGATAGGGGAGGGGACCCTAGAATCACTAAACATAGGGAGGGAAGGAAATACAACAGACAAGTCTAAAATACTAGACTATATACAAAATTACTACAAGGACTTATATACCTCACAGGACATAGAAGACGAACATACATACACATATTTACGAGAGACAAAGTGCGAGATGATAACCGCTTAACATAGTAGCATATGTGAGGATTTCATCTCGGAAGACGAAATAGTGGAGACGATAGGGAAAGTATCTAGAAAAAAAATACCAGGTAGAGATGGAATCTCGGCGGAATTCTATAAAAAAAAAAAATTCTGCGGAGAACTGTCGCCAGTATTAGAAAGGGTGGGAAATACAAAATAACATACTAAATATTAGAATTATCATACATATTACTGGGATAACTAGTGAAACTGTACTAATAGACCAGGTAAAAGCCTTTGACAGACTTTAACAAAACTATCTATACAAGACACTGGAAAAAATTAGATTTGGAATAAACTTCCAAAGTTGGACTAAAATCCTGTACAGAGATATAAACTCATGTGTACAGGTAAACGGAACCAAAACGGATAAATTTGATATCAAAAGATCAGTGAGGCAAGGATTACCACTATCTATGCTATTATACGTAATAGCTATAGAAATACTAAGTATACAAATAAATAACAACCAAGGCATTAAAGTTCCAAACATAAAAGAAGAGGTGAAATGCTACAACATGCAGATGACTGTAATAACTTTATACAAGATGAAAATTCCTAAAAGAACTGATAAAGGAATTTGAACAATTTGGGAAAGTTTCGGGATCAATAATAAACCCCGACAAAACAGAAATATTACTAATAGGAAACTGGGGAGGCAAGCAACATTGGCTACCTACCTCCTTAATTAAAGACAATGTAAAAACCTTAGGAGTAAATTTTGGAAGGAATGAGGAGAAACAAAACCTCAATGAAATCAGGGAAAAAAATAATGAAAATATCAAAATCTGGGCGCTATTCGAACGGGCTCAAGTTGCAAAATGTGCACCTTGACTATAAATTAAAATTGTTAGACATACAAAACGAAACGTTAAAAGCGATAGATAACGAGATCATGAAATACTTATGGGGATTTAAAATGCACTACATCGACAAAGAAACTATATAGGGACGTGTAAAGGGGAGGCCTAGGCCTCCCCTACCAGCCCTCATTAAAAACACTAACATTCTAAATAGATTTAAGGAAATTAAAGCAGAGCCCAATATAGCTTGGCAAGGACTCTATATATTACTTAGCTTCCTCAATGAATCAGAAAAACGACATTTATAACAAAAAACAACAAATTAACAAAATTACTTGGGGTGCTGAATGAAATTAAGACCGATAAAAGAACTATTAAACAAATATAGGAACGCTATGGAATTATGGGAAATTGACACAAAATCAACATACAAATGGATCACGGAACATACTGTAAATAAAGATAAAAAACAAAATAGAGCAAGAAAATATAAACATTAATTGGGATAGGTCCTGGGGAAACTGGGTCAAACTAGGATCACTTAAAATAAAAAGCCTCCTGTTCAAATACATGCATGATGCGTGGCTGACAGGAAAGTTCGCAGTCAGACGGCATATGATCAGAGCATCGCCTACATGTCCACTGTTTAAATATTTCAATTTCACAACAACAACAAAAACCCACCATGGTTCAATGTGAAAAAAAAAACAGACCAGAGAGTTGCCCTGATATTAAAATTCAGGGCAACTCAACCATACAATAGTAAACAATTCTTATATATAGACGGAAATTTAACACTGAAACTACTTTACGAAACAACAGATTTTATAGTTAGGAATATGAGAGCATGCGGGCAAATTATTATAACTGGGAAACAATAGATAGGAAGAAATTGGGGGATACAGGGACCTCAGGAGGAGAATTACTAGTAAGAAAAACACGGGGCTAAATCAATAACTATAGAGACAGCCCTTTTGTAAGGGACAATAAATAAATAATGTTCGACCTGGAATAGAGATAAGAAGAAAAATAAAGAAAGGATGAACATAGTCGAGAGGGGTGAATTAAAAATAAAAAATAAAAATGTACAGATCCCACCTCGAAGACAGTCGACCTAGAGAAATAAATAAGGAAATATACAAGTCCCGGAACAATATAACTACAATAGCAGCAAAAAGGGTGGACAGACCGAAACTATTTCAAGCAAACCGAAACTATTTCAAACAAAGGCCTAAAGGATTTCAGCAAAGAGGGTGGACAGAACGAAACTATATCAGACAAACCGAAACTATTTCAAAGTCCTAAAAGATATCAAACCGAAACTATTTTAAACAAAATCCTAAAGGATTTCAAACTGAAACCAATTCAGGCAGACAAAAAAAAAGAGAAATGGTTTCGGTTTGTCACGCTATTGATACTCTGTCTCCGGACAGACCCGACGCTGATGTCGCTGTGGAGACGAATTGAAATCTTTGAAATTGTTAGCAATTTAGGATTTCAACAGTATATTTGATCAAGTCCGATACGATATCTTGATCTCGGGTCGTGCCAAATCCATGTGGGATTGACTGAGCGTGACCAAAGAAATTTCTAAAGAGATTATAATCCATATCTCCACTGCACTAAGTCTGGTGAATATTTCGTAGCGTATGTGTGTCTACTCCATTAAATACAGCAAGAATATTGCAGTTATATCTAATCACTTTTGGTATTTGAGTGTATTGTTCAGTGACATATGTCACATCGGTATTTTTATGCCTACCTCTGGAAAATATCCTAGCGGGATTCTTTTGATTGTCAAGCATGTTATCATCATATACGACTAAATTGTTAATACTTCCATCAATATCATCAATACTCGGTGCTTCTTCGATATCGGTCATAAATATCCTCATCGATTTTGCTTTCTGGTTAAAACCCTTTAATACCTCGTAACATCGCTGATCGTATACACTCGGGGCTACTAAATACAACTTGTCCCATTTCATCCATCACGTTATCAAATTAAGTAACAACTGCGTCTTGACACTTCCAGATGGTCCAATTATAATCATACGAATAGAATTTGGTAGCGCTGCATGATGCTTAACTGGTTCTCTTCTTTTTGTCGCCAAAAAATCACTTACATTCATGTTATTATAAATAAATCATGGATCTATATTGTGTGAAATGTAAGAAGCGCACTAGCACAAATGACAAATAACAGATCAGCACTTGCTGGTAAGTGTGCACAATGTGGTACCAAAAAATTAGATTTGTTTCCCTTGATACAATCAAGGATTTAAAAAAAAAACAGGAGGTGATATTGCAGCCAAGTTAGTAAAATTACCAGGAACACCATGGGCAAAATATCCAGGAGAAAAACATCTTCCAGAGTAAAGTTATTGTGGACCCGGAACCAGACTCATATCCGACTCGATGATCAAAACCAACCCCAACTCGTTGAGTATCCAATAAACGCTATTGATAAGGCGTGTGATGCTCATGATGTTGCTTAATTGATGAGCTAGTTGATAATTATCATATTGACTAATCGCTGAAATTGCTAGCAATGAAAATCGTTTACGATGAAAATCCGTAGGATTTTTACGATTAGATAAACGTCATTTAAATAAGATGATGAATCTCTAAAACCACAACAAACAAAAAATGGTCTGTATTGTAAATGTACGATTCCCTGTTTATAGGACGTATTACGGAGATGGTCTCGGCTATGTTATTGAAGGGTTATTTGCAAGGATGGCTTCAAAAATAGCACCAATCGCTAAACAAACATCAATGAAAGCTATTGATGTTATTCGTGATAAAGTTATTAGTGATATTGGTGATGTTGCCTTTAAAGCATTTTCTGCGGCCAAAGAAAAAATACTGGCATTAACTCGGCGACGAAAGAAACCACTGATGATTTCGTCATTGATGAAAAATTCACCATGGGTGAGACAACTACCATCTACGAAAATTATGTCTGCAAGTATTAGCAAAATAATAAACAACGCGGTGGTTCAGAATATAGCATCGCGGATAAATGAGGAATATGACACTCAGGGAAACATTACTGCAAATAACATAGCGGGAAGTGGTTTGAAATCACGAGCGAGATTGCGATTTAAATCAAGAAATATATAATAAAATGTTCAAATCGTCAACCGACGCAGCGTTCGATTTAAATTCCCCAGTGCGCAAGAATGATTTTGTATGCGATTATCAATTCTATTCCTATAATGCAACACAACCAAATAGTAAATCAAGAATCGAACTTCAAGTCCAGGATACCAGAAAATACTTTCTACCCACTGAAGCATTTATTGAAGTAGAAGGAGAACATGTAACAAATGTTGATGCTAATACGCCATATGCAGATAAACCAAATGTCCGAGTTGGTTTTGTCAATAATGGCATCATGGCGCTATTTGAGAGTGCTAGATATATGATTGATGGAAGAGAGATTGAATCCATAGAACACAATGTTGACGCTGCCACAACAATATTGGGTTAGCTAGATACTCTGATGATTATACAAGAGCAACAGGTCCATCTATGATGTTCGCAAAGGATCTCACTGATTACGCTGAACATGTTTAGTATGATATAAGACGACCAATGGATTGTGGTACTCCTGCTGATGGTGGTAATCCTGCTGTTCCTCCTGCTCCTGCTGTTATCGAGGATATGATTAAAAATACCAATCCTAATTACAACCTGGGGTTTGCTTTGTTTGATTAGGATTTTTAACGTAGCTTTAACAATTTTCAGTCATATCGCTACGATGTCTGCAGTGAGGCAGTTTATAGTGATGTCTAGCACTGAGACATCATGCCGCAGACATGTAGCATGATGTCTCACCCAGTCACATTATCCTGACACCAGGCCGACCAGTCCTAACACTAACCTCTTAATGCTGAGCGTCAAGCGAGGCAACTGTTAGTACCATTTTTGTAAGTCTTTGGTATGACTCAGCCGGGGATCAAACCTACGACCTCCCGCTTCCGGGGCGGACGCTCTAACCACTAGGCTTAGGGTTTGCAACACGTGTAGCAATGTTGCAAGGACTGCGTAGATTATTTTCATGCGCGATTCCACTATCTCATATATCTGGATTTTGCAGAAATGTTAGAAAAGTTATCTATGGAGCGAAACACACAGTAGTACTCGCGCGAAAAGGTACTGATAATGATGCAATCTGGCGCGGTGCTGGTGTTGATATCTAAAACATAATCAGATGTCTGGTTTTCAGAATAAACTGTCATTGACAGTTCGTCAGATTAAGCATTTCAATGATGCTGTCAAGGATAGAAAGGGTGTTCAGGTCACTATCTCTGCTGCTGAAATCAAGGACATTATAAAATCAGGCGGTATATTCCCGCTGCTCGCTGAGATTCCAGCACTAATTGCTGCCGTGGCCCCCGTGGTTGCGAAAGCTGCTGCGTTAGAGCTGTTGGTACAGCGGCAGGGATGGCACTAAAGAAAGATACGGGACAGGGATACAAAAAAGAAGAAACGATCAGGAAAGGGTTTATGATTACCAGGAACTCCGTATTGATGGTACAGCGGAAAAGGCTTGATAAAAGGAACAGTTTACTAACAATATCGCCAATGCAAAATTTTGATTTACTCGATGCTGATAAAAAAAATAGCAATACAAAACTTTAGAGATGTTTTTATGCGAGATCAATTACCACAACAACCAAAAAAACTGAAACCGGTATCATTAATCTCGATAACAGTACAGGACCAGGATCTCAGTAGGTTGCATACGCGATTGATCCGTGTACAATTGTTTATTTCGATTCATATGGATTAGCGCCGCCTAAAGAATTTATCCGTTATATTCACCATTTAAAAATTCCGATCTGGTATTCTCACGCTACCAACACAGAAAATGACCGATCCACCAATATGTGGCATAGAAGAATTAAATCTCCTCGACACTATTTCATCATCAACTAAACCATCCCATAAACTCATACATGACTATTCTAGTAATCGCTTTTTAGAGAGATCTTAGAATATCATGATTGATATTTGGGGAAGATCTCTATCAAGCCTGAAAAGAACCACCGAGGAAATATCTGTAGCCAATGATGTAAAAAAAATAATCGAAGATGAAATATCCGAGATGCTAAACCACGCAAGTGTTGATTCCAATGAAATAGTCGTATTTCAAGATCGTTATGGTAAATTTAAAACGAGTAATGTTTCCCTGGATGATATCTTAGTTAAACAACTAAGTGTAAATACTATCGCGGTTTTTTTCCAATCAGAATAATCTCAAACCAGGTGTACTTGTTTCGACGATCACAGATAAATTAACTGCACTCGGTGACAATTATTTGTTGACGACGAAATCACTAAAAACCCTCGATGATAAATTTAACTCTCAAGTAAATCAATTTGCGGGAGTACAAAATCCGTCACTGAGGTTCAACTCTCCGTCGCTAATTTCTTTGGAGTACCACCGGTAACATCGCCGAAACTCTCGTCAATAAAAACATCTATGGATAATTTAATAGCGCTTGAGCACGCGTATAATGAACATGTAACGAATTTTGTGGCGCTACGTAAAAATGTCATCGCGAGTTTCTTTGCGGTTCCACCGGTGACCACACCAAAGCTCGCGGATATTAAAAAATCTCTTGATGATTTTAAAACAACCAGCAACGCCATCAAGGATGATTTACCGAGGAGGATATCCGTAGTTAAAAAAATTAAAAATTCCTCACGAAAAAGAAAATATTGTAAATAGTGTGTACACGATACAGCAGTATCGCTATGATCAAATTAGAGAATTTCAACAAAAACTCAAAACACTCACTGTGGAGTACCAAAAAAAATAAAAAAATACCGACGACAAATTAGCATCGTTGGTGTTATCGTGTACTCGGTATCAGGTGTAAGATGATCTAGCATGATGTCTCACCCAGTAACATTATCCTGACACTAGGCCGACCTAACACTAACCTCTTAATGCTGAGCGTCAAGCGAGACAGCGTTAATACTATTTTTGTAATTCTTTGGTATGACTCAGCTGGAGATCGAAGCCACGACTTCCCGCTTTCGCAGCGGACGCTCTAAGCACTAAGTCACCGGAGCTGTTAATGTTAGTGATGTGGGAGCGAAATGACGAAGAAACATGATAAGTGGAACCTGAAGTAAATCGACTCGGTATGAATTATTTTTGGTGTTTTGAATTAATCGCTAACCTACCACATACTTAAATATAACGAGCTTCCAAATCAACGTGCAACAGTATAGAGACAATCCTATGCTTCAATGGTAAAATAAACTAAAACAAATATAGCTGATGAGTATACAGCAAAAGTAAAATATATCGGAGCCGTGTTGACTTAATTGTATATTCGGTGTCCGCTGTAATTGCGGGAACCGGCGCATTGCTATCAACAGTAACAATGACATCACCAGCAGTTGTCACAATTTGTGTATCAGCTGCAACAATAATTACTGGTATTCTTAATATCATTATAACAAAATATCTACATGTAGCGAAAGCAAATTGTATAGAGCGACCTTAGCATGCTTCTAATAATAATGTCGTCATCACAAGAACTACTGCAACGATCGTTGTTAATATAACTCCGTACGATGATATCAGCAAGTTCTACCAATCCTGATTTTAGCATGCGTCAACTTTCCAACTGCATTTGCAATACAATAAATATGACTTTTTAAATTTCGCGCAAATAATAGTTGTCAAAATATTAGATCAAAATTATTTGTCGGTGGTTTGCAGGCGAATAATACTTTGGTATTTGTAAATAAGATAAACCAGATGGAACACCTGACTGGCCTTTGTTTATGTTCCAGCTGACAATCATCATATTGAGCAAATCAACGATGAATTTCAACGCAGAATTAAATATATGAGAGTAAAATAATGAATATTTTGATTTTACAAGAACCCATTAATTCAGATTATCACAAACCAAGATTGTCAGGTGCGATAGAAATAAACTCTTTTGATTATGCTGTAGGTATTTATAAATCATCGATCAGATCAACGTTGCATGTATTCCTCACAGATGAGAAGCAAACCAATACAGCGACTATATAAAATAACAGATCATTGAAGCAATACAACGTCTAAACCAGGTGTAATCAGATCTCGAATATACTAATACAATTATCAATTAAACAGTATTTGCTAGTGATAATGAAAATATTAATAACCAGCACACTGAACCGACAACATTAAAAGAATTATTTACTACACGATATACATTTGCCGCAAAAAGACATACCAAAAATATATTACAAATATATGATGCCGACGAACTAAAAATAATCAGTCAACAATCATATCAACGAAAACTCCTAAAATCATCGAGTCATGGATAAAATAGCCGCTCCAGGAACTATTATCAAACATAACAGTGACCCATACATTTCATGCTGTCATATTTTACCAGGAATCGTTAATATAACATCAACTATTGCAGTCAGTCTTGTATGTGATGTAATTAATCTCGAAGAATCACCTCAAGATCAACAAGGATATATTCTTTATACATATGGACGTCAAGTACCTTCTGGATATTTTGATATTTACAAGAACCTAATTCTGGTTATTAGCAATGTCATAATCTCTTATTATCAAGAATAAAGATCAAACCTACTGACCAAAGCAAACACTTTCTTTTTAAGACATGTAGTTTTGTTAACAAATGTTGACGTAGAATCATAACGAGGTTTAATCAAGCTGGAATTTTTACAATTAATCAACTGGGATATACTATATAATGAACCAAAGCGTGAGGGCTTTTATACACAAAATGAGGTGCTTGAAAATGCCACGGGAACAGTATTGACATTGTCCTCAGTCGGGCAGAACAATTTAGTGTTGATATAATTATTGATGAATATGGCAATGAAGATTTGTCGTTGACATAAGAATAGTTAAATGAACTGTGGCGACAAAATGTTATTATGATCATGTGCGATAAGGGTCAGATTCGGAATTATGCGTATTCATTTATTGATTTTGATCAGATCAAGAAAATATTATCTAATTTTTCAGATTGATACTTAATATAATAATAATTTCATAAACGATACTATATTTGTAGTCGATTTATTTCTGCTGATCTTTCGTTAATTTGTTGGATAAATAGTACTAAAAAAATGAAATTCATCATTTTCGAGGGTTAAACTTCAAAAGATTTTCTAATTGATTTTGATGATTTTCGATAACTTGTCACATAACACAAACTGAAATCATATTTTGTTCACTTCGAGTTTTGACAGATTTTCGGCTGATTTAGAAGCAAAAATAAGACAAATATCCAACACTCATCAAAAATATATTTGAGAATCACTTGAGATTTGACCCTTCGAAAATGTGCAATTCGACTGATTTTCAACTGACACTTTCACTAAAATAAGTAATACCTCATATTTTTATCTAAATGTCTTAATTATTTGAGATATTCAAGACAGAAACATAATTTGGCAAGAAAAATAATATTTTTATTCAGGGCTAAAGAATACTCACTACGTTATATTATCTTATTCAGTGTTGAAATACTTTATGCTTCTTCAGAACTGAATGAACACTCTGTAATTTTACTATCACTTCTGTTATTTTCGACAACGTTGTCTTTATCACAATCTGATATAATCTTTATTAAATGTCTTACACGTGTATTGATAGTCTTTTTTGTTTCGTATTTAAAAGATAATTGCGATCTAATTATGTAGATTTTTAATGATAAAAGACAAATTTTTCAAGGTCCGTATCTTTAATTGTTACCAAAGATTGTAGGATAATTTGTTGGATGATCTTAATCAGTCGATATTTGCTAGTAATGTATAACAACCTTCAAGTTTCCGCTGCTGTAATGAATAAAAATAGAAAACAAATCAGGACGAATTCGAACTTTTCTATGCACATGTTTTAAGTTTTCACTTGCAGGAATAAAATTGTTAACATTTTCATAGATTACTGGGTTTGGTTTTGTTGTATTTTATTCTGATCAGAATCTTTGTTAGTGTCCTATGAAGAGCTACTTGTTGCTTACCATACAGCTTGGTTTCTAATATTTAGAAATAAATATCTAATTGCAACTACAATTTTATTTGTAAACAGATATAGATTTATAGAACGTTATTTTCCATTAGGTAAAGGTTCTTTTAGAAAATGTTAATAGTTCTCTGAGGTAAGGTAGAAGAGTATGTAACTCCTGTTACTATATGGACTTTTCATTCATGCTTAAATTTTTATCAGAATCAGTTTGTGTTATTGTTGTGACCAGAAGTTCAGGTGTGCCGGAATTTACTTTTTTAAATTATATAATTCAAATGATTTTCATCTCAAAATATAGAGTGCTCATTAAAAAATAGTAATCTTGCACAGAAGTACTCACTGATTTTCATAATGAATTAAAAGCCTAGAATTATATTTCTGTGATTCAACAAATTATATTCACAACTTTCATTATTAGGAATTGTGTTTTAATTCTAAGATATTTGAGATTTAATTAGCAATACCGTAATTTATTAGGTTACGTGTTTAGGCTCGAATAAACAGTAACATAGAAAGAGTGAAAATAACAAGCTTGTAAACACTTAATAAACAATTTATTGAGCACAAATATTTTCCAGAAAAGAAAAATAAACTTACTGTTTTAAGAATCAATTCCCAAAAGTAATCCAAAAATAACTTAAAATATAATCCACTAATGAAATTGCAAAAGTCCTGGTAATAAAATGTCCTAATAATTCCCAGTTCGAATCTTGGTGAAGCATCCAAGATGGAAGACGATGTCACGTGATGAAGTCAGTTCTGGTGTTATGAAATTCAATGAGCACAATTATTTTCCAGATAAATAGCAAAATAAATCCTCTTGATCCAAACGAATTGAAATAATTTCCAGTAATTTAAAATAGCTTAAAACAATACAACTTAATATTCCAACAGCACAATTTCTACTAAATAGTTCGCTCCAAGGAAGGGGTCACATGATATTTTAGAATCTTTAGAACAAATTTACGTTAAAAAAAGCTCGTGCACACCGTATGACCCAAATAAAAATAGAAAGATGTTTACAACAAAACTCCATAATATCCTTGGAATCAACCAATCATTTTTAAAGCTTCTTTACAACTCTGAAGCCAGGACACAAATGAGGTCAACATCTGGTGTTTATTCGTAGAGTACATGTCATCCCACTTTCTAAAAAAATATCTCCCAATGAATGAATCTTAAACTTAAAATGTCAAATTTGATTCTGACAAACAAACAATTAAAACGTAAATCAAATATACGTAACAATTCGTGCAATGTTTTTACTTTGTTTTCGGGAGAAATAAATTGTATGTTTAATTTTACAAGCTTGTTGCCTTTCACTCGTTCATGTTCCTTGTTTATGAGCATATACTCATAACAGTTTTCAATGGTTTTAGAACATTTATTCATTACTGTTAAGATTTATGTTGTACCCGATGTTGTCGTGTTTAATATGTTTACGAAAAGTATAAACTACAAGTAAACGATAAACCATGGAACAAAAAGTTTCACCATCATTGGTTTTCTAAAGTAAATTGATGAGATCATTAAATGTTTCACTTTCTAAACAAATATGTTATGCCTACTCAATTGTAAATGGATGTCCGGTTTATATACAAAATTATCAATTAACCGTCCAACCTGCCTTAATGAACAACTGTATAAAGTAATTACATGTCTTGAACTTTCATCATCTGTGGATCCTTAACGCTAAAATAGATATAAACCTGATTTATGCAGACATCTGGCATTAGGGGGTCATTTTACTCTATTTCACTTTACATGTGGTTTCTTGAAACGTGTTAATAATTGTAATAAATGTGTTTACGTGTACTATAAGTAAAAAGAGATAATGAGTATTATCAAGTATAGAAGACAGGCAGTAAACACATGCCTGCAATTGTAAATTTTAAATTATATTTTGAGTTTTATGTCACAAAAACAGTCCTGGAATCTGAATAATTCCTTTGGGGCATGACTATGGTGAGGGCTTACTGGACAAAAGTGGATACCGAGGAACTGTAATTTGGATGTAGCTATAAGAGAATTTGGTATTATCATCGTCATCATCATTAAGACCGGTCACCAAATTAATAAAGGCGATGGCAAAGGAAACTTGTAGGTGGTACCTGATTAAATAACACAAGTTTTGTCTGCAAAGGAGTAGTGTGGGGTTAGGGGCGAAACATAGACAAAAACATACAATTGCGACTCATAGATAATACGTATGTGTTATAAGCATAATGTTCTTCCAACTACTCCACATAAATCAACATTATTGTATCCGGAGTTTCAATATATTGTATACAGCGCTTTAGAAACAAATTGCAAACTGTCCGACGCGTGTTTGTAGCATAATTAAAAGAGAAATTACTGACAACGTTTAAAATCTTACCTTAAAAGCAGCTCGGCAAGTGAATAAATAAATTACGTGCTTCTTGCTATGACGAGCCTTCAGTTGGTAACACTGGTGATATGAATGTTTAAAGGGTGGTGTACACTGACTTAAATATACAGATGCGCATGTACCTCACTGAGAGGTATATGGGTTATCTCTATTCAGATGCCTACATGTCTTTAGCAAGGGGGCGGAGTTTTACTGGATTAGTGTTAAGGTCTCAAAGATTGGACAGGTTAATACCGGATGTAAGGGGGAATCCAGACCTTGTAATACTAAACTTAATATCAGTCTAGAAACCAGCGCCGGTGCAAGGCATTTTGGTGACCTGAGCGAGATCAGATATCTGGCGCCCCTTTCCGCTCACGCCCTCCCCCACCCACCCATAATAAGCGCCCTAGGCGATTGCCTAGTTCGCTTAGCGGAAGCGCGGGCCCTGCCGGAAACTAGTGTTCAAGTCACGTGTTCATAAAACTAAATATGTGTTGTGCTAACGTGTACAAGTTATACAACTTTTGATAAATATCGAATGTTATATAGATCTACATATATATTTAAACTGTCCTGTGACAATATGGTGGGGAAAAACAATAATGGCGACCCGTGCTTGACAATTTAGCAATATATCATGCGATAGGAGTCAGTGATACCTGCAATTCTTTACCATTAATTTTGATTCACCTAGACAACGGTAAACGCTAAACTGTGATTGATTTCTTATAAGACCTCCTGTTAAGCTAGAAAAAGTATGTGTTAGGTATTACTCTTGTGCTATTTAGCATGAAATTGACAAGGCAACACTCCTGAGCTATTTTACAAGTGATTGCTAATATATCACTGTTGTGCTATTTAGTACTTTGCGTCACATGCTGTATCCCGAGGGAGTGAATTTCACATTAATATAAACTCGTCATTATTACAGGACATGGAAAGTGCAATGAAGGAAACATTGTTCGACTTGTTTCATCAGCAGTTTTATATTAATTAATCTTATCTTTCTCCTTACGGTACATTACCTGCACAGCAAACTAGTTGAAAGTTTCAAGACCTATCTTGCAAAATGTATCTTCCAGATACAATACATTCTTATAACAATGCAGGAAACCACCTTGCTGTGTAAATATAATCAGTTTCATTGAAATGAATGCTCTCGGGTCGTAATCACGAAGTATGTACATAACTTTTAACGTGCTTGATCTCTTGTTCATACATGATAAAATCTGTGTTCAATAGTCCATTTGTAAATGCATAGTGAAAAAAATTATTTAATGTTCTCAGCCTGTTAATTCATAGTCAAGCTGCCTCAAATGATCCACATGTTAATGTAAATGTACTCCGTTTGTCAATGTATAGTCAAAGCTGCTCTAAATGTGTCCCGTCTGTTAATGCCTAGTCAAGCTGCCGTAAATGTGCTCCGTTTGTTAATGCATAGTCAAAGATGCCGTAAATGTGCTCCGTTTCTTAATGTATAGTCAAAGATGCCGTATTAGTACTTGGTTTATCAGTGTATAGTCAAAGCGGCTTTAAATGTTCTGTCTGTTAATGCCTGGTTAAACTATCGTAAAATGTGCTCCGTTTGTCAATGTATAGTCAAAGATGTCGTATCAGTACTCCATTTGTCAATGTAAAATCAAAGCGGCATTAAATGTTCCGTCTGTTAATGTCTAGTCAAGCTAAGGTAAATGTTTGATGGATTGAAACATATTGTACCAAATTATTGTATGACAGTAATGAATGCATGACACTCCTAATATACATACACACTTTTAAGCCTGTTAGAGGCATCAATACCAACGCACTATGCATGGAATACATGGAAACGCATACGTCTGTTTAAGGCGTCCATACCGACGACATTCTGCATGGAATGCATGGAAACGTGTACACGTGTTGTTACAGGCATCAATGACATTTACATTGTGCATGGAAAACATCTAGACCTGTTATCCATCCCGACAATGTTATTCATTGAATATCTGGAAAGCGTAGTCCTGTTTAAAGCATTCATCCCAACGATGTTGTGAGTTAAATAGCTGGAAACGTGGAGGCCTGTTATGTTTATCCGTCCCAACGACATTGTCCACGGAATAAATAGAACGTGTGGGTCTGTTAAAGTAACTATCCCAACGATGTTATGCATTCGATACACGAAAAGGATGTGTGTGTGTGTCTGTGTCTCTCTCTCTCTCTCGCATATATATATATATAATAGTATTTGTATAGATGTTTTGTAAAGGTAGTGCGATACTTTGTAGACTAGTTCGATTCCAATCTGTTTGAGGGTTCCTGATTGCTTCTCTCCTCATTCGCTATAACAATAATAATAATAATAATAATAATAATAATAATAATAATAATGAGAACTTTGTATAGAGCTAGATCTGCAGAAGCTCTAAGCTCTCTATAAACTTACAAAGTCAATGTAAATTCGCGAGTTTACTTTAACAAGACTCTACAGTTTACATCGTGCAAAAGTTTATATATCCTCTTATCGTCGCATCTTTTATCATTGTAGTAAAACATTTAATTACATTTTTCTCCTCACTACCTGCCTACAATCTATTTGGGGCCCAGAGTTGGACGCAGTCTAAAGCGCTTACAGTTACGGATCAATGTCATTTATGATGTTTCTGCTTGGGTTCGATTCTCAGATTCGGCCAGTGTAGGTATGGGAGAAAGATTGCCAGTAGCTTCTCGGGAGTTTCCCGGGTTATTTATCAACCATTAATCCTGGTCGCTATGAAAAGTCTATCATGTTCTGATAATGGCGTTAAACCCTACAAACAACAACAATCTTTTCCTTGCTTCCGTGAATAAGTATCATGCTAGAATTAAGTATAGCTGACTTTCTTTATCAGTATTACCTGTTTTATCTCCTTAGTCTCAGCTGTGTCTGAATAAATTTTTTTTTTAATATTATCATAAAGATTTGTTTTAATTACAACATTCCATAACATTATTATAAAGAATTATTGTATTTGTTTTGTTTATTTTGAAAATAATCCTCTTTCCACAAAGTAACTGAATAATCAGAGAAATGAGTCACATACGGGGATTGCTGGTTTTGATTTCCAAAGTCACAACACAAGGGCATTGCTGGTTTTTAGTGTCCAAAGTTATAACACGCTGGTATTACTGGTTTTTGCAAGACCAGTGTCATAACACACGGGCATTACTGATTTTGAGTGTCCAATTCCATAACACAAGGGCATTACTGGTTTTGCACGTCGATATTCATAACACACGGGGATTACTGGGTTTTATTTTCCAATATCATATTGCTCGGGAATTACTGGATTTGCGTGTCCAATTGTTATTACTCGCAGTCATTGCTTGTTTTCGCCTGTCCAATGTCATAACGCACGGACATTGCTGGTCTGTTGTTGATTTTGCGTGTCCAAAGTCGTAGCAATCATACTTTGTAAATACAAATCGCTAGCGCGCAAGTGGCTGATATAAGTCGAGAGCACAAAATAATAACAAACATTCGCAAATTAAAACGTCAACCGCAGGAAGAAAGAAGATTTGAAGAATTTAAATAATAATATAAACAACTGAATGTGGAGCAACAGGATTGGTCATATATGTCTGATCTCAGTTCTTAGTCTACCTCCTTCTGAGCACAGGTTTTAGTTAACCTCTTTCTGATCCCATTTGTTAGTTTACTTCTTTCTGTTTACATTTCGTAGTCCACTTCCTTCTGATCGGAGTTGTTACCATGTCTCTGATCTCAGTTGTTATTGTATCTGATCTCAGTTGCTAGTGTATCTGATATCAGTTGTTAGTGTATCTGATCTCAGTTGTTATTGTATCTGATCTCAGTTGTTATTGTATCTGCCTCATGATCGCATCATTTAATGATCTTAATTCGTTCTTATATCTACTCCTGATTATTCCTCAACTGCATTCCATTTTTTTCAAGAAAAAGCATTTTACTATTTCACTCATAAAAGCAATGCAATATAAAATGTCTGAACCATTTCAGAAGGCTCTTTTTCCTATTTCTTTATTGCACGGGGATAATGTTTCAATACATTTCAGAGCCATTGCATGGGATAAGGTTTTTCGTTTGCTAAGACCAGCCAAGATACAAGGCTATAGCAGCCATTTCAAGGGATACGATTTCAATAATATTCTCAGCCCATACATTGATATAGGTTAAATAATTTTACAATTACGTTCAAGGATCACGGATTTAATAACTGTAGTCCCTTCCACGGGTTCAGCTTTTTTAAAAACAAGTATACGAGTCTTTACAAAGGTCACTAGTGTAACAGCTTTATAACTTAATAAGCTGGTTCTTAGGACACGGGTTTAACAACCTTTTCATCTCTTAACAACTGTATGGTTCCTTTCACGGGATTCCGTTTCAACAACTGTATGAGCCCTTACGAAGGCGTGACCACTTCCATGCGACACGGGTTTCAAGTGGGTACATGTTTAACAACTTTATTATGCCTTACAAGGGACACGGATAAACAACTTTCTGAGCCCTTACAAGGGTCACGTGTGTAGCAAATTTATGAATATCTTACATGGGACACTGAATTAAAACGGTTACGAGTCCTTGCAAGAGACACAGGTTAAACAAAAGTATGATTCTTTAGAAGGGAGACGGGGTTAACAAATGTATGAGCCCTTCAAAGGGAAACGGGTTTAGCGACTGTATAAGCCCTTACAAGAGACGTATGTTTAGCACATTTTAGAGACACTTACAAGGGATACGGATTTAAAACTGTGTGTAGTCCTTATAAAATACATGGATTTAAAATGTTTTGAATCCTGAGAAGGGGAAAATTTATTGCGATGTCATAATTCTACATTCCCGCTTGATACATATTGATGCAACTATGAAAACAGATAAAGTGTAAAACATGTACTTGTCTATATCGGCTACCGTTGCAAAAACAACGTAGGTCATTTGTACAGATGTGGGATATAGGACGACATACTGACAGGGCATGTAATATTGTTGACACGTGGATTTTTGTAAGATTATAATGTAAACGTTCTATGTATCTTTCCGTACTTGTAAATGTTCAGAAAATAATTATTTTGCTCTCACAATTGTATCACTGGCAGATATTTTTTATTTTTTTAAATACAGTACATTTTGCTTTGTTGGATTTAATGGAACATTTTAGCACATCAATGACACCATGACAACGAGGACATGGGAGATTTGTGTCTTTACCATTGCCACTGCCTAGCTTGGATGACATGGGCGGGTATCGAACAAGCGTACTATTTATTAAGAATCTAATGTTCTATATAAACTAAACTCTAACTGCTATCTCTCCATTTTGGTTATTTATAAAACGCATTGAAATGGAAATATAAATAAAATTTAAATTAAACAGGACATTCTAAGAAAGGGATAGTAATCTAGTTTGTTGATAAAATAAGAGAATAAAAAAGGGTACACTCATTGTTTATTGATCAAAAAACTAACAGACTGATAAAGGATACCTGCGTAGTATGGTGATAAAGCAAATAACAGAATAAAAACGGGGTACACTCATAGTTTATTGATTACAAAAACTAACAGACTCATAAAGGATACCTGCGTAGTGTGGTGATAAAGGAAATATTTTCTCTATCAACCGCACCATGAACAAATCACGCAGCCCACACAACGCTGGACAAGTGGATGATATCGATGTACTTGTGATAATACTACCTGTGTTATTGACATGTTATGATTTTGTATGTTGCTATCAATAAACTGAGTCTTCATCTAGATTAGCCATACTTAGGTGGAAAAATACGAAAATGCTGACCTTGTTTCAGGCAAATTTTCCTTACGTGTCTTTCTAAAACAGGTTAGTTGTATTCATATCTCATTTCTCTTGGCTAAATCATTTTTTATCATCTCCAAACTATGGACATTAATATATAAAAATGACTGCGGTGATATATCACTTTCACATATGCATACTGTGTGAAATACATTTTAAAGCGGTAACGTATTCTTAAAGATATTTTG
Source organism: Unio pictorum (assembly GCA_030141615.1). NCBI lineage: Eukaryota > Metazoa > Mollusca > Bivalvia > Unionida > Unionidae > Unio > Unio pictorum. Next base: position 4,304,498 of record JARLTB010000232.1, on the reverse strand, counting down.
AAATCAGAAAGGAACTCATAATAAAGAGGTTGTCTGAATAGAGACGGTGGCGCATTTATGTTAGACATATTTTGAAGAAATTATATAAATCTATTCCAGGGGAGAGAACTCATAACAAACTCATTGCATTACCTTGATTCTGACAACATTGGATCATACATGGTCAGTTGAAATTGACAGCGATTTGAATCTTCTTTTTGAAAATATATTGACTAATAGTGTTTACTCTATGAATAATACCATGGTTTCCACCAAGAAAATAATAATAATAATAATAATAATAATAATAATAATAATAATAATAATAATAATAATAATAATAATAACAACGAGGACTTTTTACAGAGCCTAATCTTTTTAAGCTCTTAGCGTTTTACAAAAACTATAATGATATGACTACAAACAAAATAAAAAGAAACACCATGAAATTAGCAAATATAGAAAATTCTTATAATATTTAAGGTAGGAAACAATTACAGGTCTTTAAGTTTTTTATTGCAGTCGGAAAAAGAGCACTCGTGAAAGGGATCATTGTATCTCTATGTGGTCTAATTTCAATGGGCAATTCATTGTACATTCTAGGGTTTGGTAATGAAAAGAACATTGTCCATAGGAGTTCGCTTTCATAGAGGAAATAATGGGTATACGATTGTCAGAAGAAAAGCGAAAGAATTGTGCTGGTGTGTACACATGGGTGAGGTCAGATAGGTATGCTTGACTGAAGACCGTCAGTGAAACCTAGCACTAAAAAAAAATTGTTGTGTTTGATTCTGGATCTAACGGATAGCCAGAGTAGGATACAGAGCAGCAGCAGGTGCAGTTATCGTGGTACTCTAAAGATAGATTAATATGACAAGCAGTTGTGTTTTGATTTTCTGACGTTTCTGGAGTAGATATTGAGACAAACCAGATGTTTCTGGAGTTCATATTGAGTCGAACCAGACGTAATTGAGTTACAGTAGTCCAGTCTTGAAAGTACTAATGAACATAAAAGTGTTTTAGTGGCATCTCAGCTCCAGATATGCAGCCTTGCATATGTTCATGACATATAGCTGCAATGTGAGAGTACTGTCCCGAGTAAAACCAAGGTTTCTTTCTGACTGAATTTAATGTTGGTGCTTTTGGTATTTATTATTTGGGGTAAAGGATGAGAATGAGATAGCATTTGTGTTGTGATCAGAATGGCCTCTGTTTATCATCATTCATCTTCAGCTTGTTACATGTCACCCATGATTTCACATCAGAAACGCACCTATCAACGCCTTGGATGGTACCATCACATTCAGTTGGGTAGCTAGACTTGTATATTTGGGTATCGTCGGCGTACAATTGGTGAGATACTGGGTGATGATATATGACACTTGAGAGTGGCTGAGTGTATTGAATGAAGAGAACATGTCCAAGAACAGACCCTTGTGAAACATCACACCATAGATCACCTGCACTGGAGTGTAATCCATTTGCAGATACAATTTGTGTCCTATTAACTAAGTAGGACTTGAACAACTGTAAGGCTGTATTGTGAATGTCAATTACATGCTCGAGACGGTGCAGTCATAATATATCATGGTATACTGTGTCAAATGCTGCAGATAAATCAAGGAGGGCGAGGACTGTAATCTTTCCGCTATCCAAAGAAGAGAGATGGTTTTTAACTACTTTCACAAGAGTAGTTTCAGTACTATGGCAAGGGCGATATGTAGATTGGGCATTGCTAAAAGGTCTGTTCGAATTCAAATGAGATATAAGATGGTGGGTTGGAACAACCTTTTATAAGACTTAATATGAACCGGAGATTCGAAACTTGGCGGTAGTTCTTTATATCGTTTTGGTCACGTATTGGCTTCTAGTGTTTGATACACATCGATATGAGACGGTGTTTATATTATAAACAATATGCAGTTTTCAAGTAAGGTACACATTGATATTACACGGTGTTTTCTTTACGAATGATACGCTTGGTTTTCAACAAGATACGCATCGATATGATACGGTGTTTACATTATAAACAACATGCATCTTTCAACTAAGATACACATTGATATTACACGGTGTTTTCTGTATGAATGATACGTTTGGTTTCCATCACGATACACATCAATATGATACGCTGTTTACATTATAATCACTTCGAAGGTATCTACTAAGATAAGTATCGATTTGATTCGGTGTTTATTATATTAACAATATGCAGCTTTCCGCTAAGATACACAGTAATAAGATACGGTTGTTTCTTTACGAGCGATACGTTTGGATTCTACCTAGATACACATTGGTATAATACGGTGTTTTCTGTGCGAACAATACGTTTGGTTTCCACCAATATGCATATTCAAATAATACGGATATTTCTATACGAATGTTTCCATCAAGATGCGCATCGATATGAAGTAGTGTTTATTCTATGAACAATATCAAGGTTTGCACTACAATACATGATATAATATAGTATTTTTTGTACGAATGATACGTTTGGTTTCCATCAAAGAGGCACATCGATAAGATACAGTGGCTACTCTATGAACAATACGAAGAAACACATTGATATGATACGTCATTTTCTTTAGAAAGGATACATTTGGTTTCCATCAAGATGCGCATCGATATGATGCAAGATAAACTAGCACACAGTCATTATTCGTGACAGTTATTTGTGTATTGATGAGTGCATATTAGTGACTACAATAAATGCAATGAACACTTCTGAGTTTTAAAAGAAAATACATGTAACTTTGTTTCTCAAACACGAAATAGAGAAATCAAGATGATTGTTTAACCATTCATATAATATCTCAGTCTGGTTGTCTCAAACCAGTTGTCAAAGCAAACACTACATAAGACAGTATAACACTGCACTACGGGAATTTAGTTTGGTATTCCTAAGGTAACACTACAGAAGACAGTATAACACTGCATTACGGGAATTTAGTTAAGTATTCCTAAGGTAACGCTACAAAAGACAGTATAAAACGGTACTACGGGAATTTAGTTTGGTATTCCAAAGGTAACACTACATAAGACAGTATAAAATAGCACTACGGGACTTGAGTTTGGTATTCCAAAAGTAACACTACAGAAGACAGTATAACACTGCACTACGGGAATTTAGTTTGGTATTCCTAAGGTAACACTACAGAAAACAGTATAAAACGGCACTACGGGACTTTAGTTTGATTTTCCAAAGCAAACACTCCAGAAGAAAGTATAATATGTGCTTGGTACCTGCGTTATGTGGTGATATATTGCCATGAAGAAAGGGTATACTCATGATTTCTTGATTACAAAAACTAACAGACTAATAAAGGATACCTGCGTAGTGTGGAGATAATAAAAAATACAGGAACTATCTATTATATCAGCCGCATCATAAACAAAGCACGCAGTACACGTGTGGAGACCCACACATGTTGGACTAGTGAATGATATCGATGTACTTGAAACAATACTGTCTCAATTTTTGACATGTTATCATTTTGCATGTCGCAGGTACCAGGACGTACAAGCTGCAAACTGATAAAGATGATATACTAATTATATACTAATTATATACTATTAATACACTCCACATTGATTAAGATATAAATCGATATGATACGGTGTTTACTATATGAAAACTACGAAGGTTTCCGCCATTATACACATAGATATGATACGGAGTTTATTTTGTACGAACTACACGGTTGGTTTCCACCATAATACACATTGATATAATAGGGTGTTTTCTGTACGAATGATTCGTTCGGTTTTCATGAAGAAGCGCATCGATATGATACGGGTTTACTCAATGAACAATAGGAAGGTATCCACCATGATACACATCGATATGATACGGTGTTTACTCTATGAACAATACGAAGGTTTCTACTAAGATAAAAACAATATGATACGGTATATACTCTATGGATATTGGAAGGTTGATATTATTCGATAGGAATGGATGTGCAGAGTTGTGGCAAAGCTGACAATTACCTCGACAGGATTTGTGATGCTGTGCTTAACAGCACGAGCCTGTTTCAAAGTATCCCCAAAACACAGAGACATCAATTTTAAAAGATGCCTGAGATATTGTGACGGAAAAGTAAAAAGCTCCAAGCTTACACTGACCTATGTATTGACATTAATTCAATATCAAAGGCCAAGGATTTCATGATTTTAGCCAAATATGAAATTAAACTTTATGTTGCTGAAACCTTAAAATATTCAGTGTTTAGCAATAGATAAGATCCTTTACAAGTGTTATTAGTCCGTCATCCTGATCCGTAACATTCTGTAAAGTTGTGGTCCGTTAATTGCTGGTGTGCCTGACTTTGGTTTCGGTAATATAACGTTCCTATCCTCATGTATTGCTTCAATATTATCTCATTATTCCCACCCCTTACGAAAAACACCCACTATTCTCACCTCCGACGTAAAGGAACATTCACTGTTCTCACATTCCACGCAAAGACACTCTGATCTCACATTCGACGTAAAGTTACTCTAATTGGTCTCACCTCCGGCGTATAAGCACTCTCATTATTCTCATCTCCTACGTAACGGCAAAATCCTGTTGTTTGTTTATTATGTGTCAAGTTTCGTTTTAATGCTAATAGTTTTTAGTTTTTAAAATGTGCCCTCAGGTGGCTCAGCGGTCTAACGCTGTGTGGGTAGCTGTGTGCTTAGATCATGTACAAATTCCATATGCACAATATTAAAAGAAAGGTCAACCACAACACATAAAGGTAACACATTAGAATGGCGACATTCTCTCTGTTGTGCATTTTGCAAATGCATAAAACTTCTAATTTCATTTGGGAATTCCTTAAACATGTTGACAACGTCGCAAGTTTTAGAAATTAAACTGACCCACACCCTTGTTCTATTATTGTGTCTTAGCTCTCATGAATATGTTGTTTAATTGATATATTACTTATTCATACCTTATCATTCGTAGTGGTATCAGTCTCATACTTTTGTTTTTGATTTTAATTTATGTAAATTTTTCTATTTAAATTATTCACTGAAATTGCAAAGTGCTCGTTTGTGAGGATTTATTATTTGGATTACATTACAAGAAAACTTAGTGGCCATACACGAGATTGCTGCCAAACTGACGCTCGATGTCATGAATGTACAGACATTATGGGAGTGTTTTCACACATAAACATTTATTGGTCACATATGAGATGGCTTCCGAACTGACACTACGTAGCGTGACTTTACAGTCATCGTGAGATTGTTTGCAGAAGAAAATATTTATTGGTCATAAATGAGATTGCCGCCAAACTGCCACTGCCGCCAAACTGACACTTCGTGACATTCATTGTAACAATCTAGTTATTGCTATTCCTCCTGAATAGAAAGTCAAGTCCACTGAAGACTTGTTATCATTTATAATTGCTTTAAATGAAATTTATACTGACATGACATTCAGGATGGACACCACTGTGACATTATAAGAAAACTTGCTATCAGTAGTCCTGAATAGATGGTCATATAAAACATGGAGGTTTTCAGAAACGTCTTCTAATAACGTTACAGCAGCTGTGATGTGATGCCTCCGTCACAGCTGCTGTGCGTTGCCTCAGGCAGCACTCATTAATAGCTATGACAGAGGCAGCACAACACATCAGCTGTGACGGAGGCATCGCATCACAGCTACTAATATTATGTCACAGTTACTAATATATAATGCTTCCTTCACAGCTATTATGATACGAATCGTTTATCCGATTTTACTATACGATGCCTATGCCAGGGCTACTATGATACGATTTCTATGTCCCAGTTACTAATATTTGAAGGACTTGTTACATCTACTAATATCTGATGTCTACGATTCATCTACTATGATAAGATTCCTGTCACACCTGCTATGATATGATGCCTATGTTACATCTAATATCTGATGCATACGTTACATCTACTATGATACAATTCCTGTCACAGTTACTATCATATGATGCCTACCTTGTTATCTTTACTTCAAAATGGTCACAATGAAGGAAATTAATGAATATTGACCAATATTCCTTAGGGACTAAAATAACACACATAGCATGAGTAGACATAAATTATACATGTGTATTGGTATGTAGTCCACAAAATATTTATATTTAACTTGACTTTACATTTTTATTTTGTATACATAATATCCCAACAACTAAATTTGAAATAAATGAACGATATAATGTTACGTGTATTTGATATAAGTCATTTATATTTATTTTTATTGATTGTTTGTTAGATTCAAATTTGGCATTTTAAGTATAAAGATTCGTTCATTGCAGGGAGGGGTGATCTGTACTTCACAGAATAAACACCAGGTGTTGATCTCTTTCTGACCTGGTTTCAGAGTTGTAAACAAGATTTAAAAATGATTGGTTGGTTCCAAGGATATTATGGAGCTTTGTATAAACATATTTCTATTTTAGCTGGGTCATACGTGAGTTTTTGAACGTAAATTTGTTCTGTGAGATGCTAGAAGATCACGTGACCCCTTTCTTGTTTACGTAAAAACAGATATATAAACTATGTTTAGGAGCGAGCTATTCAGTACAAGAATTTGGGCTGTTAGCATATTAAGTTGTGTGTTATTTTGAGTTATTTTAATTACCTTGTACTGGAAATTATATCAAGTCGTTTGGATCAAGAGGAATTATTTTGTTATTTATCCATAAAAGAATTGTGCTCATTTACATAACAAGTTCAGATTTTCTTGAATATCCGATTTGAAAAGTTGTAATAATAATACTCCAGCAACTCTGAGATTAAACATTCACACATTCACACAATTTTCAACTATTACCCGTACAAACAGAATCTATTGGTAACGATGCTTTTGCTACATAATGCAAACAAATAAAACACTTTAGACGATGTTCTAAATACTTTATACTCATACAACAATCCCAAGTAAAAATCTAGCGTGCGTTTTTTGTTTTGTTTATTACCTATTGATAATCTTTATCACCAATCGATTCATTGATTCTACATGTTGAAACATTAAGACCGTAATATTGTGTTGTTGAGAAAAAAAAATGTTCGGAGAATACAAATGATACTACAGATTAATTATTTGGCATGATTACAGACGCGAATGACATGGTCAATGGGAACAATTCAACAATGTACCAAACTAGACTGACTTTTGTAAACGTAGTTTAGATTATTCTATCCATCTGTTATATGCAGCAGAATTTAACATGATGGGATACTTTGTATACCTGTATAATATAACGTGAGGACCGGGTAGTCGAGCACTACTCTGTCATTTTGATTTGGGTCATTACCGGTACGAGGGGAACTTAATGTTAAAATTGATCATTGGTCACGAGTCAGAAGTATGTATCTAAGGCAAAATTAAAATTATGGGTCGATAATGTATCTACGGACATTAAACACGGTGAGTCAAATTGAATGCGTATCAAACTTAATAAATACTATTTTTGAGATCTAGAAAAACCTGATCCAGAACGGATAATATTGACACATCACGGAATGCATTACTTGACTAGGTGAAATTCAAAATTGTAATCGCATATGTGAAGTATAAGTATCTCAACATGGTATTCGTAATGCTATTTATAATGATGGGCAATTAAATGTGGTTCTGCTGCTGAAAGAATGTATGTTATTGACAAAAAGTTAAAGAAATTACATCCTTTTTGATTTCCTTAAATCGTAATCCTTGTTGTGGAAAAGAGGACTAAGGATAATATAATTTTCATTATATTGATATCTGAATGATTGGTTGTATTTAGGTTTTGAGACTACAAATTATGCTTTATATTCACATATGAATGATGGGTCGAGTTTTGGTTGAGAGTACACAGCAAGGCTTGATATTGCTAACTGAATCAATGGATTCATCTGGCTTTAAGAGTACACAATTAGGCTTTATATTGATATCTGATGTGACGCTGTACAGTTTCGTTTAGATGTTTAGAGAAAATGAATTTACCCGGTTTTCCTCACTGGTTATAATATCTATATATCAAAGCCCATGAATATATTATTTAATTTTAAAATAACTTTTGATTCCCAGTATGTTTGTGTATGATTGATGGGTGTAATAAGGATTATTGGGTTACACGCGTGGCCTTACATCATATGTGCTCCTACATAAAAAAAATCCTCCTAGCTCCGCTAGTCATTTTAACTTCCTCGACATCAGAAGTAAACTGTAGTAGTAAAGAAAGCCGATATGTCTTTTGAAAAATGTGATGTATATGGTAATTCATTTAGTACACTTTTAAAAGCTGGTATTCTTTAGTCTGACAACAATGCGGTTTCCCTATATCAATACTGTTAAAGACAATACACTTTAACCAATTGAGACCGATTGTTAAAATACATGGAATCAGTCATTTTGGTCTGCTGTGTGCACAGATTATATATTGGTGCTATTATTTTGTTCTCAGCCAAGGATATTGTGTTTATCACATTTTATATTCTAATTATAACTAGGATTTGTTCTTGAAAACAGCTTATGGACCTTTTTTGAGGTATAGTAAACGGCTTTATAATCTTGTATTTTCCAGACCTAATAGAGAAGCAGATACTCGTGTTAAATGATATTGTGTTGGTCGATATCAGTGTTGTCGAAGATGCATTGCATGCTAATAAATCCCAATGGACGCTAGGATACGCAGCAACGATACATTCTTCACAGGGATTGACTATATCCGATACAATTATTTGGATCATAGATAATCGCATCGAGTGGTCGAATTTGTTTTATCTTGCAGTGTCCAGAGTACGAAGAATAAATCAACTTCGAAGAGTTGTTTTAGACTATAATGACACTAAAATAAGTGATATTGTCAGCGATGATATAATCAGAAAAAAACTCTGGTTATTAACAACAGGATAAAAACATAACAGAGAATTTGACATTGATGCCGAATTTATAATCACACTGAAGCAACAACAGAATAATCACTGCGCGAGTTGCAATTGTATAATGCGATGGTGCTAATCGGATAAAGACCCCAGCCAATTTACAGTAGACAGAAAGAATAGCAGTGTTGGTCATACCAGAGATAATGTGATGTTGACTTGTCTTGAGAGCAACAGACGCAGAGGTGCTAGTTAAGACCACGCGGCGGTAATTGAGTAACCTCGGGTATCACTTGTAATCGTTCACGAGTAAATCGAGGAGCAGTTGAATCCAATGTATAGACTGGCGGTCTACCCGTGGATCGTGTTATGCCAGATATTTTATGCGTAGTGACACTCCAAATAGAATCAGTAGCTCTTTTATCGCCACCTTCAAGCTCTCCTGGTTTATATAAATATCTTATAGTGACATTGTCGAGTTTTGGTTGTTTTGAAAAATCATTTTGTGATTTTACAGGTATATACATTTGTTAATCGCGTTGTTAGGTTTCATATTAATTGTTCGAGTAATCTAATTATTCAGCGCGGTAATTACGCCATGTAATCTCTTGACCCATTCACAGGATCGTTTATCCTGAATAAATTCCTTCGCGTATTGATATCCAAATAACCGCTCAGCAAGTGTCCGATTAAATTGTTCAACAATTGCCTGATCGCGATGTAATGCAGTATCTCCTCGTCTAATGGTGACATTATGATTCTTCATTGTTGATAACACTGCACCCTGAAATTCCTTGCCAGGATCAACTTGTAATAGATTTGGCCAATGCAGAGGACCTCGTCGATAAATCCTTTCAGAAGCCACTTCAGTTGATAAATTTGTCTTTAATGGTTCTGCTTGTTTGTATCGACTCTCAACATCAACTACGGTTAGCGCATGCTTGTAAACATCATCATGCGGCAGAAATAATATATCAGCTTCATGAACCTCATTAATGACGCTGACATCAAAATGCGAGAAGTTAATTTGATTAGGCGGTGGTAGATAAATTTGCCATATCGCCTGCTTGGATAACCAAACCGCTGTAGTAGTATATTTCACCTTTGCGGCGCTAGCGAGTTTACTGATTGCTGATTTACCCCTCCAGTATCCTTTTGAAGAATAATAAATAGATTCCATGGTGTTATTAATTACCAGCACCCAACATAAATTTACTTTTCATTGCCGATTTTATCAACCATTAAGCCAATTTTTCTTTGAAGGATTTATTAGTGATAGAATTTAACGCATGAATTAATTTCACATCTGCGATATGTCTGTGTTGCAAATTACTACTTTTATAAGCAACATCATGAGCATGACACGCCTTATCAATAGCGTTTATTGGGTTTTCACCGTGTCGAGGTTGGTTTTGATCATCGAGTCTGATATCGAGTCTGGTCCCGGGTCCACAATAATTATATCCTGCAAGGTGTTTTTATCCTGGATATTTTGCCCATGGTGTTCCTGGGAGTTTTACTAACTTAGCTGCAATATCACATCCTCGCTTTCTTTAAAAAACATCTCCAGATTTCATAGAAAAAATATAATTTTTTTTGTACTACATTGTACACACTTACCAGCAAGTGCTGATCTATTATTTGTAGTTGTAATCGTTGTCAAGTCGTTTGTGCTAGTACGCTTCTTACATTTCACACAAAATAGATCCTTAATTTATTTATAATAACATGAATGTAATTGATTTTTCGGCGACAAAAACACGAGAACCAGTTAAGCATCATGCAGCGCTACCAATTTCTATTCTTATGATTATAATCAGACCATCTGCAAGTGACAAGACACAACTGCTACCTAATTTGATAACGAGATGGATGAAATGGAATAAGTTGTATTTAATAGCTGCTTGTGTAGACGATCAGCGATGCTACGAGGTGTTAATGGATTTTAACGAGAAATCAAAATCGGAAATCGATGAGGATATTATTGAGTTTATAACCGATATCGAGGAAGCACCGAGCATTGATGTTATTGATGGAATTGTTTGCAATTTAGTCGTATATGATGATGTCATGTTAGACAATCAAAAGAATCCAGCTAGGATATTTTCCAGAGGTAGGCATAAAAATACCGATGTGATATATATCACTCAACGATACACTCAAATACCAAAAGTGATCAGAGATAACTGCAATATTCTTGCTGTATTTAATGGAGTTGACACACATACGCTAATATTCACCAGGCTTGGTGCAGTGGAGATACGGATTATAATCTCTTTAGAAATTTCTTTAGTCACGTTCAGTCAATCCCACATGGATTTGTAACGATAAATTTGCACGACCCTAGATCAAGATATCGTATCGGACTTGATCAAATATTCGGCTGAAATCGTAAAAAGAATTTTACCCCCATTGCAGCAGAGAGGGCGCGACAACAATTTGCGTCTCCAAAAGAAACTTTTTTTTTCGATTTTGGAGGAATCCTTGGTTTGCCAAATAAACGCTTGTATAAAGCTGTCCGATTCGCCCCTTCTGCTGCTAGCCGTAAAACAAAAGTTTCTTTTTTTTCCCTAAACGAAGATAGTACAACGTACTTATTTCAAAATTAAAAATCAAATAATGAATATATAAACAATTGTGAAAAAAATCTTATATATCTCATTCATATAGCACCGACACTAATATCATACATGGGGTACAGGTGACCTCTAGCCAAAGTAAACAAAATGAACTAGGGAAAGAATTTTGAGATTAGATGAATAAAACCTACTCGAATGATCAACTCTATAGAAACACTAAGGATACAATACCCCATCACAGTTTAACTACATAAACAGAAATGTTAGAAAGGTGAGAAAAAATATATTAAAAAACACCAAACTACATATCAGGAGTAACATACCAAAGCATGAAAATTTTGTTCCTTTGTTTTCGAAAATGGGAGCGGGGATCTGTCTGGTGCCGGTCACCCCACCCCTCCATCAACCACCAAAAAAGATGTGTAAATAACATAAGTTCAAGACAGAAGATTATGCTTTTTCACATTTCTAAAGGAATCTATAAGGCAATCAATCAAATTAAAAAGAGATGGCTGTATGCTAACTCAACACACCAGTTTGTGCCAGAGACATTTCGAGCTTGAATGTTTCTGTAAAGACCCAAGAGCAGCACCATTGTCAGAATTTGACGAGTCCTGTTTATCGATGCCCACGAATTTATCATGTAAGGTTGGATGTTAATATAATATTCTAATAATATTCTACGTCGGGAATGTTGTTGTTGTTGTTGTTGTTGTAGGGTTAAACGCCATTTTCAGCACACGATAGGCTATACATGGTGGCCAGTATATATAGTAGAGAAAGAACCCGGAAAACCCCCCAGAAAGGACGACCGACCCAAGATAAGCTACTGGCACGCTTTCTTACATACCCACATTGACTGAATCTGAAACTCGAATCCACGCAAACAGAGGTGAGATGACAGTGATCCATAACGGAGAGCGCTTTAGACAACTCGGCCACTTGGGGCCACGTTTCGGGAATGTCATCTACATCACTGTCTTCACCGAGAGTCGATATAATTTAAACATTTAAGCACAACCAACTCATAGAACGCTTGATTGCATTATCAACGGTATATGGAGAACTTGCCCCCGGTTGAACTCGCCCAGGGAGAACTCGCCCCATTGATAACTCGCCCCAACGTATCTGGAGAAGTCGCTCCAAATGGTTGGAGTAGTCACCTTAAAACTTGTCATCCAGAAAACCTATTTAATATTTGTCTTTGAAATAAATAAATTATTTGAAAGATGGAAATGTGTACCTTAGAGCTATACTGTTATCAATTAACGTGGTGGTTACCGCATTATTTGAATACACGAATGATGTATCTTGTTATCAAGTATTGTCTCTCCTGTACAAGGAAGAATATTTATTCAGTTTTGTCCAGGATTTAAACGTGAAATTTAAAATTGTTGTTAAAGATGATTTTCTCATTATGTCCCAAGTATGTGGAGCAGTTCACATATGTATTGAAGGTAGCACAATCCCGTACGTACGCGTGATCATGGTGTTATTTAATATAATAAAATAACGTAAACCTGATTATTTTGCATTGGCAATTTAGTAGATAGTAGTGAAATATTTTGAAAACTTCTCGTTCAACTTTAAATAGTTTGTTTTATTAAGAAATAACAAAATTATGAACACTAAGAAATAAGAAGAAATAAACTAAACGATAGTGAACTCAGAAGCGACAGCATTTCCTGAGTATACGTCAGTGCTGTTCGTTACCGAGTTCAAGTATCATTAATTTTTATGTTGTAGCCCTTTAATTTATAAAACTGCAGACTTTACATCATTCTCTATTTTTTCCAATTAAAATGTATCGAATAATTTTGAAGAGCAGAGCAAAAGGGACAGATACCACTTCTGTTTCGTTAATTAAAGAAGCTGAGTTGATCAAATTGAAAAGTTTTATATTATATTTATATATGTATTTTATTTTATAACTTTAATAAGTTATTAAGTTGAAGAAAGACAACAATAAATAAAGCCGTGACAACCATGTGGCGACATCTCAGAATTAGCATTTATTATCCTTCTCCCAGTTCTCTATGGGGCTAGTTCTCCATAACTCATTATCAACAATGCCGGTGTGTACCGTGTCTCAAATGACGTCACTTCCGCTATTGGTGAGGGGAAGGGACGCGCATTGATTTATTCAAGACGGACAGGGAGGTATGATCGGTTTTTCATAAATTTATTCCTAACGAGTAAGATAGAAAAGTACAAATTTTCAGAATGTAAACAATATACATATAGCAATTTATAAAAAAAGGTTTAAACGAATTTCATGTTTGCATGTTTGTTGCCTTTAACGTATCAAGTATTTAAAAATCTTCTAATGTTCGCCTGAAAGGACTTAGAACTTTGGGGCTACTTGTGAATACATACTAATACATATACTTCAAAGAGATTGTCCTTTAGCCGGATACCTAGCTGCGTAAAAGATGTGCAGACAAGTGAAAACTGGTATTTTGGCGTATTATATCCACGCTGTATTTCTCCTGGCCCTTCTTTCTAAAAATGCCTAAACGTATCCTACTTTTTTCATCGCTTTACCTGTCCTTGTGAAGTTCAAATGGGACTGGTATAGACCTCAGTCCAAAAATTATAACATCCGTTAATGTTTGATCTAAAATTAGGGTCCCCGACTTCATGTTTCTCCCGCTGGATTGTATATCGTGCCTATAAAGTCTTCATTATATGCTATCCTATTTCAAATACATCTGTATACGTTTAGGTAACACAACACACATTGGTCTATCACAAATGATAATGGTACAGAACTAGAATGAGATTTAGATAGTGTGAATATAATATGGGATAGTGCGAATTGGATATTTGTATAGTGTGAATACAATATAGGATACTGTGAATGGGAATTTGATAATATCAATGGGATATTGAAGAGTGGCAAAGTAATATTGGATAGTGTGAATGGGATATTGGATAGCGTGAATGGGATTTGGATAATGTAACTGGGATATTGGTTAGTGTATATATAATATGGGAGAGTGCGAATGGGATATTTGGATAATGTGAATGGGATTTGGATAATGTGATTGGAATATTGGAGTTTATGAATTTAATACGGGATAGTGTGAATAATATATTGGTTAGTGTTAATGGGATATTGGATAGTGTTAATGGGGTATTCGATAGTGTGAATGGGGTATTCGATAGTGTAGTTGATGTCACATATAGTGTGTGAAATTTTGTCTTCTATTACACAATAGTTTGTGTCATAGAAGATGTGTGACGCTACACACGGTGTTGTGGATCGTGTGTATGGTGTATTGGATGGGCTATTGAATAGTGTGGATGTAATATTGGATAGTCTGAATGTAATATTCGATACTGACTATGGGGTATTCGATATTATAGCTGATATGGTGGATTTGAAGAGTTAGCGCGATTTCATCTCCTTTCTTAAGTCGCTAACTCAGGGTTCAGACTGTAAGTGTGGAGGCACTAAACAAGACGTTTTAATTAGTGCATATTGGTTACTTTAGGATATGATGCTATGGATTGCATATCTGTATGATTTAGTCACTTTCACAAGCTAAGACTTTCTTCTAGTAGCAGATGTGGGATTTAAGAGACATCACAAGACGTTTTGGATTCTGCGTATAGAATGTGGGATGGCACAAGTGGTGTGTTTGACATTTTGTTGATGTGATATCATCTTCTTTTTCAGAGTATTCATTTCGTCCGATAGGTGTGGGATAGTGGGAATTATACAAGGTTTTGTTGGATTGTGTGCATGGGTATTGACTTGTAAGTATGTTTGGATTTGATATTGTGTGATGCTATCAGCATTTTGACACGATACTCTTGTCTTCTAATAGTTGGTATGGTATTTTAGGCTTTAGGAAAAGGCATTTTGGGATTGTGTGCATGGGGTGTTGCGTGATATAGGTGCGTTTATGTTACGTCATCATCTTTCACACAATACCCTTTTCGTCCGGTATTTGTATGGAATTTTAAACACATGACAAAGCGTTTTCAGATTGTCAGTATGGTGTATAGGTATGTTTAGATAATATATTTTGGAGATTGCATCTCGCTCTTCTGCACACTACCAATATGGTGTGATATATTGTGTGGATTTATAACACTACACAAAGCCTTTATATCGTTCGTATGCGATTTTGGATAGTAAATGTGATGTGATGGATATTTTTGTTATTCCGTTAGCTAGTATGGGATTCCAGGACCTACAAAAAGCGTTTGTGGATTGTGTTTATGGGGTTTTGGAAAGTATAGGTATGTTTGGATAGTATATTTGTGTGGTCTTATCTCATTTGTTTTTACAATACACATTCGTAATTTTAATGTATGGTTATCGGCACGATACAAGCTGTTTTGGATTGTATGACTGTATATAACCACAACTTCAGACAGGAGAAAAAAAGAAAAGAAAGTCAAGATGCATGTTGTCATTGTCAGGAGAAAAGAGAAACGAAAGTCAAGATGCATGTTGTCATTGTCAGGAGAAAAGAGAAACGAAAGTCAAGATGTATGTTGTCTTTGTCAGGAGAAAAGAGAAACGAAAGTCAAGATGCATGTTGTCATTGTCAGGAGAAAAGAGAAACGAAAGTCAAGATGCATGTTGTCATTGTCAGAAGAAATAGAAACGAAAGTCAAGATGCATGTTGTCATTGTCAGAAGAAATAGAAACGAAAGTCAAGATGTATGTTGTCTTTGTCAGGAGAAAAGAGAAACGAAAGTCAAGATGCATGTTGTCACTGTCAGGAGAAAAGATAAACGAAAGTCAAAATGCATGTTGTCACTGTCATGAGTAAAGAGAAACGAAAGTCAAGATGCTTGTTGTCATTGTCAGGAGATAAGACATTAGTCAGAGTGCCCTAACAAAAATGAGACGCAACCAGAAGAAACAAGGAAAGGAGAAGAAGGCTTCCTAAAATAAAGAAACCGTTTACGTCAAGAAACGAAATGTATAAACACATACTCACACACGTAACCCATTCAATCATAAAAAAGGGATTCAAAAATGTTTACTTGAATCGGCAATCGTTGCGTAGTGTCTCTTCGAAAGCGGTGTGTGGCCTTGAAAATGATCCATGTGTAGGTTTTTTGATAAACGTATGGATTTGACACGATGCGCATTAATTGCCTTATACCAGTGGTTCTTAACCTTGTTGGAGGTACTGAACCCCACCAGTTTCATATGCGCATTCACCGAACCCTTCTTAGTTGGAAAAATAAAATATGATTTTTTTCAAATTCAAAACATAAGTATATATTTTACTGGTGCACAAAATGAACCGTGCATCAACATCAATGTGTTCAAAGAACAAAACCATTAAAACATGATTTTCACACAAAAACATAATAATGAATATTTACTGCAAATCAGTGTGACTTTTGCTGTTGCCTTTCAGAGACCAGTTCAGAAATGTGTGGCTTCACCTTGGCAAGTGCCACTCTCATGTCATTTTCGCAACAAAGTCTGTTCCTTTTATTCGTTTTTATGTCCAGCATCCTCGAAAAGGATTGCTCGCAATGATATGTTGTAACAAACGGTATGAAAATCTTCAGAGCTTTCTTAGCAATAACAGGGTACGTTACCATTTGTTGACACCAAAATGATGAGAGCGTTCTTGTTCTGAAGAGTTGCTGTTGAACATGGCTCTGCTGAATTTCAATGATTTCATCGAGGTATTCATCATTGACATCTGCTGTCTCAACACTAAACGTGAACGGCTGTCTCACCCATGCTGGATAAGACTCTCTTGTAGGGAAGTATCCCTCGAGAGATTTTGCAAGCTGTTCTAAGTGCGTGGCAATTGCTTGCTTCAGTTCCGCGGGTAACGAATTGTCTTCGATCTTACTTACACAGTCGTCTAGCAGGGGAAAGTTTGCGAAGTTATCGATCTCTATTCGTCGTTTCCATAACGGTAGCTTTTTTTGAAAAACCTTCAGGTTTTCTTCCGCTTCGCTTCTGTTGATTGAGATGATTGAGAGTTCCGAAAATGTCAGCCATGTACGCTAAAATGAGAATGAAGTCAGAATTTTTGAAGCAATCTGCATGAAAATGTTGGTGCTCTTGCAAAAACAGGGCTAATTCCACACGCAGGGCAAAAACACGATTCAGCACCTGTCCCCGGGATAACCACCGAACGTTGGAATGGTACAAAAGTACCTCGAATTCAGAGCCCATTTCTTTACACAGCTCACTGAAGATGCGGTGCCTCAGAGCACTATTTCTCACATAGTTCATGCATTCCACTACAATTTTCAATACTTCTGCCAGTGTTGGAGGTAAGGTTTTGTGCAGAATACAATGCGTAACAATGATGTGTGGTGCATCAGCTTTCACTAGCGCACCAAAACCAGACTTTCTTCCCAGCATGACTGGAGCTCCGTCCGAACAAACTGCAGAAACCATATCCCACGAAAGATTGTTGTCTTTGAAGAAGTCATCCACAAGTTTCTTCACATCGGCTGCCTTAGTTGTTATTGAAAGAGGCTTACAAAATAAACAAATCTTCCTTTATCAAGTCGCCTTTCACATAGCGCACGAATACAGCAAGCTGTCTTAGATTGGAAACGTCTGTGGTCTCGTCGAGTTGAAGGCTGAATTTTGCCGGGCTTGAAATCAGATCTGCAACTACTTGAGCCAAGATGTCTTTGCTCATGTCCTCTATTCTGTCGTTGATGGTGTCATTTGAAAGAGGAATTTGGGACAACTTAACTTTAGCCGCTTTTCCCAGCATGATATTCACCATCTTCAACACAGCTGGTTTCATGAGTGTTTCACCAATGGTGTGTGGTTTGCCCTGCTTTGCGATCAGGTAAGCAACTTCGTACGATGCTGTGAGGATCGGTTTGTTGATGGGTACAAAGCCGAGAACAGGCAGTGTAGCCTTTTCATCGAATCTGGCTCTATTCACCTTGAATTCAGCGAGCGTTGTGTTCTTGTATTTTCCATGCAGCTTAAGGAAGTGTTCTCTTAGTTTTGCCGGTGCTAGACTAGAATTGCTCAACTTGGCATTGCAAATAATGCAGTTAGGACGCTGACTCCCATCATGTTCCGTTATACATGTGAATCCATATTGTACATATTCGTCCGACCACTTTCTTTTTTTGCAAAACATAGTTAGTATGAAGGGATTAAAATATTAAGAAAGAAATCACACGACGTACCATCACGACAGTCACAAGTCGACTACTGGGCGCACCAAATTTCCTGCAGCACAGATAGGCCAAGCGATGTTGCGTGATCACCTGCAGCCAATGATGGCCAAGGGGGGTGTGTCATCACGAATCATATGAGTCGGGTGTGTCTTATCCTCTGCCGAACCCCTAAGACTGACTCATCGAACCCCTGGGGTTTGATCGAACCCAGGTTAAGAACCACTGCCTTATACACTTACCAAGGCAATGTCCTATTTAACCTCCTGCTGCTCCGAATGCTTTGATAATGATCGCTGATAGTACATCAGTGGTAGTGAGCGTTGAGGTAGTTATGGGCTGGATTGTAAGGCTTGGAACAGGAGCTAGGTTTTAATCGTTGCTCTAAAATGACCGCAGCTGACAATTGGGTCAAGCGGATATATCGGGGAAAATTTAATACGAGAAGGGCAAGAGGTAAAGGGTGGAATTAATTTGAAAGTGAAATGGAAACAAATCAATAACGTTACCTTTGGAGACAAGAAAAAATCCTGTTGGTGGATTTCGTAGGATTGATCCCATAACTATTCTTTATTAGGAAAAATCACATGCACATAAATCTCGCTCATTCTCCATCTTCAGATGTATCTCTTGTTTCTGATGTTAGTAAGTTTATTTTCTTCTTTGCAAATCAACTACCATACATAATAAACAAGAGCCTAAGAAAACGGTATTTGATACCCTAGACGTAAAGTTTCATTGCGGTTATACGATCATCAGGAACCTTCTGAAGAAATTCGTCTTGACTATGCATGAGATGCTCCTCATATTGCACGTGCATATCACAATCAATAGAAAGGCATCAACACATCGACAATGGTCTGAATATTTCCCAAAATGACTTTCGTACGCTATATTCGAATTATTAATTTACATTGGAAGACTGGAATTGTTCAGACAGTCCGTCGTTGATATATTTTTTTCATGCAAGGTTAGGATCGCCTGGTGCAGCTTCTTAACGATGGTATGCTGAGAACCTTTTTGGCAAGACACCTTTGCTGTATGGTGCTGATGATCGGATGAGGGTCATCGATGCATCTGTAGAAAATGATATTATACACAATTATACACAGAGTGTTTGAACGCAAATTGCTCCTGCACACGAAGATGAGACCAGAGTAGGCCTGCATGTCATACAGTTGTTACAATACGCGATATTATTATAAATAGAAGAAATGTGATGATAAAAATAAATCGAGACTGAACATTATAAGATGAAATTATCAAGACATCCACGTCAATCATAGAATATAAATACGAGTGTTTAGTCAGAGATGTTATTTGTGATCTTGTTGAGGCAACGAATGTTTGTCTTGGTGTGACTGGAATCGAGACAACATCGGTCATCAGCGCTTCACCAACTGGAAATATTGTCAAAGCTATCTATAAATATAGTAACCGGTATCTCCGTTGATACTAGCAAAATAATTTCCATACGATTACATTCACAAATACGTGTATATTTATTCAATTGAATGCAGTGGCACGAAGCAGCTTTATCACGATCAGTTTTCGGTGGTTATCTAGGATATAATAATTAGTATGGCCGAGTTCGAGCTTGCTTTCTGAAATGGAAATTCAGCAACAACTCTAGGCACAACTAAGAAATCGCACAGATTAACAGACTATAAAAATTAAGTAATTTTGCATATAAAATTTAATTAGGATATATAAGTGCCAAAAATACATAAATACGCAAACTATTAAGGAAATTCAAAGTTGGCACTGTCTGTATTTGTTCCTGCAAACGAAATCCAAGAATAATATGCAATAAGCTCATCCAGATTATATCGGATAAGGTATGCTCTCCAATAGTGTCCTGATGTAAATCCATTTGATATTAATCAAAAGACCTGTCATGATATAAATCCATTTGATATTAATCTAAATACCTGTCCCGATGTAAATCCATTTGATATTAATCAAAAGACCAGTCCTGATGTAAATCCATTTGATATTAATCAAAAGACCTGTCCCGATGTAAATCCATTTGATATTAATCAACAGACCTGTCCCGATGTAAATCCATTTGATATTAATCAAAAGACCTGTCCTGATGTAAATCCATATGATATTAATCAAAAGACCTGTCCGATGTAAATCCATTTGATGTTAATCAAAAGACCTGTCCTGATGTAAATCCATTTGATATTAATCAAAAGACCTGTCCCGATGTAAATCCATTTGATATTAATCAAAAGACCTGTCCCGATGTAAATCCATTTGATATTAATCAAAAGACCTGTCCCGATGTAAATCCATATGATATTAATCAAAAGACCTGTCCCGATGTAAATCCATATGATATTAATCAAAAGACCTGTCCCGATGTAAATCCATTTGATATTAATCAAAAGACCTGTCCCGATGTAAATCCATTTGATATTAATCAAAAGACCTGTCCCGATGTAAATCCATATGATATTAATCAAATGACCTGTCCCGATGTAAATCCATATGATATTAATCAAAAGACCTCTCCCGATGTAAATCCATATGATATTAATCAAAAGACCTCTCCCGATGTAAATCCATATGATATTAATCAAATGACCTGTCCCGATGTAAATCCATATGATATTAATCAAAAGACATGTCCCGATGAAAATCCATATGATATTAATAAAAAGACATGTCCCGATGTAAATCCATTTGATATTAATCAAAAGACCTGTCCCGATGTAAATCCATTTGATATTAATCAAAAGACCTGTCCTGATGTAAATCCATTTGATATTAATCAAAAGACCTGTCCCGATTTAAATCCATTTGATATTAATCAAAAGACCTGTCCCGATGTAAATCCATATGATATTAATCAAAAGACATGTCCCGATGTAAATCCATTTGATATTAATCAAAAGACCTGTCCCGATGTAAATCCATATGATATTAATCAAATGACCTGCAGCTAATAAGTAATATACTTAATTAACTCGAACAAGAAACCATACCGTTGCTCAGCAAGTATATTAGAGAAATAAAACCGATAATTACACTTTATAATGAAACTCTTAGAACATTAATCTAGTAAACGTAAATGATGTTAAACGCAAATAGATGACACAAGAGGTTATTGATTAAATAACATGAGTTTGTAGAGGAATGAAACTGGATGTTTTGCTTTGTGCTACCTTACTTTCCTTGATTATTGCCCAACATATTCATTTATTTTTCCATATTATCAAAAGCTGTTTTACCCCTGTGCAGATTAAACAAAACTAGCTTATCTTTCTTTACATTTAAAAGCCTTCAAGATCGGTCGTTTTCAATTGTTGATGCACAGCAAGCTTTATATAGTCCGGGCAAGTATTAACTAATCCAGCACTGTTTGTCTAGCGACGGATGTGTGCAAATACCGTACTCAGTCTGCTCTACATATTAATCATTCCGTAGGTTAATGTACATAGGATGAGTAACGTTAATCTTACCCGGTTTGGTATTTTTTATATTGGGCAATAATAATAATAATAATAATAATAATAATAATAATAATAATAATTAATACACATCACAAACCTCTATCCACCATGATTCTTTTTTACTTTCGTGCACAATTAATGCTAATCAGATGTAAGCTGTGCGTAGTATGATGCACGCTTGACAAAGTCACCGGGAGGGGGGTGTAGAGGCTGTGACATGCTTCTAGACCGAATGGATCACACATTTATTGGAGGGTAGATTCTATGACATCTATCTAGACCCAATGGCTGACAAAGTCAAGAGTGGGAGTTGAGGCTGATACATATATCTAGACGCAATGGCTGACAAAGTCATGAGCTTAGAGGCTGTGGCATGTATCTTGGCCCAATCGTTGACAAAGTCTGTCATATGTATATAGGCCTTATCGTTGAAAACGTAATGGGGTTAGAGGCAATGACATGTATCTAGGCTCAAAATTTGACAAAATTATGGGTGGGGTAGGGGCTGTGATATGTATCAAAGCATAATCGTTGACAATGTCATAGGGTAGAAGCTGTGGTGTATATCTAGGCCCCATACGTCGAAAACGGTAAATCCTGCATAATGTCACTACTGCCATTTATTGTCATATTGTTAAGTCATTAATGTTGATATGAGTGTATTTCAAGATTGGGAGGTTTTTACTAAAATGGGTCAAGTGTGTAGAGTACTCTTTAAAACGTCATCTGTACTCTGACACATCTCGAAAACTTGATTTATAGTTTCATTTTGCTACTCTTTTGTGAACAAACACCTTCAGTCCTAAATGTTTACAAGAAAGATATATCATGACTTTGAACGGCCTGATCAATTATCAGACATGTAAAGTTAACGTCGTTATGGAGCCATAAGCACTTGTTTGTTTTATTTTGCATGCTTGTGCGTCATACCGATGTTCTATATGTTTTATTGTCTTTACTAAGATCCCGATCAATATAAACTAACATTTAAAATAAACCTTCTCGTTACGACAAACAAGTAACATGACAAGCCACGATATTTTAGAAAGTTAGTTTGTGTAACACCGATAGAAAGCTTCCCATTTTTTCCATTGCGGTTTGTTTTCGAATCCAAACAAAATAAGGTTTTTTTTTACGTTTATAAAATAAAACGTGCATACATTCTTTACAAGGCCGAATGAAACTTAATAACATAAACGATATCAAAAATAATTAATAGTCACACTGCAACAATTACATTAAATAATTTGGATGTTGCCATGTACATGTATCCTTGGCATAATATTTTGTGTAAAATTGTCTTTGAAGTTTAATAGACTTTTTCTTTTGGGAACCATCTATAACTGGATATAAAAGTTCTATCCTTACCAGTATAAAACCATGATTCCGACCTTTAACCGTGGCAGTATAAAACCGAGATGCCGAACTTTATCCGTGGCAGTATAAGACCATGATGCCGACCTTTATCCGTGCCAGTATAAAACCGAGATGTCGACTTTTATCCGTGCCAGTATAAAACTGAGATGTCGACCTTTATCCGTGGCAGTAAAAACCATGATGCCGACCTTTACCCGTGCCAGTATAAAAGCGAGATGTCGACCTTTATACGTGGCAGTAGAAACCATGATACCGACCTTTATCCGTGCCAGTATAAAACCGAGATGTCGACTTTTATCCGTGCCAGTATAAACCCGAGATGTGGACCTTTATCCGTGCCAGTATAAAACCGAGATGTGGACCTTTATCCGTGGCAGTAAAAACCATGATGCCGACCTTTACCCGTGCCAGTATAAAAGCGAGATGTAGACCTTTATCCGTGGCAGTAGAAACCATGATGCCGACCTTTATCCGTGCTAGTATAAAACCGAGATGTCGACCTTTATCCGTGGCAGTAAAAACCATGATGCCAACCTTTTCCGTGCCAGTAAAAAACCGAGATGTCGACTTGTATCCGTGCCAGTATAAAACTGAGATGTCAACCTTTATCCGTGGCAGTAGAAACCATGATGCCGATCTTTATCCGTGCCAGTATAAAACCGAGATGTCGACTTGTATCCGGGCCAGTATAAAACTGAGATGTCGACCTCTATCCGTGGCAGTAAAAACCATGATGCCGACCTTTACCTGTGCCAGTATAAAAGCGAGATGTCGACCTTTATCCGTGGCAGTAGAAACCATGATGCCGACCTTTATCCGTGCCAGTATAAAACCGAGATGTCGACTTTTATCCGTGCCAGTATAAAACCGAGATGTCGACCTTTATCCGTGCCAGTATAAAACAGAGACGTCGACCTTTATCCGTGGCAGTAAAAACCATGATGCCGACCTTTACCCGTGCCAGTATAAAAGCGAGATGTAGACCTTTATCCGTGGCAGTAGAAACCATGATGCCGACCTTTATCCGTGCTAGTATAAAACCGAGATGTCGACCTTTATCCGTGGCAGTAAAAACCATGATGCCAACCTTTTCCGTGCCAGTATAAAACCGAGATGTCGACCTTTATCCGTTGCAGTAGAAACCATGATGCCGACCTTTATCCGTGCCAGTATAAAACCGAGATGTCGACTTGTATCCGTGCCAGTATAAAAGCGAGATGTCGACCTTTATCCGTGGCAGTAGAAACCATGATGCCGACCTTTATCCGTGCCAGTATAAAACCGAGATGTCGACTTTTATCCGTGCCAGTATAAAACCGAGATGTCGACCTTTATCTGTGCCAGTATAAAACAGAGACGTCGACCTTTATCCGTGGCAGTAAAAACCATGATGCCGACCTTTACCCGTGCCAGTATAAAAGCGAGATGTAGACCTTTATCCGTGACCGTAGAAACCATGATGCCGACCTTTATCCGTGCTAGTATAAAACCGAGATGTCGACCTTTATCCGTGGCAATAAAAAGCATGATGCCAACCTTTATCCGTGCCAGTATAAAACTGAGATGTCGACCTTTATCCGTTGCAGTAGAAACCATGATGCCGACCTTTATCCGTGCCAGTATAAAACCGAGATGTCGACCTTTATCAATGGCAGTAGAAACCATGATGCCGACCTTTATCCGTGCCAGTATAAAACCAAGATGTCGACCTTTATCCGTGGCAGTAGAAACCATGATGCCGACCTTTATCCGTGCCAGTATAAAACCGAGATGGCGACCATTAACCGTGTCAGTAGAAACCGAGATGGCGACCTTTAACCGTGTCAGTGGAAACCGAGATGGCGACCTTTAACCGTGTCAGTAGAAACCGAGATGGCGACCTTTATCCGTGTCAGTAGTTACCGACATGGCGACGTTTATCCGTGCCAATAGTTACCGACATGGCCACCTTTATCCGTGTCAGTAGTTACCGACATGGCGACCTTTTCATAAATTGTCCCAGCCTTTGTTTCTTTTTTACGTAGCTATTGCCACGCATACATCATGTGAACCATATTACTCCTACCATGACGACACCGTATGAAACTTATTCCAAAAAGGGAATTTAAAATGAACTATAGTCACTCGCATTTCAACTGTCTTACTGCTAAGCCAATTCAAAACTATATTTACAACATAGGTTTTATTGCTTCTCTTCAAGTACACTACACTAGTTTAGTATAAAGTCTATACGTATATAGAGGAAGGTTTATTACCACTTAAAATTGGTTCGATTTGAAAAGAGCGTTACGTTTGTTAGTCCAAAATGATATATGGATGAACAACCTCTTGCCAGTTTTGTCTGAGTCCTCAAACCCCAATCCCCACAAGAAAAACCTAATGAACATTGATTATTTTTCTCCGTGTTGTAGGCATGAACCTGAATTTAACTGAATAATATGGGTTTTTACTGTTTCTTTTCAGAATTATTTACTATCTTATTGATTTAACTCAAAGCTGGTTAAACCAATTAAAACAGAATTGGACTAAACAAAAAGATAACCTTATTCATGCTGTAAACCACTTTAGTGTGGGATAAATACTAGAAGATGACACTGCAAACATGACTATCAATTAATATTTATGAAACATGCTAACTTAAGGACCTAAATATTAAGCTAAATATTTTATTATCTATGTATCCTTATAAATTTCCTTACATTATTATTATTATTAATTTTGTTCTCTTGTATATTGTGCTTGTTGATCGCTGTTGTTGTTTTACATTCATATACCTATGACTTTAGTTGTCTTGTTAAGTTCAAAATAATTAAATGATTCATTTGTATTAGAACCGATTTGCTCAGTATGTTTTGCTTTATAATTCCCTTGATGAACCGTGATTTAAGTTATTAAAGAGAAGGACTGTATGTTATGCCTTATAATTATTCCTGTCCACCCTTTAAATTCCCCTGAAAACCCATGAATTAAGTTATTAAAGAGAAGGGACTGTATGTTATGCCTTATAGTTATTCCTGTCCACCCTTTAAATTCCCTAAATAACCGCAATTTAAGTTATTAAATGGAATTATATGTTATTCTTTTTAATTCTTCCAGTCCACTCTTTAAATTCTCTAAATAAACCGCAATTTAAGTTATTAAATGGAATTATATGTTATTCTTTTTAATTCTTCCAGTCCACTCTTTAAATTCCCTAAATAAACCGCAATTTAAGTTATTAAATGGAATTATATGTTATTCTTTTTAATTCTTCCAGTCCACTCTTTAAAATCTCTAAATAAACCGCAATTTAAGTTATTAAATGGAATTATATGTTATTCTTTTTAATTCTTCCAGTCCACTCTTTAAATTTCCTAAATAAACCGCAATTTAAGTTATTAAATGGAATTATATGTTATTCTTTTTAATTCCTTCAGTCCACTCTTTAAATTCCCTAAATAAACCGCAATTTAAGGTATTAAATGGAATTATATGTTATTCTTTTTAATTCTTCCGGTCCATCCTTTAAATTCACTTGATAAACTGTGATTCAAATTATTTAATTTCCCTTGGTAACATGCGATTTAAGTTATTAAAGGGAAGGGTCTGTATTTTATGCTTTATAATTCTTTCAGTCCACCTTTTCAATTCTCTTGATAAACCGTGATCAACCAGAATGGTTTCATCCGTTGTGTTAGATATCTATAGATCCCATATAAACCCTATATTGGCCCAAACTTTCAGCAGTGGCGTTAATTTTCTTTGGGACCTTAAAGAAAACTGTAATGTTATATGTTGTGTTTGCACGCTAGTCTACTCAGGACCACTCTGTGATATATCCTGACAACAGGAATGTACACGTTTACCAATGAGTAAATATATAAGCCTGGTTACTTTGAGGATCTGGTTAAGATATGTCTGGGTTTATTATTATTATTATTATTATTATTATTATTATTATTATTATTATTATTATTGCTAGCAGTAGTAGTAGTCCCCAAAAAATACATGCCGGACAAGATGTGACTCTTAATATCCACGAAATTTGCTATATTAATGCCTAACTAGCGACCTAATCATGTTTTGTATCTTATATGTTTTTAGCATGTTTTTATGTTTTTAGCATGTTTTTAGGATGTTTTTATGTTTTCAGCATGTTTTTATGTTTTTTAGCATGTTTTTATGTTTTTAGCATGATTTTATATTTTCAGCATGTTTTTATGTTTTTAGCATGTTTTTATGTTATTAGGTTGTTTTTATGTTTTCAGCATGTTTTTATGTTTTTAGCATGTTTTTAATGTTTTTAGCATGTTTTTATGTTTTCAGCATGTTTTTATGTTTTTAGCATTTTTTATGTTTTTAGGTTGTTTTTTATGTTTTTAGCATGTTTTTAATGTTTTTAGCATGTTTTTACGTTTTTAGCATGTTTTTATGTTTTTAGCATGTTTTTACGTTTTCAGCATGTTTTTAAGTTTTCAGCATGTTTTTATGCTCTTAACATGTTTTTGTTTTTAGCATGTTTTATGTTTTTAGCATGTTTTTATGTTTTTAGCATGTTTTTATGTTTTCAGCATGTTTTTATGTTTTCAGCATGTTTTTAGTGTTTTTAGCATGTTTTTATGTTTTCAGCATGTTTTTATGTTTTTAGCATGTTTTTATGTTTTTAGGTTGTTTTTATGTTTTTAGCATGTTTTTATGTTTTTAGCATGTTTTTACGTTTTTAGCATGTTTTATGTTTTTAGCATGTTTTTTACGTTTTCAGCATGTTTTTAAGTTTTCAGCATGTTTTTATGCTCTTAGCATGTTTTTGTTTTTAGCATGTTTTTATGTTTTCAGCATGTTTTTATGTTTTTAGGTTGTTTTTATGTTTTTAGCATGTTTTTATGTTTTAAGCATGTTTTTACGTTTTTAGCATGTTTTTATGTTTTTAGCATGTTTTTATGTTTTCAGCATGTTTTTATGTTTTCAGCATGTTTTTAATGTTTTTAGCATGTTTTTATGTTTTCAGCATGTTTTTATGTTTTTAGCATGTTTTTATGTTTTTAGGTTGTTTTAATGTTTTTAGCATGTTTTTATGTTTTTAGCATGTTTTTACGTTTTTAGCATGTTTTATGTTTTTAGCATGTTTTTTACGTTTTCAGCATGTTTTTACGTTTTCAGCACGTTTTTATGCTCTTAGCATGTTTTTGTTTTTAGCATGTTTTTATGTTTTCAGCATGTTTTTATGTTTTTAGGTTGTTTTTATGTTTTTAGCATGTTTTTATGTTTTTAGCATGTTTTTACGTTTTTAGCATGTTTTTATGTTTTCAGCATGTTTTTAATGTTTTTAGCATGTTTTTATGTTTTCAGCATGTTTTTATGTTTTTAGCATGTTTTTAGGATGTTTTTATGTTTTCAGCATGTTTTTA
Source organism: Unio pictorum (assembly GCA_030141615.1). NCBI lineage: Eukaryota > Metazoa > Mollusca > Bivalvia > Unionida > Unionidae > Unio > Unio pictorum. The sequence continues at coordinate 4,275,731 of JARLTB010000232.1, read as the reverse complement.
TGTTTTTTAGCATGTTTTTATGTTTTTAGCATGATTTTATGTTTTCAGCATGTTTTTATGTTTTTAGCATGTTTTTATGTTATTAGGTTGTTTTTATGTTTTCAGCATGTTTTTATGTTTTTAGGTTGTTTTTATGTATTTAGCATGTTTTTATGTTTTTAGCATGTTTTTACGTTTTTAGCATGTTTTTATGTTTTCAGCATGTTTTTAATGTTTTTAGCATGTTTTTATGTTTTCAGCATGTTTTTATGTTTTTAGCATGTTTTTAGGATGTTTTTATGTTTTCAGCATGTTTTTATGTTTTTCAGCATGTTTTTATGCTCTTAACATGTTTTTGTTTTTAGCATGTTTTATGTTTTTAGCATGTTTTTATGTTTTTAGCATGTTTTTATGTTTTCAGCATGTTTTTATGTTTTCAGCATGTTTTTAATGTTTTTAGCATGTTTTTATGTTTTCAGCATGTTTTTATGTTTTTAGCATGTTTTTATGTTTTTAGGTTGTTTTTATGTTTTTAGCATGTTTTTATGTTTTTAGCATGTTTTTACGTTTTTAGCATGTTTTATGTTTTTAGCATGTTTTTTACGTTTTCAGCATGTTTTTAAGTTTTCAGCATGTTTTTATGCTCTTAGCATGTTTTTGTTTTTAGCATGTTTTTATGTTTTCAGCATGTTTTATGTTTTTAGGTTGTTTTTATGTTTTTAGCATGTTTTTATGTTTTAAGCATGTTTTTACGTTTTTAGCATGTTTTTATGTTTTTAGCATGTTTTTATGTTTTTAGCATGTTTTTATGTTTTCAGCATGTTTTTATGTTTTCAGCATGTTTTTAATGTTTTTAGCATGTTTTTATGTTTTCAGCATGTTTTTATGTTTTTAGCATGTTTTTATGTTTTTAGGTTGTTTTAATGTTTTTAGCATGTTTTTATGTTTTTAGCATGTTTTTACGTTTTTAGCATGTTTTATGTTTTTAGCATGTTTTTTACGTTTTCAGCATGTTTTTACGTTTTCAGCATGTTTTTATGCTCTTTGCATGTTTTTGTTTTTAGCATGTTTTTATGTTTTCAGCATGTTTTTATGTTTTTAGGTTGTTTTTATGTTTTTAGCATGTTTTTATGTTTTTAGCATGTTTTTACGTTTTTAGCATATTTTTATGTTTTTAGCATGTTTTTTACGTTTTCAGCATGTTTTTAAGTTTTCAGCATGTTTTTGTTTTTAGCATGTTTTTATGTTTTTAGCATGTTTTTATATGTTTTTAGCATGTTTTTAATGTTTTAGCATGTTTTTATGTTTTCAGCATGTTTTTAGCATGTTTTTATGTTTTTAGGTTGTTTTTGTTTTTAGCATGTTTTATGTTTTTAGCATGTTTTTACGTTTTTAGCATGTTTTATGTTTTTAGCATGTTTTTTACGTTTTCAGCATGTTTTTAAGTTTTCAGCATGTTTTTATGCTCTTAGCATGTTTTTGTTTTTAGCATGTTTTTATGTTTTCAGCATGTTTTTATGTTTTTAGGTTGTTTTTATGTTTTTAGCATGTTTTTATGTTTTTAGCATGCTTTTACGTTTTTAGCATGTTTTTATGTTTTTAGCATGTTTTTACGTTTTCAGTATGTTTTTTAAGTTTTCAGCATGTTTTTATGCTCTTAGCATGTTTTTGTTTTTAGCATGTTTTTATGTTTTCAGCATGTTTTTATGTTTTTAGCATGTTTTTATGTTTTTAGGTTGTTTTTATGTTTATAGCATGTTTTTATGTTTTTAGCATGTTTTTACGTTTTTAGCATGTTAAATGTTTTTAGCATGTTTTTACGTTTTCAGCATGTTTTTAAGTTTTCAGCATGTTTTTATGCTCTTAGCATGTTTTTGTGTTTAGCATGTTTTTTTGTTTTTAGCATGTTTTTATGTTTTCAACATGTTTTTATGTTTTCAGCATGTTTTTATGTTTTCAGCATGTTTTTATGTTTTCAGCATGTTTTTATGTTTTTTATGTTTTCAGCATGTTTTCAGCATATTTTTCTCGTTTTCAGCATGTTTTTATGTTTTCCAATTTCATTGTTTTTGTCATTTGTTGTTCTGTAGTGTAGTCATATCATTATTGATGTTGTAAAGCGCTTAGAGCTTTGAAAGATTAGGCCCTATACAAAGTCCTCATTATTATTATTATTATTATTATTATTATTATTATTATTATTATTATTATTATTATTATTAATTTTTATTATTATTATTATTATTATTATTATTATTATTATTATTATTATTATTATTATTATTATTATTACTACTACTAGAAAGCTAAAACTTTTAATTTGACGATGTAGTAAACAAAATTAAACTAAACATCATACAGGACGAAACTAAATTGGTGTTAGACACTGATAATGGATAAAGAAGACTGATGGAGAATAAGATCCGAACTCCAATTCAGAACTTAAGTGGCCACAAAATCAATTTTCTAAGGAATCCACAAAAGAATACAACTAGGTGCCTTTAAAAAATTATGTTTTACTAACGGAACAAAGCAAAACAGGTATAAATCTGGTGATCTAATGAAAAAGATAAATTCAAGTTACACGACTCTACCGATAAAGTAAGGTTGAAGGAATCTCTTATAAATGGGTTATGGCCCCTGATATCTAGTTTTATTCATCGTAGTATGTTTATCAGTTGCCTTGCACATATTTACTTTAAAATACTTGAAGAATTTACAGACATGGATTGCATAGCTAAATTTGCTAGCTTCCTTTCTTTCATTTTGTTGGTTCAGATAATATAATTTGCCAAAGCTATATTCGCCACGGCAACAGTGCAACTTATATGTGAAAGACTATTCGAAGGAGAATTACCTCATATGGAAACAATATTTGCACAATATCTGTCTACATAATTGTATGGCATAGCTATTGACACGGCTAATCTATGAAAGGTACTCATTTTTGCAAACGCTTACTTTCAATTCCATATTTAAGTATAATTGCTGTTAAACGTGCAATCCTGTATGCCTTCAACTCTGGTAGAAATAGATAAGTTCGAGCAAATATTGAATAAATCACGTGACTGAATACTTCCAATATTATATCAAAGTCAATAAAACTTGTCTGTTATTAACTCAGAACAAAGCAAAGTATTTGTTTTATTCTCAAACGTGTTTGATATCTAATGCCGATTAAGAGTTTGAAAGTTGGCCGAGTTCTTAGAAAATGTCAGTTGTTTACTGTTTATGTTATGTAATGTTGCACTGCAACATTATTTGCCACAATCTACCACAATCAACTAAAATCTACCACAATCTATTACCATCTACAGTTTACCACAAACATATCACAATTGACATATGTACTTAAATAGTTTATAAACAAGCATCTTATTAAAGTTAGAAATATTAAAATGTTTTACCTCGGAAATAGCTTTATTCACGAATGCGTATCGGCCACATCTCGGAAAGTGGACTAGACTGACCGGCCAAACCGAGATGAGGTTAGCCGATATGTCTTAACACCTCGGTGACTTAAACTTTGTATACCTAGCATGTGAAGACTGGATTCAGCTGCCTGCACTGAGGAACCACCAGGTGGTTAACGGGCAGAATGTTAATTCGCAGCAAAGCGCCGAGGTGCGCTAAGAGCTCGACGAGACAAGTAGGGCCTTCTGGTCATCCACTGCACTCAATTCCGTCTCCGGTTGTCTCGACGTTGTCGTACTGCTGAACTCAGGTTGTTTTGGGCGAGAGAGTGAGGTCGACGCAACGCACAATTGTTGCTCACTTAATACAAAGTCACCGCGCAAGTCATTCGTGTCATCCACCCGTCCCATTTTATCACCCACTTAAGTCATGTGGCGCCAGGCAAGCGACGGAGTGGCTATTGTGGGTACACTGGCAGCCGTAACCGCAAACCTGCACACTGGCGGCTCAGGATATTACAGTCATTCACCACTGACATGGAGCAGCCCTAGTATTCGTCACATAAAGCCTTTGTTATGGCTCGAAATTCTTTGATTTTGATTTGAATGCTGTATGGGGAATCCTTTTAAAACATCCGTTATTTAAGGTCCATCTTATGACCCGACATTTAAGTAATATTTTATGGCGTATCCTCTTTAAAGATCCTTCATATAAGTTCAATCGTATGACCGGAAATTTAAATAATACTAAATGGAGCATCTTTTTTTAAAGATCAGTCATATAAGGTCCATCTTACGACCGGATATTCAAATAATGTTGTATTCGGAATCCTTTTTAAAGACCAGTCAAGAAAGGTCTATCTTATGACCCGATATTCAAATGTTGTATTGGGCATCCTTGGTCATAATAGATTGCTATTGGGATTTTTGTTTGGGGGAGCCATTCCATCCAATTTTCTAAATATTTCTCACACACTCTCCCCCAAAATCAACAATTTGAGAGTGCAAAATGGCATTCACCAAGGGTGACATGGTGGGGTAGTGTGGTTCTTTGCTGAATGTTGATGATTTTGGCCGGAGCCCCCATGATATCTAGAAAATCCGCAGCTACTTAGCCGTCGATAACATATCAGATACGGGGGAATCGAAGCTTCAGTATGAAATTCAGGCGCGATTGTAATACAATATGGTTCTAATCCAAAAGTATATATAAAGAAATTATTACATATGTATCGGAACCACTATTTCGAGTAATTTTTATTCTCATTGTGACCTTTGCTTAAAAATGACCAGACATATTGAAATATAATTTAATATATCCGTCCGAATGTATAAAATATTGGATTGGAATGAGAAAGAGATAGGAAGGAATCTCGATGCTATGTCTAGATATAATGCTATGTAATGGGAGCGAAAGATCATATTGATTTTAATTTTGACATCATACCAAAGAAAATGTTCTTAGATAGTTATAAATATAGTATATATAGTGCCGAATTTATCTACTGAAGAACACAAATACCTTTCATGTCATTGACAGTAACAAGGGAGGTAAATACGCTAACTTACTGAAGAAAGATGCCTGACAGTAATTATCTCCTTTCTGCCAGTATATATATATATATATATATATATATATATATATATATATATATATATATATATATATATATATATATATATATATGTGTGTGTGTGTGTGTGTGTGTGTGTGTGTGTCTTCAGCAATGTTCACAAAATTTATTCTATGTTTAGGTCGTTTAGAGAAATAAGATTTGGTTATATTTTCTGTTACATATTGTAGTGCACGAGAGTCAATATCAAAATATCAATATCAAAATATTTACTGTCTGCATACATTAATTTAAATATTAATATTTCGACAGTATCTGTGTGGATGAATATAACCGGCTTCATCGTAAATATTTTGATATATGTTCCACCTTCTTTATTTTTGCAGCTTTCGCTCTGTGTAATAGCTTGTAAATGTTTCTTCATTGATTATCGCATGAAACGTCTCGTATATAAAATGATGATAACGAGATAATTTCTATATCCAACAGTACAACTGAGATAACCAGTATTACTGACAACACAGATTGGCCTTTTCAACGGACATTTTCTGATTAAACCATCACGAGATGCTTCATAATTCTTGATCATGGGATGTTCTACAAAATCTTAGTTCATTTTGTACAATAAAATTATTCGTTTAAATCATTATTTATCTAAATTGTTACATGAGAATCTAGACAAGTAATCTGCTTTATTTTATAGCCTTGGCACTTTCTATATTTCTTTTAATACCGTTTGAGCAATCTGTAACTTTTACCGCCACATTGCAAACACGATTGTACTTTACCTCTAACTCCATCACCATATTGTAAACACGGTTTCGGACATAGACTTCCTTGCCGTACCCACTGTAATGATGTCCGCATAATTCATTTATGCAGGTTTTGTTACAAATATCATGTATTATCTCGATATTCGGAAGTAGTTTGTTAGTGTAATATTTATAGTAATAGCAGATACAGATAACATGATTATTCGTGATCAATTTGATCCTATCGTTGTTAACGAAAAACTGTCATAATGAGTAAAAATTCCAAACCAGGAATGTTAACTGGTACATACAAACCGTATTATGAAAGTGCTTATCCTGTAACCGCAGTTATTTATGAAATTTATCCGATAAATGAAAATCCCAGTGTTGATAATCTGAAATTGTCAAGGATAAATTGTGTGGCGGAATTAGTAATCGAACATTCATTAAACTGATCTATGACGTAGAAAGATAAACGAGTGAGCTGAATTATTTAAAAAAATGCAGGGGTTACAATTAATGATGTATCAGGATTACAAAAGATACTAAAATTTCCATTAATATTAAAAACTATAACAGGCGAGATTTTATATGATTCAAAATATTTTATCAAAGGTGAAGCTCCAATAAATATCATTGATCCTGATGCCAATGCGTGGACTAGCGCAGTAACAATATTTCCACGAGATCGAACCGAAAGATTTTTATCTCCAGAACATGTTGGGTTTTGTTCACGAAATAAGTAAAAATGATCCTGTGTCAGTATTGTTATTTCAAAGTTCTGAAAACGACGATGAACTTATTAGATTAGATGGAAGTATTTGTATGAAGGACAATTGTGTATTTGATCAATTTGTAAGACCTAACGGTGATATATTTTTTAAAGAATCTCATCATGAAGATAGACAAACACTCACACAGAAATGTTCGACAGAGATTATTGAGCAATTACTAACAAATTATTTTACAGTTCCGTCAGTTGCTGCTTACTTTACTCGAGTAAAGATGTCGTGGAAACCAACACAATTTGACTTTGTTGAAAACATACAATTCAGTTGCTATGAATATGGATACGGTGAATCATGCAATACTAAATACGATTATAAAGATATTATTTTTGTGGATACGGTCGCGTGTTATCCCGGAAGTTTCTTAGGCTACTGCAAATGTTCTAGATATTTTAAAATATTTGGACGCCCCCGTCACGAAATGACAAGAGTATCGATAAATGGACACTACCCGAGTGTGATCTAACCAAATTCGCTCGTATTATATATATCGAGTTTGCTAAGGATCTTCATCGTATTTGTTATGTTTGATATGGTAGACATTTCTCTGAAAAACGCCTGACTAATACTTTTATTACGATATATGATTGATTATAAAATACTAATATCGCTGATTGTAAGTGAGGCAATTATATCCTATAGGAGGTAAAATGAAGTTTGGTTACCACACGATGCAAAAGATCTCGGTAGATTTATAATCTGTAAATTTACTCAAAGTGGTGCATATGGTCATAGGCGACATTATGCACAATTAAATCTAGATGATGCTGAATACGATTTTATAATCGCAGATGCAACAAAGAGAAATAAATTTGTAAGTCGAGAAAATGCTTACTTGTCTGACGGAACACGATTGTTTGCATTTTATCGATGATGAATGTCCACAATATATGCATCTAAAATCGTAACTGTATGTGTCGTATAACTCCAAATAGGGTCAATCGCATTTGCGAGTTTATTAATTGCAGACTCGCCCTTCCAATATCCTCTTGGGTTATAATAAATGGATTCCATAATATTAATAATCGGTGGATTAATTACTATCCACTAATGCTAGTTTAAATTTCATCACTGATATCACCAACCAGGTTGCTAATGATTATTTGAAGAAGAAAAACAAATATGGAATTTAACGCGTGAATTGCGTTTACATCTGCAACATGTCTATGCTGCACATTGTTACTTTTATAGGTTACATCACGACCGTGACATGCTTTATCAATTTAATTTCTTGAATACTCACCTGGTTTCGGTTGTTCCTGATTATTAAGTCGGAAATCAAGTCTGGTTCCAGGACCACAATATTATATCCTGTAAGGTGCTTTTTCCTGTGTATTTAACCCACGGAGTTCCTAGAAATTTTGACATTAATGAAAAATAATACCGCCATCTTTACGCTGAATTTTAGGTTAAAACGAACATGTACTCTTCCGACATACAGAACATTTTCCATAATATGCTATTGTTCTATTATGTTTGTTTTGTGGAATCGTGGCTAAATCAGTAGTTGGAGTTTTAACTCTACAACTTAAACAATATAAAACCGCATAATTATAATATGGATATAATTGATTTTTCAGTGACCCGAAAGCAAGAATCAATAAAACATCATACAGCGTTACCCAATTATATAAGAATGATAATAAACGGTCCGTCTAGAAGTGGAAACACACAATTATTACTTAATTTAATAATGAGATGACTCAAGTGGGACGGAATGTATTTAGTTGCACCACCTGTAGATGATCAAAGATGCTACGAATTACAAAAAGATTTAATAAAAATGCGAAGTTATGAAATAAAGAAAACAATGATATCATTGATTTTGTAACATATATTGATGAAGAGCTGATTGTTGTTGAACTTTATAGATTATTAATAAGTAGTTGTTTATGATGATGTGATGCTGCACAAACAATCAAATCCAGCAAGAAAATGTTCACGAGGTAGATATACAAGTACTGATATTATTTATGTTACTCAAGGATACTGACAAATTCCGAAAGTGATTAGAAATAATTAATATTTTAGCTGTATTTAATGGAGTTGATACCTATACACTTACATATTTTCATTAAAGGTTGCGGAGATATGGATATAATTAAAGTTAACAATTTCTTTTTAAAGATGCAAGCTACCCCACACTAATTTAAAACGATACATCTGCATGACCTTATATCACGATATCGAGTCAGTTTTGATAAAATCTTTGGATAGCAGCAGTGAGGGTGTGAACTCGATAAGGTGTCAACCGGCAAACATCGCGCGCATAATAAAACAAACAAACAACAGCAAAAAACAGTACCAAAATTAACTAATCCTACGAGTTGCTCTCTCTGTTAGTTAGGGGCTTCGGTTTATTGTTATTGACGTTATTTTATATTATTTTCGTTGTTGTAAGAAGCCTTAGTTAGCAAATTGACGCTTCTATTTTGAGGTATGTTCACCCTCTCTGCTGCTTGGGCATATTTTTGGACGTTATCATCCTAAATGTGTGATCAAGTGAAAATCAGATTGTGTGTCCTGCACTGTAATGACATCATGAATGTTACGCATGTTTAGAAAACATTATACTACCCTATTTTAACCATAAAGACATCCATGATCTCTTTTAGCCCAGTTTAATACCTGGCCACCATAGCGATTAATTAACTTTCCTTACGACAGTTTAAGGTGCAAGTCATTACATTATTAGGATTGAATAGACTTTGCTTCACCTAAATTAGTATTAAACATTTGAATACAAATCAATATTTGAGTACATGCACCTACATGACCACGTTGCTTTACACTATAGTCGTTTTGTGCTAATAGGTCGGAAACGTATACACAACTGAAAGCAAGCAATAACTTGTTTTAAAATAAGACCTCAGCCACACCATGAAATTGTTTTCGAATAGTACTAGAGACAAATATAATTGTAATCAAAGACAACTTACTATATAATAAAAGTTGGACATACACGTCAAGTACATGTCAATGATTAAATACTTCCTACACCCATTTATACGACCAACTCCTCTCAATGTCTCAAGAATGCTGACAGCAGTAATAAATGACTATTACTCGATATGTCATGTACTGTGAGAAATCAAATCATCATAACTTTGACTAATTACCATCCCCCTAATGCTAGTTTATCTATCATCGCTGATCTCACCAACCAGTTTGCTAATGATTATCTGAAGAAGAAGAAAATTATGGAATTGAACTCGTGAATTGATTTTACATCTGCAATATGTCTATGTTGCAGATTGTTACTTTTAAAAGCTACATCATGACGTGACATGCTTTATCAATTTAATTTCTTGAATATTCACCTGGTTTCGGTTGATTCTGATTAGTAGGTTGGATGTCATGTCTGGTTCCAGGACCACAATAGAGTGAGAATATTATTATGACAGGGAACTAGACCACTGATATGGGTTCCAGAATGAGAAAATCCCTTCCAGGTAATACCAGTTGCGCCTTACGTATCGCGAAATATTTCATCCAGTGATCTGTTAATTCTTTCTAAATCATCATCTTTTATTTCTTCTTGTTGAGATGAGAAAGACTCTTGCTTTTAATGTTTTTGTCTTGTTCTTTGTGAGTTTTGCTGTTTTAATTCATATTACCTTTGCTGTTTTTGTTCTTCCATTTTGTGTCGTCGTAGTTCTTCTTGTTACTGCTGTAGTATTTCTATTTTTATTTTTATTTTAGGTCTTCGTATTTATTATATGCTTTATTTAACTCATCGAGATATCCTCTATACGGTCCACTTGTTGTATCAATTCGGCTTGTGTTAGTTTTAACTTTATAAAGTACATCAGCCCAATGTTGCGAACCTTTAATGTATGTTTTATGCTTTGGTTTCAGCATTCTTTTTTATCTACATAACGCGTAGCAACAAGTTCGATAAGTTCTTTCGGACCACTTTTATCGATATATGCTCAAGCTTCCTCGGTAAATTTATTTCGTAATTCTTCGACAATTTCTTCATCGGCTTTTTTCGGACCGGTTTGAAATCTTGCTTGACCAGGAAGATGTTGTAAAAATGCTGTTTGTTTAATTTCTCCTAGCATTATTGTTATATCATATGATTTAATTCATAACAACTAATAAAACCACGACAACAAATATGCGTCGGTGGTTCGGATTTGTAACAAGCCTTAGTGTTGTTTTTTGACATTTTTTTCGGTTTTTGAGAAATCCTTAATTTGACAAACAGACATCTAACATTGTTTGCTTGAAATCTAACCCAATTAGAGATTGTTCGATTCACCCCGTCTGCTGCTTGCCAATTTAAGTAAAGGGATCGTAAAGACCAAACAATAGCCGGAGAAGGAGCTGAACTAATATATACAACAAAATGAAGCAAAGCCAATATCAATACATAGCACTCCTCGATTGTGAAATAATTTCTATGGTACGTATTTAATTTCTTAAAAATGTAACTCACAAGCTGGTCTACACCATTTATCTATTTTGTGAATGAATATTGCACCAAAATCAGCATCACTGGCATCAACAGACATTTCAAATGACTGACTGAAATGTTTAGCTGAAAGAACTGGTGTACTCCTAAGTATGACCATTAACTTACCAAAGCATCTTAACACTTTTGAGACCATTGAAACTTGGTTTTGTACTCACTACAGTTGTCAGAAATTATGGAAATGTTAGCGAAAATTTTGTATTTGAAAAACATAGTCGCATTCAGTGGTTCGTTATATCATTTGAAAAGTTTCATTACAGAGATCATGAAAGTTATTAAGAACTTCAATACCGGTATTTTTCTATTGTTGGTATTGATGGAAATTTCTATCTGGAACAGGTTTTAGAATATTCAGAGATAAATACTCATTTAGATTTTGTGAGACCTCTTTCCAATTAGATAATGCATGCATTACATATCTCCAAAAACTGTTTCAATGGTCTCACTAATTTCTTCTAATTTCTCCTCTCTAAATTCCAAATATCTTTCATATTTTATAATATGGTTGTTTTGCCAGTTTTGTTGCTACGCTTTCCAAAAATCTATTAACCCATTTTATCTTAATATACATATTGAATGAATATATATTTAATCGTCCCTCATCCTCCTAGTATACTAGTATATTAAATTTAACTGTCTCAACTTGTCCACCTAATTTCGATTTCATATGGTACGATTTAGATCTGCTTCAGTTTTTCATGACAGTAGATTTGGAAGCAATGAATAAAGACGTATGAATACGACTGGCCGGCTAAACCAGGCTGAGGGTAGCCGACGGGTCTTACACCCTCGATTTAGACGTTTCTACCTAACAGGCAAAGACTGGATTGGGAAGACTGCGCGGAAGAACCACCAGCTGGTCAACGGGTATAAAAAACGATTGGTAGCAATGAAGCGCTAAGAACACGAGACCATTAGGACGTCATAAACTGCAATCAACTCTGTCTCTGGCGGTCTTGATATTATCCTGCTGTGGACCCAGATGGGTTTGGGCGAGAGAGTGAGGTAAACGAACTGCGCAACTCTTCTTTACTTAAAACAAAGTGACAGACCAACTCATTCTTGTCACCCACTCATCCCATTACATCACCCACTAAAGTCCCGTGGCGATAAGCAAGCGACGAAGCGACAGGTGTGGATACATTAGCAGCCGTAGTCGCAAATATGCACACAGGCGGCTGAGAGCATTAGGGTCGTTCACCACTGGAGTCTGGCAGCCACCTGAGCGACTGAGCTTCCCTCATCAGGAATGCACTGCTCACCTCGCTGGCGTAATGAAGGGACTAGAAAAGGTGCCCAAAACATTAAACATTAGCTGCTCTAAACATCACTAAACCGCCATACCATGGCTGTCGGGGACCTTACGTCAGAGGAAATATTAGAAAAACAGGCAAAGACTGGATTGGGAAGACTGCGCGGAATAACCACCAGCTGGCCAACGGGTATAAAAAACGATTGGTAGCAATGAAGCGCTAAGAACACGAGACCATTAGGACGTCATAAACTGCAATCAACTCTGTCTCTGGCGGTCTTGATATTATCCTGCTGTGGACCCAGATGGGTTTGGGCGAGAGAGTGAGGTAAACGAACTGCGCAACTCTTCTTTACTTAAAACAAAGTGACAGACCAACTCATTCTTGTCACCCACTCATCCCATTACATCACCCACTAAAGTCCCGTGGCGATAAGCAAGCGACGAAGCGACAGGTGTGGATACATTAGCAGCCGTAGTCGCAAATATGCACACAGGCGGCTGAGAGCATTAGGGTCGTTCACCACTGGAGTCTGGCAGCCACCTGAGCGACTGAGCTTCCCTCATCAGGAATGCACTGCTCACCTCGCTGGCGTAATGAAGGGACTAGAAAAGGTGCCCAAAACATTAAACATTAGCTGCTCTAAACATCACTAAACCGCCATACCATGGCTGTCGGGAACCTTACGTCAGAGGAAATATTAGAAAACACGTATGACGATTGATTCTTTCACACTCTTCGAACGAAAGGTACGCACCTTAATGAACCGAGACTATGTGGAAAGACCATAGAGAAGAACCACCCTAATTGGAAAGGAACTCGCCAGATAAAACGTGAACATTGCTGCCTTGAGCGACACATGCCTTGCATTAGAATACAGTATCTGTGAAAAGGGTTCCGGATACACTTTCGTTTGGAGCCAGCAAGGAATTGAAGAGTGTCGTGAAGCTGTTGTCGGCTTTGCAGTGAATACAGGACTGATTGGCAAATGGGCTGGACCTCTCAAGGGAGTACACGACAGACTCATGACCATAAAACTAGCCCTCTTGTTTGGAGGAAAGCACCTTAACATCATCAGTTGCTACGCTCCAAACATGACAACCCAGATGAAGAGAATATCTATGACGATATTCCTTCTATCATTGCTGATGATCCAATGACAGATAAGCTCGTCATTCTAGGCAAGTTCTGTGCAAGTGTAGGATGTGACGACAACGTTGCCTGGCATGGAGTGCTAGAAACGCAAGGGGTGGTTCACTGTTACAACAACGGTCTCTTTTTCAAATTTCAAACGACTCGTCGTCACCATACAATTGTGATACAGAAATTCAGTGGCAACCATTAGCAACAGTTGAACTTGTTCATATATCTTAATTTAGTACATACAAGCATGATGAAGAGTCCACCAAACTCGTGTGAACTTGATCCAATTGCAGCATCACTGATGCTGGAGTGCTTATATATAATATTGCCTTCACTAACTGATGCTATTATTACGTCTATCGCTTATTCGGGGAATATCCATTGTTTTTCAAAACTCCCCTTGTAATGCCTCTGTCGAAGAAAACAACCATCGTTCATAATAATAACAATAAGGTCTTTCCTAATTTTTAAAAGGCCTAAGCGCTTTACAAAATCTTTAATGATATGACTACAGAAAAAAAAATGAAAAACCATGAAAATGGAAAACATAACAAATGATGAAAATCTTTTGGGCAACGAAACATTATTAGGTCTTTAAGTTTGTTCTTGCAGTCGAAAAAGATGAATCTTAGGAGCACTGTTTAAAGGGATTACTGTATCTTAGTGTCTAGTTTCCATGGGCAATTCGTTCCACATTGCTGGGCTCTGGTATTCAAAAGAACGATGTCCAAATGATTCGTTTTCATTGTGGGAACAATGAGTATATGATTGCCAGAAGAGGAGCGTAAGTATATTGCTGGTGTATACACAAAGGTGAGGCCGTATAGGTATGGTGGACTGGAGTCTGTCAGTAACACGCAGCACACAGAACAAAGCATGGAAAGTTGCCATAAAATATTTTAGTACAAAATAATTTTGAAAAGCAAGAGGATAAAATAAGGAACTTACCAAAACAAAATTCACTCAAGTTTGTTTACAAAGATCTTTTTAAAAAACAGCTACAGGTAACACACTGCTAAACAGTAAACTTGGATGCAAGTATTTAATAAAAATATAAGTAGTGAGGAGTGGTCTCAGATATATATCCGAGCAAAATCATGTACTAAGGATACCAAATTGGTCTCTTTTAACTTTAAATTAATTCATAGAATAATAGCAACTAATGATTTTTAGAAACGAATTAACATATTAGAAGACAACAAATGTACTTTTTGTAAGAGTGAAAATGAAAGCATTTAGCATCTTTTTTATGATTGCAATTCTACTTCACAGTTTTGGTACTGTATTATTGAACTTTTTGCACCTTTTTGCCCAAATATTGCCCATTTGTGCAAACAAGAAACATTTTAGGAAGTAAACAACTGGACTGTTTCTGTAATTTCTTGCTTATTTTGTCAAAGTATTATATTTAAACGTACAGATTCAATATGAAAAATCCTCATATTTATGCTTTTAAGCAAATAGTTGCAATGCATAAGAACATTGAAAAATACACTGCTAAAGTAAATTTAAACCTAGATTTAAAAAAGGACCAATTTCTTCAAAAGTGGACCTCAATAATGAATATGTAATATGTATCTGATTTTATGCTAAAAAGGAACAAAATAATGCAATATCACAATGTCACCTAGACTGTGTCATATGCATGCGTGTATGTGTGTGTAAGAGTGTTTTCCTTTTCTGTTGAATATATCTATTATCCATAGATTATCAGAAATGTTAGATTGTAAGGTGACCTTGGGATGGTTCGCCGACCCAGTGGTCAACCTATTACGGGGATCATACATGCTTAAAGAGAAAAAAAGGTGGTGTTTGATTCTGGATCACATGGATAGCCAGTGCAGGGTACATAGCAGTGATGAATTGTGCTCTGATCGATGTACTCTAAAAATGATCCGAGCAGCAGTGTTTTTGAACTTTCTGATGTTTCTGGAGTACATATTGTGACGAACCAGACAGAATTGAGTTACAATCATCCAGTCTTGAAAGTACTAATGAACACACAAGTGTTTTAGTGGCATTTACTAAAAGATATTTACGAAATAAACTGTTGCATCTGCATCTTAGCTCAGTTTATGCAGCCTTGCATATGTTCTTTACATGTTGGTGCAATGTGAAAATACTGTATAGAGTAACGCCTAGGTTTCGTACTGACCTTGTGAATTTAATATTGGCGTTGCTGATATTTATTGTTGAAGTAAAGGATGTGAATGAGAAATGCACCTCTCTAAACATTGGATTGTATCATCAACTTCAGTTCTGTGGCTAGATTTGTATATTTTGGGTGTCGTTAGCGTACAATTGGTGGGACACTGGATGATTATCTAAGACACTTGAGAGCAGCTGAGCAAAGCGAATGAAGAAACAGGTCCAAGAATTGGCCCCTGTGGAACACCAAAACATAGAGCCTGGCTGTAGTGTATTTCATTTGGAGACACAATTTGTGTCATGTTGCCCATGTATGACTTGAACCACAGTTATGCTGTATTGCGAATGCCAAATACATGCTAGAGGCTGTACATTAATATATCATAGTCTGTTTTATCAGATACTACAGATAAATCAAGAAGGGCGATGGCAGTCAATTTGCCGCTATCCAAAGTAGAGAGCTTGTCATTACATACTTTCACAAGAGTTGTTTCATTACTGTTGCAAAGGCGATATGATGACTGTACAGTGCTAAAAAGACTAAATTAATTCAGTTGGGTTATAACAAAGTGTTAACATGAAGGGGAGATTATAAACTGGGATGTAGTTCTTTGTATCGTTATGATCGCTATATGACACCCAAGTATACAAGTTTAACAACCCAACTGAAGTTGATGCTACCAGCCAAGGAGTAGAAAGTTGCATTTTGTATGTGAAATCATGTATGACATGTAACAAGCTGCAGATGAATGATGATATAAAGGAGGCCATTATGATCACAACACAAATACGTTTTCTCTTTGTAGACACCTTACCCAATAAACGCGCAACATGTTTTTATCTAGCGTTGCCTCCCATGAACGACGCGTCAAGAATAAATCTGAACAGTTTAAATGAAACTGAATCTCAAATTATTTTGCATCCATTTTCTGAAGGTGTCCATTGACTGTGTGTTGCTGCTATACGAGATATGTCTGTTATTGTCTTTCAATAAAGAAAGTTGTGTAACAATCTTTATGTACAGAATATGCGAAACTACCTCGCCTGTGTTGCAATCTCTGACAGCGTGTGCAGCAAATGGGGCTATACCTCGTTTGTGTAGCAGGCTATGACAACGTGTGCAGAAGGGGGGATTATTAGCCTACCTAGTATTTTATTTCAACTATAAAGTATGAAGACTTTTAGATATTTGTGAGAAAATAAAAATAAAAAGAATAAACAGGACACGTGACTTAGCATTATATAGGTATTAGTCAAACCAAATTTGATTGGTCAATTGTGGTTATGAAGAATCAGCCTTGAAGCCTATATGACATGTAAGTTTTCTACGACATCTTATACTGTGATACGTGTTTTGCTTAACTATTAGCATACACACATTAAAGCAAATAATACATCGATTAATAGGTTAAAGCGTTCGCATCGGATTCGGAAGGTCGCGGGTTGGAACCCAGACTTATAGTAAAGGTACTAGTAGATGTCCCGCTTGTCTCTCAGCTTTAAGAGGTCAGTGTTAAGACTAGTCAGATTAGTATCAGGATAAAGAGACGTGTTCGGAGATAATACTACATGTATGCGGAATGATGAGAGAGAGGGAGAGACTAAATGTCACAAGTCATGTATGAGTTATGAACTATTTCAGTAACGTGAGTCGTTTCTTGAATTGTACGCATACTTTTAAACGGGGGGGGGGTATTCGCTGGACCTGTATCTTCATACATCCAAGTTCCATCCAAATGTGATTATTTACACCATCCTTGAAGAAAAGCGTGGCAAATTTCAATGTCAAAGTGCGTGGACTTATTCGAAAGAGCTCAATGTGAAGGTATGATCGTGTGCAAACCAGATTGGATGTCACGCGCTGTGATGGCATAATGAAAGCTACGCATGTTATAAAGAATCATACTGCCTTGTTTAACCATTAGACCGACATGATCTTTCTTAACCCAGTTTAGTACCTGGTCACCATTTTTAGTCTATAACGATTAATTAATTTTCCTTTCGATAGTTTAAGGTGCAGATCATTACATTATTAGGATTTAATAGACTTTGCTTCAACTAAAGTAGTAATATATTTTTTAATGGAAATTAATATTTGAGTAATAGTAGTCTTGTGTTAATAGGTCGGAAACATATACACAGCGGAATGTACGATATAACTTATTTTAAAATAAGATATCAACCTCACGATGAAGATGTGTTCCAATTGTACTAAAGGTTAATATAATTGTAATCAAAGACAGCTTACTATATACTAACAGTTGGAGATGAATGTCAAGTATATGTCAATGACTAAATACTTCATATTCCAATTTATACGACCAATTCAGCTCAACGTCTCAAGAAAGCAGACACCAATAACAAATGACTATTATAATATATGACATGTACTGTGAGAAATCAAATCTTCATGCTTTTGACCTACTGTGGTTAAAGTCTCCTCTACTATAAATCAATTCAATGGTACGTCACGGACGGCAAGCAGTGAACATTTAATCTGTTATCATGTATTACGGTTATATCTGTTATCATGTATTACGGTTATATCTGTTATCATGTATTACGGTAATATCTGTTATCATGTATTACGGTTATATCTGTTATCATGCATTACGGTTATATCTGTTATCATGTATTACGGTTATATCTGTTATCATGTATTATGGTTATATCTGTTATCATGTATTACGGTTATATCTGTTATCATCATGTATTACGGTTATATCTGTTATCATGTATTACGGTTATATCTGTTATCATGTATTACGGTTATATCTGTTATCATGCATTACGGTTATATCTGTTATCATGTATTACGGTTATATCTGTTATCATGTATTACGGTTATATCTGTTATCATGTATTACGGTTATATCTGTTATCATGTATTACGATTATATCTGTTATCATGTATTACGGTTATATCTGTTATCATGTATTACGGTTATATCTGGGTTTCCGAAGATAAGGGCAATTGTATGTTACCAATAATAACCCTTATACAATTTAAACTCACTAGAAAGAGTGAGCACTGTTCTGTTAAGTTTTTAAAAAAATGTATTGCGGAATTTAAATTAACCTGACGTATTACCCTTGGCTAATAATATGACAAGAGTGCAGTGACAGGATGAATCGGTACGTAAATGCACGCATACACACACAGAGACACACACAAACACACACTGCATAACATGCGACTAAACACAATCAAGTATTCAAATTTTTAAAGCCCCCCCCCGCCCCCAAGAAAACGAACCAATGACTTTTTACACCTAAATCTTTGTAGCTGTCCACGTCCATTCACACATACTCACCTTTTCACCATGATCACACAAAGTTACCTACATCTTATGTAAGGTTCTCTCTATGAAGACATACATACATGCCTACACATACATACATACATACATACATACATACATACATACATACATACATACATACATACATACATACATACATACATACATACATTTTTTGTTTGTTTGATTAGAATTTTTAACGTAGCTTTAACAATTTTTCAGTCTTATCGCTTCGATATCTGCAGTGAGGCAGTATACATTTCTAGTACTGGGGCATCATGCCGCATACATGTAGCATGATGTCCCACCCAGTCACATTATACTGACACCAGGTTGACCAGTCCCAACACTAACCTGTTAATGCTGAGCGTCAAGCGAGGCAGTTGTTAGTACCATTTTTGTAAAAGTCTTTGGTATGATTCGGCCAGGGATCGAACCCGCTTCCACGGCAGACGCTCTAACCACTAGGCAACTGGAGCGGTTACATACATACATACATACATGCATACATGCATACGTGCATGCGTGCATGCGTGCATGCGTGCGTGCGTGCGTACGGACGGACGGACGGACGGACAGACAGACAGACAGACAGACTATTGCATCCGCACTGAATAACCTACTTGTGTTGATGTGCGTTAAACACCAAATCAGCAACAATGTCAATACAGGCACCATAAAATCCGAAGAACTGATCGGTCAACCTATAACAAGTATAAATAAATAAATAAATAAATAAATAAATAAATAAATAAATACATTATTGTGCCAAAATTTGGGATATCGCTATAAAATTTCATTCTTCATCAAATGTATGTTTAATCTTCTAACAATAATGTAATTTCTGATATTATGTTTGTTATTCACTTTAGCACTACTATTATCATAATAAAGTATTAATTGCAGAAAAGAACATAATATCTGAGAAATGTTAAAGTAACCAAACAAACGATGACACCATACCAAGTGAAGATGACCAGGAAAATGGAACTTATGACACATATTTGGATAACAAAACAGACGACATCGACCTTCCCATAGACAGGGGATGGGCCTGGATGATATTTGCTGGTATAAATTACATTTTGACATGTTTGCGGGTATGATTGTGGGTGGTCATTTTGTGGGTAGAAGTCAGATTGTACATTTGGTGAAGTGCATTTACGTGACATTTCCATCATGTGACTGAACCTTTCGGAACGTCTTCCTGTCTTGTTCCTGATAGCCTATGGTAGTACTATCCTTCCAAGACCTGGTGTAAATAAATGATTTTACATACAATTATTCAGTTCGGAGTAATTTGCCGTCCAAACTGGACTATTAACCAGGCAATAATTATAGCAGCAATTGTGCTGAAATAAGTTAAAACAATATTGATTTCGTTTTCTTAAAAACGTTTCATTTTTTGAGTGATTAGAATGGCACTAAATTAAATGTTAGCTGCTGTATTTTAATCTGTGTATTTGAGAGTAATATATCACAAAGAATTAAGACTTCTGACTCCGAGACGAAACTATTTCTTATCTACCCCACCCCCATCCCATCACACACAGCGACCTCCACTGAAATGTCTGTCAAATCATACCAAAATTATATGAGCAAGCATTCTTTTTTCTGCAATGAATGCTGCGAATTTTACATACCTGACAATGCTTCATGTACTTGTGTTTAAATAAATTCGTTTCTAACTTTGTCATCATTCTATGATTATTGGATACCTACAATTGTACAACCAAGCCTTACATTTTACTAGTCGAGGAATAAAGACGTTTTCAGTACAATGCAACCGAATACAAGTAGCATTGTTATGTTTCCTTAAAAAGCAACACAAGCAAGTAGCAGTTGTTAATGTTTCTTTTTGAAACAGGAGCCTATATAAATAGCGTTTTGGGAATGCTGAGACTCGAAGGTATTTTCTTCAACGAATACCAGAAACAGTTTCAATCCTCCTCGGACATAACATCTCTAATACCCAGCGTCCAAAATGGCGTTTACAGTTTATTAAAACATATTAAGAAAGAAACAAAGACAGAAAGAAATTAACAATAACTAAAGAATAAATACCAAATAAAGAAGTGATAAATAAATGACAACCTTTTTGTTATCTCTGTTAGCCTTGATCGTGATGTTAATTGGAAGTTCTAGACTCAGCACTCGTGTGTCTCTCTTAATTGGTGGTTTACTGGTCGGTGTTGCATACCTCATCAACTCCAGGTCAATTCGCATATAATACGTTATCATTGGCCAGGGTATTTTATCAGGTATTCCAGAGTTTTCTTTTGGTTTTATGTTTGCTTATATACAAATGTTTCATTGACATGCATACATAAAAATACATGTAATATATAACTGCTGGCAGAATATTTCAACCATGAAACAAAGACGTATATATGTATCCACAATTAATATTATTTATTTAAACTGAAACGAAGGAACATAAGAAAAGATAAGGAGCGAAAATTTAGAATAGTGAAGGAAATGTTGTGTATATACATACCTATCCAGCCTCACCAATGTGTATACACTAGCTAGATCCTTACGCTCTTCTACTGATAATCGTATACTCATTGTTCCCAAGGTGAAAACAAAGTCATATGGACAACGTTCGTTTGCACACCAGGGCCCGGCGACGTGGAACGAATTGCCCATTGCAATTAGACACAAAGACACAGTGGTCCGTTTTAAGAGTGCTCTTAAGACTCACCTGTTTCGACTGCAGGGACAAACTTACCGACCTAATCATGTTTTGTATCTTATATGTTTACAGCATGTTTTTATCTTTTCCAATTTCATTGTTTTTGTCATTTGTTGTTTTGTAGTGTAGTCATATCATTATTGATGATGTAAAGCGCTTAGAGCTTCGAAAGATTAGGCGCTATACAAAGTCTTTTCATCCATGCCAAACAAACTTGTAATACATCTTTCATATATCACATAGCACATATATCCAATATAATATATAGTACATATATCCAATATAATACATAGTACATATATCCATATATATCTAATATAATACATAATACATATATCCAATATAATACATAATACATATATCCAATATAATACATAGTACATATATCCAATATAATACACAGTACATATATTCAATATAATACATTGTACATATATCCAGTATAATACATTGTACATATATCCAATATAATACATTGTACATATATCCAATATAATACATAATACATATATCCAATATAATACATAGTACATATATCCAATATAATACATAGTACATATATCCAATATAATACATTGTACATGTCACAGAATTAGGCGAAAATTGAACTGATTTTTGTTGTTCTTGATTTGCAAACGAAACTCACCATTTTCTTGATTTCGTCGTACACGCATTACCTGGGGTGATTAAGTGGCGTGTAACGATTTGCATGTGCCAATTTGTAATTTACATGAAATCCGAAATACTCGTTGTACGTGGTGCACGTCAAGCTCGATGTGATTTATGTTCACCTGTTGAGAGTATATAAGGCGATGGATTTCTCATTATTATTGACGGGAACTAAAATATCTAATCAAAGGATAGATAACCTCGTCTTGCAAATCTCCAGCCAAAGGGTTGATTCCGGAGATCTAATAACATCGTTGATTCCGTAGATCTGATAACATCTGACAATCATTGATTCCGTCGTTGATTCAGTCTGATTCCAGCTGATTCCGTCGTTGATACCGTAGAAGTACATCACTGATAGCGCATCTAATAACATCGTTGATACCGTAGCTGCTAATAACATCGTTGATACCGTAGCTGCTAATAACATCGTTGATACCGTAGCTGTTAACACATCTGATACCATCTTTTGATAAACGTCTTTGATATCGTCTGATTTGTTGTGGGACATCTATTGTTTGTTCTGGAACATCTCTGTATAAATATCTGAATGTGATTGTGCCGTTAATTTGTGCAAACGGAATTGAAGTATCTGTCTGTGTGTCGAACTGTCTGTTCGTCAATATCTGTGTAACGTGTAAATATCCGGAAAGCTAGAAGTCCGAGTGTCGGAGCTGTCTTAGAGTTGTAAAACGTCCGGGTCGACATCTAGGGGAGTGAGGAACCGTTGGTTCGGGTAGATGTTGTATGCTGTCTGAACGTATAACTGTGGTGGATCCGTGAAGGGTAACGTCCGATAATAGTATTGGTCAACCCTCGGTTCTCGGGGAAACTGGGAGACGATTCAACTGTTGCTGAATCGTGCGGTTATACAGGGGAGACACATAGGTGTATTGAAATTGTAATATAATTTAATACATTGTTGTATTTGCATGCTTATGTCAGATCGCAATAATATTTCAAGTGATCACATAGATATCAATAAAAGCTAGCAACTTGATTGAATACAAGTATATGATCGTGCTAGTTATCGCAATCCATCGTGCGATAGATAGTTTGTCGTTTGTGTTTATTTTTTTCGTAAATCATACTTGCATTTATTTAACTTTCGAAAAGGATTCTTGGATCTGTGTATAATCCAAGAGATCCCTTTACATCTGAGATTCCTTTTGTATTGTTATTTAATTTGTTCGCGTATTGTGAATGGTTGTGAGTGTAATTGTGGGTTGAGTGCATGAGTTATTGTGTTAATACATCTGTATTTCTTTATTTATAATTTATTACATAAATTTATATTTTCTTTCACAAATTGTGTTTGTATTGTTCATTTAATCCACCCTCCTCTCGGTAACAATTCTGTTACAGTACATATATCCAATATAATACATAGTACATATATCCAATATAATACATTGTACATATATCCAATACAATACATTGTACATATATCCAATATAATACATAGTACATATATCCAATATAATACATAGTACATATATCCAGTATAATACATTGTACATATATCCAATATAATACATAGTACATATATCCAATATAATACATTGTACATATATCCAGTATAATACATTGTACATATATCCAGTATATTGGTAATACATATATTGATATAATACATTCTACATATATCCATGATCATTTTAAATGCAATACATCGATTATAACATAACCATTTAAAATACATTACACCAATTACAACATAAAGATGTTCAAATGCAATACACCAATTACAACATATGATTTTTAACTGCAATACTCCAATTATGACATAATCTGATTTAAATGCAATATATATTTTGTTACATCTCAGGGTTATCATTCGGATTGTCTCTATATGGTCCCTAAGTATGTATCAGAGTAAATATGTCTTTCCATAGTTATATTCATGCTGAGTGAGTTGTCTCTACCATGACTTTCATTCCGTGCAAGGTCAAAGCGTAATTATTATTCGGTGACTTGGCTAAAACTAGCGAATCAGTAGCGTTTGATCGGAAAGCACATTTTTATCCCCAGGTAGTGTGTATGAAGTAAAAGCACAATTATTTTGCCAGGTGGTCTGTATGAAGTAAAAGCACATTTTTATCCCCATGTAGACTGTATGAAGCAAAGGCACATTTATATCCCTAGTTGATCTTTATGAAGTAAAAGAAAATTATATTCCCAGGTAGTCTGTATGACGTAAAAGCACATTTATATCTTAAGGCAGTTTGTATGAAGTAAAAGCACATTTATATTCGCAGGTAGTCTGTATGAAGTAAAAGCACATGTTTATCCCCATTTAGTCAGTACGAAGTAAAAGCACATTTATATCCCTAGTTGGTCTTTATGAAGTAAAAGAAAATTTATATTCCCAGGTAGTCTGTATGATGTAAAAGTACATTTATATTTCCAGGAAGACTGTATGGAGGAAAAGCACATTTATATCCCCAGGTAGTGTGTATTGGTACGTATTTTTGATATAGTCATTTATATTTATTTTTAAATTTGTTTGTTTGTTAGATTCAAATTTGGCATTTTAAGTTTAAGATTCGTTCATTGGGGGGGGTGACCTGTACTTTACAAAATAAACACCAGGTGTTGACCTCATTTCTGACCTGGCTTCAGAGTTGTAAACAAACTTTAAAATGATTGGTTGGTTCCAAGGACATTATGGCGCTTTGTATAAACATCTTTCTATTTTTAGTTGGGTCATAGGGTGTATACGTGATTTTGTGAACGTAAATTTGTTCTAAAAGATTCTAAAAGATCATGTGACCCCTTTCTTGTTTACGTAAAAACAGGTATATAAATTATGTTTCGGAGCGAACTATTGAGTAGAACTTGGGCTGTTAGAATATTAAATTGTGTCGTTTTGAGTTACCTTGTATTGGAAATTATTTCAATTCGTTTGGATTCAAGAGGATTTATTTTGTTATTTATCTGGAAAAGAATTGTGCTCATAGAATTTTATTAACAAGAACTGACTTCATCAAATGACATCGTCTTCCATCTTGGATACTTCGCTGGGATTCTATTTTATTACCAGGACTTTTGCAATTTCTCTAGTGGATAATAGTTTGAATTATTTTTTGGATTAATTTTGGAATTGATTCTTAAAACCGTAAGTTTGTGTTCTTTTCTGGAAAATATTTGTGCTCAATAAATTGTTTATTAAGTTTTTACAAGCTTGTTATTTTCACTCTTTCTATGTTACTGTTTATTCGAGCCTAAGCACGTAACAATTCTGCATTATTAATGAGTGTGCTATGGATAGTGCTACATTTAACTGCATGTCTCAAAAACGGTTTTATAGTTTTTTTTTGTTCCACGGCGCAAGGGGGAAGTTCTAAGATTTTCCCCGAATTATTTTGGCAAATAGTTTGACGTAGTAATTCAGGCATTCACATTAATTTTCTACTACCGTTTATGCTATTTATAGGTAAACTTACGACATTAACGATTAATTTATCACTGTCTGCTGAAAGGGAGTATCGCGTTTTAATTAGGACTATCTTTCGGTTCCTTCCTGGTATCATTCTGATACATTTACTTACCATTGTTGTAATCGAGCATCGAAATACAAAAAGGTATCATCAATTTGCACAAATGCTTCGTTTTTATTCCGTGTGACATCGTAACATGCTGACCAAGCTGCAGAAGACCTGATTTTGTAAGACATGTTTTAATCTGTGTTGCACCGTAAAACAAGCTGCAACAAATCTAAATATGTCAAATATATTTCGTATGCTGTCTCTGGTTCTTAACAACGGTCATTTGAGATTTAATTATGAGATCATTAGTGTGCGCTTTGCATACTTTGCGTATGTTCGAAGAAAACATAAATTCACCCATCGTTCAACACATGGAGTAAAAATGTTTACCAGGAAGGAAAGAAGAAGAAAACTGCCCACAAGATGGATAGAGGAGATATAGCTTCCGGATCTGTGACGTAATGACCCTGGAAAGAAAAACATTATCTCCTGAATGCAAATCAGTCCAACCCCGTATAGATTTTGGGATGAAATAACTATATATATATATATATATATATATATATATATATATATATATATATATATATATATATATATATATATATATATATATATATATATATATATATATATATATATATATATATATATATATATATATATATATATATATATAATTGGTCCATATTGTCATCGTTCTTAATATAGTGTGGATACTGTCATATGTACTGAAAATAAGAAGCTTCTAATTTTAAAATATGAAATATATTTTTCCTCGTCTTTTCGTGTTTTAACACGTTGACATTTGCATTGTACGCAGATATTCAAAAATCAATCTATGTTAATTCTCGATATGTGGAGTATTTGTTTGCTTGCAATGTAGTTATAAACAACTTTCTCGGTTGAGATATAAACGTATCTTTTAATTTAGATGTAAACTAATTTTTCGATTTCATCCTCTTTTAAGATACGTTAGCACAGAGAAAAGTATATCCTTTTCTTTAGCAAATGTTGACGATAATATAACTAACATTTGATTTATTCCAGGTGATTGAATTCTGAATGTTGTTAGTAGTAATCTAGAAGTTGGTTTGATCTCTACTTCATTAATACATATGTTAATTTATTTTCTTTCTACATTGGAGAGAGATTCAGAGTTGACAGCTTAGGGCTCCTCTAAACATCGAGGATAATTTCAGGTCTGGAGGGCCTCATTGATCCTTCTTGGAGACCTTCATCAATATCTCCCAATATTCAGGGGGTGCATTTCGACCGTATATATGGTTTCTCCACAAAGATAACTGGTTACCTGATTTATCATAATCGTTTATTCAGGCGCATGCAATAATACGTGGCATTCCAATTAAGGACAAGGTCAATTACCTCCTAAATTTTCTCGGTACTTCTGTCTGAGAAACTTTAAACTAGTCCGCGAGCCATTGATAGTATACTTACCTAGTATTGTGAATAGGATAGAAACAGATCATCCGTGTATTAAGTTGGTGAACACCAGACAACTGTCAATCTTTTCCATTCCAATGTAATCCACCAGATTCACTGCGAACAGAGCGAAGTACATCCCACCAACTACACCATGAATACACACGCAAACAATAAAGGATTGGAACGTGGTGAATAATGATATGCAATTAGCTAGGATACCATCTACCAACGATGCTATAGCAGTCAGAATTGATCTCCTACAGAACTTTAAGTCAGAGAAAAAACCAGTTATGACTAGGCACAAGAGTTCAACAATATTCATAACAGAATAAAGTAAACCTATCTACGTCTTGTGAAGACAATTTATCTTGCCCGTGGAGCAAAGAAAACTGACATAAATACCAGGCCACTACATGTAAGAGATGCCTGGAACGACAATGTCCAGAACAAAGGACTTTTCATTAGCTCCAAATCAAATATTGTTCGTAATGATCGTGCTATTGCTGATGCACTACAATCCATTGTTTTGTTAAATCCTTTATTATTCGGTTTGTTCTCTTTCAATTCCTTTAGGCTATTTTCTGTCCCAATCGAAACGTTCATGTTTACAGCACTTGCCAATCGCGCGACATCCAACTGGTATATTGACTCAATGACTCCAGAGACTGAGTTTGTCAAGCTTGATTCAGTAACGGTTCTCTCTCCTTTTCCATACAGGGATCGTGCGCTGCTCTCCTTTCAACGGACATTTTTCATCACACAGTGGACCTTGTTGCAACATTGAAGAGTTACTACTATTACTCTGTAAACCATTTACGTTTCTACTATTGATGTGACCAGGTTTCTGCACGCCTTTCTTACTAAACTCAGAGTAAAAACATTTGATTTAAAATTATTGGTTAAAAGATTTAATTCTTCTGATTTAATTCGTGATTTTCGTTTGTAAAATTCCAAAGGTCGAAACAGTGCGGCTGCAACCCAACAGTGAAGAACAATTTCAGCTTTTATCATAAATGTACCAGAGTACCCGTAGTATTTAAACATGGCAGTGACAACTGGAGCCAACACCTTCCATACTCGTTCCGCTGACGGATATGATATGAGCAAGGTCTCGTCTCTTCTTGAAATACTGGCTTAATATGACAATTATCGGTAAGTGGATAAAGGAATAAGCCACACCTGAAATATAGTGTACAATCAATCAATCAGTCAACAACTAACGCAATAGACAAATATTCGCATCTAAATTTAAATAGTCGTGCTTCAATAAGTTAAAAACACAGCTGCACGGATCCTCTTTAGAGTACCTCGATCAGAGCACACCTCACCACTGCTCTGTACCCTACATTGGCTATCAATTCGATACAGAATCAAACACAAAATTTGTTCTCTGTGCTATATTTCAATGACAGACTCCAGTCCAACATACCTATCCAGCCTCACCCATGTGTATACACCAGCTAGATTCTTACGCTCTTCTTCTGATAATCGTATACTCATTGTTCCCAAGGTGAAAACAAAGTCATATGGGCAACGTTCGTTTGCACACCAGAGCCCGGCGACGTGGAACGAATTGCCCATTGAAATTAGACACAAAAACACAGTGGTCCCTTTTAAGAGTGCTCTCAAGACTCACCTGTTTCGACTGCAGGGACAAACTTAGCGACCTAATTATGTTTTGTATCTTATATGTTTTCAGCATGTTTTTATCTTTTCCAATTTCATTGTTTTTGTCATTTGTTGTTCTGTAGTGTAGTCATATCATTATTGATTGTGTAAAGCGCTTAGAGCTTCGAAAGATTAGGCGCTATACAAAGTCCTCATTATTATTATTGTTATTATTATTATTATTATTATTATTATTATTTTAATTTTACACTTGGGTATTTTATAATAATCACACACACACACAGATATATATATATATATATATATATATACATACAACTGTCACACTCACATATTTAAATTTTCTCTATAACTGTCACATTCACATTGACAAATTGTGTGTACAACTCTCACACTCACATTGGCAACTTGTCTGTATAATTATAACTCTCAATCTCACATTGGCCAATGGTCAGTACAACTGTCACACTCACATTGTCAAATCTTCTGTACAACTGTCGCACATTTTTTTTATATAAATAGCTGAAGACGATTCTCTAATACTATCAGGAATGCAGTGGTTATACAATTCGTATTCGTGTTCAATATACTACTAATTTGGACGTCTACTAAATTGTATTGAGGGCTTTAACATATCAGGATTGTGTGTCTAATTTCTGTGTGATAATTAATTAAATTCGCAATACCGAAATGTCTTTTTCTTATTTTCTGTTTTTATTCTAGGGAAATACATTTTTTGTCTAATTGTTGTTATTTACTCTCTTCTTTAACGTATTATGAGAGCATTGATTATTAACATACTATATTGAAAAGTGAAAAACTCTAATACAGACTACCTGGAAATATAAATGTACAGTTTAGTTCATAAAGACTACCTGTGAATATAAATGTGCTTTTACTTTATGCAGACTACATAGAGATACGAAAGTACGATAAGATGATAGAGACTACATGGGGATATAAATGTGATTTTACTTCATACAGACTACCTGGGTGGGAGTGCTTTTAGGTGATACAGACTAAGTGGGAATATACATGTGCTTTTTTTCTTCAAACAGACTACCTGAGGATATAAATGTGATTTTACTTCGTACTGAAAACTTGGTGATACGAAGTTCCTTTTAGGTAATACAGACTACATGGGAATATAAATGTGATTTTACTTCATACAGACTACATGGGGATATGACAGTGCTTTTAGTTAATACAGATTACCAGGGGATATAAATGTGCTTTAAGTTTATAAAAACTACCTAGGGATACGAAATTACCTTTAGGTCATACAGAATACCTGGGAATATAAATGTGATTTTCGTTCATGCAGACTACCTTAGAATATAAATGTGATTTAACTTAATACAGAGTAAATGGGGATATAAATGTATTTTTCTTCAAACTGTTACGTGCTTAGGCTCGAATAAACAGTAATATAGAAAGAGTGAGAATAACATGCTTGTAAAAACTTAAACAATTTATTGAGCACAAATATTTTCCAGAAAAGAAAACAAAACTTACGGTTTTAAGAATCAATTCCAAAATTAATCCAAAAATAATTCCAAATAGTATCCACTAGAGAGATTGCAAAAGTCCTGGTAATCAAATGTCCAAATAATTACAAGTTTGAATCCCAGCGAAGTATCCAAGATGGAAGACGATGTCACTTGATGAAGTTAGTTCTTGGTAATAAAATTATATTAGCACAATTCTTTTCCAGATAAATAACAATGACCCAACTAAAATAGAAAGATGTTTATACAAAGTGCCATAATGTCCTTGGAACCAACCAGTCATTTTAAAAGCTTGTTTACAACTCTGAAGCCAGGTCAGAAATGAGGTCAACATATGGTGTTTATTTTGTAAAGTACAGGTCATCTCCCAATGAACGAATCTTAAACTTAAAATGCCAAATTTGAATCTGACAAACAAACAAATTTAAAAATAAATGTAAATGACTTATATCAAATATAATTAACAGAATAAAGATTCATATGTACTCAGTACAGCAGCTCAATAAAACAGATATACCTTATTTATGGAGAAATTCTTTTGATGCGTTCAGTTTAGAGTTGATCCAAAGGACAATTGACCCGAAGGTCAAGGTAAATGTTTCTGCATGTGCAAAAGCAAAATACCAGAAGAGCTTTGTGATTTATACGAGATCGCTCTGTGCTATAAAGCTAAACCTATCTCATTCCGTAAGGTCAGTTCTCGTACATTTTACCTCTAGACTACGTACCTTACGGAAACATTGTGGATGATTTGCACTTCAAGCATGGACAGAACACTTTTAGGAACGTCTATTTTTCGGGGAAAAACATGCGTTGTAAACAATAATACAAGGTCAATAACGCCAAACCGAGCCTTCTAACCGACCGAGATTTCTCTTATATGGTTAACTGGTTTTGTTATTTTATCTTTGAGGTTTGTCTACGAGAAGTTTCATAGGGAGCAGCAGAGGGCGCGAACCATACAACTTTTTCCGACAAAAAATTGATTGAAACCTCAAAACGGAAAATAGAGCATTCCTTCGAAATCTCATATTTTAACCAAAAAAAAGAATGTCTCCATTTGGCAAACGGAGACTTTTTCAATCAATTTTGGTCGCAACAATGTTGTCGTTCGCCCCCTCTGCTGCTATAGGTTAACAAAAATAATAAATGATTTTAACCGAATATTTGATCAAGTCCGATACGATATCGTGTCCGAGGATCATGTAAATTTATTGTTATAAATCCATGCGGGGTTGACTGAGCATGACTAAAGAAATTTCGAAATTGATTGAAGTCCATATCGGAACACCATGTCTGCCAACTATTTCGTAGCGTATGTGTATCAACGCCGTTAAACACAGCAAGAATATTACAGATGTCTCTGATCACTTTTGGAATCTGAGTGTAGCGTTGAGTGACATATATCACATAAGTGTTTTTATGCCTGCCTCGGGAAAATATTCTAGCTGGGTTTTTTTGTTTGTCTAACATCACATCGTCGTATACGACTAAATTGTTAATTCTCCCATCAAGGTCATCCACGGATGGTGCGATGTCAATGCCAGTTATAAAATCAACGACGTTCTCACCTTTAATTTCTGATGCATTCTCGTTTAAATCCTTTAACACTTCATAGCATCGTTGATCATCTACGCTAGGAGCAACTAAATACAACTGATCCCACGTCATCCATCTCATTATTAAATTGAGTAACAATTGCGTCTTGCCGGATCCAGTTGGCCCGATTATAATTGCGCGGATAGAGTTTGGTAGCGCTGCATGATGCTTAACTGGTTCTCTTGTTTTAGTCGCTGAAAAATCAATTATATCCATATCCTTATACATAAATTATGGATCTATATTGTGTGAAGTGTAAAACGCATACTGGCACAAATGATGTGACGACGATTACAAGAAGGAATAACAGATCAGCACTTACTGGTAGATTAGCAACATGTGGTATAAAAAAGTTTAGATTTGTTTCTACAAAATCAAAGATTTTGCAATCCGGAGATGTTTTAAAAAAAACGAGGAGGTGATATCGCAGCCAAGTTAGTAAAACTCCCTGGAACGCCGTGGGCAAAGTATCCAGGAGAAAAGCACCTTCCAGGATATAGCTACTGTGGCCCGGGAACACGATTAGATATCAGACTTGATGATCAAAATCAACCTTGACGTGGTGAAGAACCAATAAACGCCATTGACAAGGCGTGTCATGCTCATGATGTTGCTTATAAAAGCAGCAATTTGCAACACAGGCATCTCGCGGATGTGAAATTAATTCATGCGTTAAATGCTATTCCTGATAAATCCTTCAAAGAAAAGTTGGCTTCGTGGTTGGTAAAATCAGCTATGAAAGGCAAATTAATGATGGGCGCTGGTAATTAATAACAACATGGAATCTATTTATTATTCTCCGAGGGGATACTGGAGGGGTAGCGCTGCAATCAATAAACTCGCTAGCGCTGCAAAAGTGAAAAAAACCACTGCGGCTAATTGGTTATCCAAGCAGGCGATATGGCAAATTTATCTACCACCGCCTAAACAAATTAATTACTCGCATTTTGATGTGACTGTCCCTAATGAAGTTCATCAGGCTGATATATTATTTTTACCTCATGAAAACGGTTACAAATATGCGTTAACTGTAGTTGATATTGCAAGTCGATACATACAAGCAGAGCCGTTAAAAACAAAGTCAGCCACTGAAGTAGCTTCTGCATTTGAAAGGATTTATTGAAAGGGTCCTCTGCGTTGGCCAAATCTGTTACAAGTTGATCCTGGCAAGGAATTTCAGGGTGCAGTGTTATCAACAATGAAACATCACAATGTCACCATCAGACGAGGACATACTGCGTTACATCGCCATCAGGCAATTGTAGAACGATTAAATCGGACTCTTGCTGAGCGGTTATTTGGATATCAATACGCAAAAGAATTCATCCAAGAAAAGCGATCCCGTGAATGGGTCAAAAGGTTACCAGCTGTGATTACCGCACTGAATAATGAGATTACTAGAACAATCAACATGAAACCTATCAACTCGATTAAGAAAGCGTCTATACCTAAAATGGAAATTCGAAGAATTTCACAAAAAGATTATAGCGTTTCCCAACCAATTCTTGGTAGTAATGTCACTGTTAGGTATTTATACGAACCAGGAGAGCTTGAAGGTGGCAGAAAAAGGGCTACTGATCCTATTTGGAGTGTTACTGCACACAAGATATCTACTATAAGACGATCAACTGGTAGAACTCCAATCTATAAATTGGATTCAACTGCCCCTCAGCGGGGTTTTACAAGCGAACACTTACAAGTGATTCCTGACGATACTCAATTACCACCACGGGGTCTATTACACTCAAGACAAGTCAACATCACATTGTTTCTGACATGACCGAGACTGTTATTTTTTCTGTCTACGGTAAATTGGCGAGGATCTTTATCCGAATAACGCCAACGCATTATACAATTGCAATTGGCCCAGTGATTATTCTGTTATTGTTTCAGCGTAATTATTAATTAAGCATCAATGTCAAATTCTCGTTGTTTTTTTTTTTGTCTTGTTGTTTGTAACCGGAGAGTTTTTTATCAATAATTTTAACATCAACAATGCTAGGATCATTTATTGTGGTGTCATCATCGCCTGACTCTGTCAGGACAATTCTTCGAAGTTGATTTATTCGCCGTACTCTGGATACTGCAGGATAGACTAAATTCGACCAATCGATGCGATTATCTACCATCCAAACAATTGTATCCGATATAGTTAATCCCTGTGAAGAATGTATCGTCGCTGCGTATCCTAGCGTCCACGGGGATTTATTAGCACGCAATGCATCTTCAACGACGCTGATATCAACCAGCACAATATCATTTAATACGTGAATTTGTTTTTCACGCTGTCCTGGAATATCAACTTCTATATTCTGTTTTCGTGTATCCGAAGGCCTATAACACAACGGTACTGGAAGTGTTGCAAATTTTTCTTTATGCATTTCAAATAACTTCATCTGAAGTGTGTCTCTGACTATTTTTCTACTTGCAATTATCAAATCGTTTGGTTTCTACGTTTCCCAAAAATCATTCATGGGAGTTTCTGAAATTATTTCACGCGCTATTTCGCATCGAATTTTATCCGGTTGTAATCTAATTAGCGCTTTGAATTCTCGTAATTGTTCATCAAGTGATCTATAATCAGTGTTAATTTCTTCATAATAGTCTACAAAACCCTTTAGCCATTCATGTGGGGATGCACCGATAAATGGTGGTGGTTGGCCGTGATCACCGCATATGACGACTTTTGTGTTTTTGTTTAACAACCATTCAAGAAATGTTTGTAATACATCTAATGACACTGTGCATATTTCATACCAAATTATGATTTCAGGAATGAATTTATCACCCATTCGATCAGGGGTCCATTCATCGCCTTTCCATCGAAAGAAACTATGGTAAGTACAGGCATTTACCCCTCGTTGTTTCATCTCTCTGGTGAGTCTGTGAGTTGGTGTTAGCACAATCATGGTTGACCGATGAAATAATTCAATTGCACGAATTGTCTTTCCTGACCCACCACAACCGTTTAAATAAACTGTCTTGTATCTACATATTGGATCAGATACCGGTGGTGCATTAGAAAATTCTGATTGAATTTCAATGGGGTTACATGAAAGATATTTATCATCCATGGTAACGTCTGCGGATTCACAATACTCATGTAGTGTTTCCTTTTTAAATCGCCAACGTCCCCAATTTTCCTCGGGATCTGTGAATGCCGCTACAGCTGATTTGTATTTATTGTGTATATACATCGAATCAGTAGCTACTCTAACCGCGGTATTAGGAAATCTATTTATCATCGAAAATAGATTAATAGAAGCATAGGCTAGCATAGAACTTCTCAAATGTGTGTACTGGGAATTATATCCATCACAGTAGGTAACAACCGTACCCAATTTCTCACCATTGGATAGAAAAGCATCCTTACGGGATACAAGTTTTCCCTGTTTCGTTAAATCCGTTACAATAAAATCGTATTCAGCGACGTCTATGATCAACCGCGAGGAATATTTTGCATTGTCGTATCTTCCACCCTGTGTAAATTTACCGATTATTCTTCGTCCAAAATCTTGTGCTTGTTCTTTTTTAATTTCAAATAACTCCTTAGACCAATTCATGATTTGTTCTTCATTGAAATCAGGAAATTGTTTTCGCTGTTCGCTAATTATACGATCTAAATCGGGTTGTGGTAGCCAAACTTCTTTCTGAGCTCGATAGCATATAATAGCTTCACTAACAATCAACAATATTAGCATACCACAATCGATCATATATCGTAGTAACACTATTGGCATCCACGCCTTTTCAGATATATATATACCAAGCCAAAAATAGCTACACGGATGTAACCCTGTAACTAATTCGAATGATATCACACGAGCGAATCCAGTTAAATCAAAATCAGGCAATGGACCATTAATCGCAACACGAGTCATTTCAAGCGTGGGGTGTCCAAATCGTTTAAAATAGTTACTACATTCCCCATACCCGAGAAATCTTCCAGGATAACACGCGGATATATCAATTGAAATCATATCATCACGTGAGTATTTTGTATTCCACAGTCCTCCATGACCAAATTTGACGCAACACAATTTAACATCCTCGAGAAAATCACTTCGTGTTGGACGCCATGAGTTTTTTTCTCTTGCAAAGTGAGCTACCACTAATGGAATAGTAAAACTATCCGTTAGTAGTTTTTCATGGAAACTCTCCGGTGAAAAATCATTAGCAATTTTTCTCATTCTAGTATCTAACTCTTCAACGCGATATAATTCACCATTTGGTCTTACAAACTGATCAAATCCTGATTCGGAACCAGCACTACTAAGTAACCACACTGACACAGGATCATCTTTACACAACGCATGAATAGCATCAAATAATTTCTCTTCATAGAAAACATCCCTGAGGAATTCTTCAGGGATATATCTCACGGTTCTATATCGTGGAAATATTGTTACTGCAGGTGTCCACGCGTGTTCGTTATGATCAATAATTTGTATTGGCGCTCCTTGTGATTGATATTTCGGTTCGTGTAATACTTCTCCGGTTATTGTCGTTACTGATTTTGGGAATCTTAATAATGTTTCTAATTTAGCTATATCAGAAATCTTTGCACCGTGCTGTTTCACTGTCAGTTCCCATTCGGTTATTTTCTTACGTCGCAGATCAGTTAGTTTATTTCCTCGGGATGCATTTGTGAAGTGTTCCATTACCCGTGTTGCTACACAATTCAGTGAACTAGAATATTTCATAGGAGCTAGTTTTGCAATATCGGGTTTATTATTTAACGGATATATTCCATAAACGATTGCTGTTACAGGATAAGATCTCTCGTAGTATGGTTTGTCAATTCCAGTTAGAATTCCTGGTTTGGAACCTCTACTCACAATGACAGCTTTTTTATCCTTGAGGATTGGTTCAAATTTATCCCTGATAATCCATTTGCCTTCGACTTCGATAATGAATTTTATTCTGAAAAAATACTTCTGTTGGGAATTGCTTTGCAATTTACCCTTGGATTTCCAGCCAAGATGTGAAATTATCACTGCTGCTCTTTCATCGTTCATAGTAGCATCGATGTTGGGTACATTGACATCTTCATCAATAATTCGAAATGTCGACCAACAGTGTGCTGCACCGTCTCGGTAGAATTCATTAAAACACTCCCTGATTTTACCCATTATAGTTCTATCACCGATTAGACGTTTTGGTGTATTAGAGACTCTATCGAGATTAAAATTAGCATTTTTACAGGGCTTAATTTTCGATAATCTCTTGAACTCCTTATCGAGATTGAATTTAGTATTTTTCCAAGGCTTAATTTTCGATAATCGTTGGAATTCTTTCATGGTATAATCAATGAATTTAGTATTTTTCCGAGGCTTAATTTTCGATAATCTCTTAAACTCCTTCAGTATAGTTCTATCACCGATTAGACGTTTTGATGTATTAGAGACTCTATCGAGATTGAATTTAACATTTTTGAAAGGCTTAATCGCTGATAATCTCTCGAATTCCTCATTTATATAATTAAAACAAGTATTTAAATAGAAAAATATAGTATAATGAATCACTGCAAGTGGCTTATGATTGGATCAGCGACCCCGTGTAATAAATCATGTAGAGGCGAATTCTGTGGGTATCATTTACAAAGCGTTCGCAACGGTTCCCTTGGCCCTCTCCCATGCCTCCGATGTGGGGTGGGCGTCAGGGGAAAATCACAATTATGCCTCATTTGTGGCGGCAAACGATACAGAGAACTAAAACGCTATTATGACAAACGAATCAATGACCCGTTCAATGACAAAGTCATAAAAATCCCTCAAGATTATATCCAGAGGTTTATAATTAAAGCAGATATAAATTAGACAAATAGTATTATTATACAAATGAGCCAAGATTTCAGACCACATCCGGTGCTTGTTAATTACGAAGCCTCCAGTGATGGTGTTGTCAGGCACCGCAGACTAAAGAAACCGGTTGGATCTCTGAATAATATGGGATTTTTGATGTTTAGTGCCGGGAAGAAGAAATATCTGTCACAGAATAATCTATGAAGCATTTCATGGACCGATCAAAGATGGCCTTGTTATTGATCATATCAATAATAACAAGACTGATAATTGTCTTGGGAATCTTCAAGCAGTCTCACAAAGTAGGAATGCAAAATTAGGTGGAACCGGCAAACACGCAAAACGCCCTAGGGGGGTCAAATCGTTTGATTTAGAAAATAATAAAGAGAGAATCTTTCAATCAATAAATGCGGCCGGTAGATACTTTGACATTTGTGGGACTTCGATACGATTTGTTGCAGAAAATATAATTAAAACTGCTCTGTCAAAAAAGACAGGTCACAGGATAAAATTCGTATACACCTGAAACAATTCAAGGGAGATAAATCCTTATGTATAAATCCAACAACTCATAACACTCTACTCACTAAGTTCCCTTGCATTATGACCGTCGAGGTATTTGTGTCGTCTGCTGAGAGGTATTTGACGCGGCGAGCACACGTGACTGTAATGGAGTATACATGAATTTTGGTAGAGTACAGCTTAACGCTTTTTAGACAGACAATACGATTTGGTATTTTGTATATCTATAGTCAAGTATCTACTGTTGTCGCTTGGCTAAAACTGTGCATCACGTTAACAAGAATAGTGTCCAGTATATCTACAGAAAGATCTAAGTTTTGTTTGTTTTTATTTAAACCCTTAGACTATCTACATTAACGTTCTTTATAATCCAACGCCTTTACCCATGCTCGCTCAACCGGAATGGTGTTTCCCATTCATTGAAGTAAGTGGGCTTGGTTAAAATCACTATGTGAGAGTTGCAGTTATATATTAAAATTCCTCTTTGTGACCTAATCGGTAACTACACGTAGTTATCTAACAACTATATTCTTTTGTGTAGTGTTTTATACAAATATTTGTCTGTTTTAAATGTTGTGAAACGGCATTAATAAGTAATTCAAGGAAATAAAATAACACACTTGTGAACCAACGCCGCCATATTAGTCGCCTTATATAGCATATGAAAGGTATTAAGCTTTGGGCTTTCGAAAGCCAATTCCGACCAATCAAAACTAACCCACGCCATTGACACGGGCGTGTGGTTGACTTTTGTCAATCATGCAACTGGGTTAATTTAATTGGGTTGCTTTTGATTGATTGGATTGGCCGTAGAAAAATCCGCCCCGTCGTTTCATGTTTGTGCTGTCTTGTGCCGTCCCACATCATTACATCACAAATTACATCATCGTTTCATTGAATTATAATCCATCCTTAATTAAGTTAATTAAGTATATGTTACGCCTACAATCTGTCACAACACTCGAGTGAAGATATACATGGCATTGTGCCGTCCCACATCATTACATCACAAATTCCATCATCGTTTCATTGAATTACAATCCATCCTTAATTAAGTTAATTAAGTATATGTAGTGACGTCTTCCCAAGCATATCTTCTGGAGTTTTCATGTTGTGCCGTCCATTAATTAAGGTAATTAAGTACATGTATTACGTCACCTCAAGCATATCTTCTGGGCGGTCTAAGATGATGTTTGTCACCTTAGGCCTCCCGCCGGAGATGTATGTTTCGGGTCCCCTTGGGCTTACTTGGATGTGAAGGCAACCAAGGAGTTCCAAGGATGTGTTGTCACATACCTCTGGGTCTCTTTTACGTTATTTGACGCGAAAGGGGTTTCCAAATGGGGTTTTCAGTACAGCATATACATGTCATTAACTTGATTAAGTAACCTATGGGTCTCTCTGACGTCATAGGGCGCCAGCGAGATTGCCAAATGAGTGTTACATTTTTTTTTAATAATTAGAGATACAGTATACTATAAAAATATGGATATCAAAGATGTAAATGCTATAATTGCCGAAATCTCAAAGCTAAAAAATAGAGGGATAGTATTATCTGAAGGTCTCGACTGTGACAAGATTACCTCGGAATATGAAGATATTGAGTATCAGTCTAGTAAGGGTCGTTATGTTTTATCTAGGATGTACAGGCTCGTGAAAAGAATTCAAAAATCCATCAATGCTTGTTTGTACGGTAACGACATTAATGTATTCATAACGCCATTTAGCACCGTTGAAGCAATACGTCAAAAGCTCGGTCAAGAGTATCAAAAACGAGCTGAAATTAGTTCTAAAGTTCGTGATCTTAGAAAAATATTAAACGAGGAAAAAACAGTATCTTAATCACGTGAGCGTTACTATAAAATAGGCTTTCAGTAAATTTTAATAAAATTTATTTTTTTTTAGCGTTTTTTGTAACTACATAGGATTTTCTCCTGAAAGAATACTCAGCAGTTTAGGTTTACTCATGCAGTTATGTGCGTACTGGATGATCTGGCTGTGGTAGCAAGTAATCACCGCGACGCCTCCGTTTTCACGTAGTTGTTGTTGTTGCCGCGTCGTTAACAAAAATCGTTCATCGCCGTTCTCAGATATTACAATTCTGAAACCCCCAGCGATGTTATTTCTGAAACATTCGCGGATAGCGTCGTACAGTTTAACCTTGTCGGAGATGGATACGTTAGCCTGCTGGTACATTATTTAATAACTCAGCTTTCAATTGTGATAGTTCACATTTGAAAACTCAGTTTACAAACAATATATGGTAGGTGAATCGCTTACAACTAGATTAGCCCGAGAGCGGCTAGCAGCAATTAAAAAGTTTATACCGGTTCGAGACAGACTTCGCGAGAAACTTCAACAACGACAACAAGCGCAGACTGACTTTTCTGTGTCAAGTGAACAACTGTTTACTCCGATAACAAGTGCGACCAAAGATGTGAAAACTGCTACAGAACGTGCCATATTTGGAGACTTCCCTGAGGAAGGCAAGCGACGAGAAGTGCCTGTTCTTGGTGTGCTTGAAAAGATAGCAGCGGAAACTGAAAAGACATCA
The DNA here is from genome assembly GCA_030141615.1 of Unio pictorum. Lineage (NCBI taxonomy): Eukaryota > Metazoa > Mollusca > Bivalvia > Unionida > Unionidae > Unio > Unio pictorum. The sequence goes on along the minus strand of JARLTB010000232.1, from coordinate 4,234,988 downwards.
GCGTTGTTACAAGAAAAAACACCCGGTCCAAAAAAGACCAATGATAAAAAAGTAGATGAATTACGCGCGCGATTTAACGAAGAAGGGTTAGCAACAATTGATAAGACTGACCATGCAGAGTTTCCTGCACTTGTTGTTACGACGTATGAAGACAGAAAGAAAATGTTAAAACCAGAACAGCACAAGTATGTAAGACGTATACAACACTGGGCTGATATATTTTACAAAATTAAAACTGAAACGAGTACAGTTAAAAGCGATAATGCGTCATATATTGAATATCTCAGAATAGTGAGTACAATGTATAATGAATATGAAAAACAAAAATCACAAAGAAAACCACAAAGACTGCAGCGGCGGCGACAACAACCTGCCAAAAAATATCCTTTTCACCTGCTAAACAAGAAGAATCTCAACAACAACTACCACCCCAAGCTTCTTCGCTTGGACCTTTGCCTGGACCATCTGATCGAGATGATGATGATGATCCTTTTAGTTATTTACAAAGTACGGATTTAGAAAAACTGGAGAAAGCACTTGATTATAGTAGTGGGGAGGGATTTTCTAAATCTCAGAAATTGCCAGTAATTTCAGGTAGTGGTCAAAACGTCTTGACGTTTCGTAGTTGTCCTGGTAATAGTCTCAGTGATATATCACGGTTAAAGGTTATCATTGGAGGGAAACGAGCCGGAAATAATTCACCGGAAGTAATTAATGAAGCAGCTGATATCTGCAGACGATTATTTGCCGGCGGTATCATGGACATTAATGTATATCGAGAACTCATTACTGAATTAGTTGAAAATCACAGAGACGCCCATGGTTATCACAGCGATTAAAATCAAAGAGTTTTCAATGGAATTGACTACGCAATTCACTAATTGAAAAACTACTAGTTTTATAACAAGATGATTATTCTACAACCATGATAAACCCGTAAGCGTCTACGTGGTGAACTCACGATTGCCTGTTTACCGCGCGTGGTACGGAGATGGTTTCGGCAATACCATTGCGGGGTTATTTACAAGAATGGCTCCCAAGGTGGCGCCGCTAGCTAAACAATTATCAGTGAAAGCCATTGATATTATTCGTGATAAGGGAACCAGCAAAATCGGAGATTTCGTTGGAAATCTTGCCGGAAAGGCATTTTCTGCTGCGAAAGATAAAATAGCATCATTGGTGCGAAAGAAACCAACTGTGCTGCCATCAACGACAGTGATGCCTGCAAAAATCAGCAAAGCAATAAATAGTGCAGTGGAAGAAAAACTAGCGTCGTTGGCTGCTTCGGTGACTCCGTCGCCATTGACAGCTTCGCCGGTAACATATAACGCTATCATGAACGCGATAGCAGGAAGTGGTTTGAAACGAAAACGAAAACGACGATAATTACAAAGAGTTTCGCAATTGAAAACACTAGTATGTTATAAAATGTTTAAACGAACATATGGAAGCCAAAGTGGGCAAAGACGATTCCGTCCGTGATTATCAATACTATTCCTATCATGCAATACAACCCGACCTACGATCGCGAATTGAACTTCAAGTTCAAGATACCAGTAAATACTTTTTGCCGTGTGAAGCATTTATTGAAATCGAGAGAAAACTCGTAACAAATGTTGCAACTGATACCCCATATGCAGATGACCCAAATATCCGAGTTGGTTTTGTTAATAATGGCATCATGGCGCTATTTGACAGTGCAAAATATCTCATTGACGGAAGAGAAATTGAATCAATAGACCGTGAAGTTGATGTTGCAACAACAATAATCGGACTAGCAAGATATTCCGATGATTATACAAGGTCAGCTGGTCCATCTATGATGTTTGCAAAGGATACTTCTGATAACGCTGACCACCTTCAATACATTAAAGTGTTAACACCGCTAGACACTTCAGTTGCTAATCAACAAGAAGCAGCTAATCCAGAACGTCGAGCTAGACCCGGAGCTGCTTTTGATATTCTCGGAGGCGTTAATGATAATTTCAATTTAGGATTTGCAACACGAAAACTAGGATTGCAAGAACAGCAGAAATATTTTTCATGTGCGATTCCACTCCATCACATATTTGGATTCTGCAGAAATGTCAGAAAAGTCATCTATGGAGGCAAACACACAATTGCGTTAATGCGAAAAGGCAATGACAACGATGCAATTTGGCGTACTGGTGCCGCTGAAGGTAAAGTTGTTTTGAGTAAAATAGTATTGTGGATGCCATTAATGACCCTATCAATTACCAGAGAAGAGCGGCTACTCTCATTTATGGAAACAGGCGGCAAATCATTGCTAAGTTGGCTAACAACAACAACTGATGCCAAAGAGGATAATGTTGATGGTACATTTACATGGCACTTGGCATCAAAACAAGGCGTTTCAGCTCCACGTCATATATTTATAGCGCTGCAGAATCGGGATCGATTAGGCTCCCAAGAACACAGTCATATGATATTTGATCGATTAGGGGTAAGTGAGGTTTCGCTGAGAATAAACGGACAACAAGAACCGTCTGAGGATATACAGCTTAATTACGAAAACAACCATATAGCACGTGTGTATCATCGGATGCTGTCATATATGGGTCGTGATCAAAACGTTGATACTGGTTTACAAATATCGCAACTCGATTTTAAGAAATTGTATCCGATTTATTACTTTTCGCTGGAGCATCTTGATTTGATGAGACAATCCGTCGTCGACATACATTTTAGGTCTAACATAGCCCCTGGTGGTGTTAATTATAGAGCGGTTGCTATCATTCTCAGCGATAAATCAATGTTGTTAGAAGGGGTTGGCGGACGAATGAGAATTATTGATGCACCAGTGGAGAATATGTAAACGATTCTCAATTAGATCAATTGAAAGCATAAATAGTTTTACAATAAAATGCCATATAGTGTTGTTAGTGTCAAGCTGACTGATGGTCAGGTCAAGAAATTACGATCAAAATCCGCTAAAGAATGTGAAACCACAATAACGTTGAAACCAGCGCAGATGTCCAGCGGTACACATAAAATATCATTAACGGATCGTCAAATAAAACATTTCAATGATGCAATGAAATGTAAGCGGGGGGTTCAAATTGTATTTTCGAAAGCTGCAATCGCCAACATGATAAAATCGGGTGGTATATTTCCATTGTTAGCCGCAATACCAGCATAGATTGCAGCGGCTGCCCCAGCGGTGGCGAAAGCGGCGGCGTTGGGAGCCGTTGGTACCGCGGCAGTGATGGCGTTGAAAAAGGCAACTGGGAAAGGATATTAAAAAAGGGAAAGGGTCTAAGACTACCAGGGACTCCATATTCATGGTACAGCGGCAGATCCGTTCACGAATCAGGTCTAAGACTACCAGGAACGGTTTATTAGTTGAAAGCCCAATTCTTCCTATGTCCAATTTTGATTTAATTGATGCTGCTAAAAAACTAGCGATAAAAAACTTCAGAGGGGTTTTTATGAGAGATCAATTACCGAGAAAACCTAAACGCGTTGAAACCGGTATCATCAATCTTGATAACAGTAACGGATCGGGAAGTCACTGGGTTGCATACGCGATTGATCCGCGTGGAATTGTTTATTTCGATTCATATGGGTTAGCCCCACCGAGCGAGTTTATGTGGTATATAAATTCAAAGAATCAATCAATTCCGATTTTTTATTCCACGATGCCAACACAACAATTAAATGCTCCACCGATATGCGGCCGTGAGGTATTAAATGTCCTCGCGGAGATTTCATCGTCACAGAAACCACCTCATCTGGTTGTAAACGAATACACGAGTGGGAAATTACAAGGTAATTTTAGAGAATCAATAAATTGAAAACCCAAGTTGCGCTAACAATAATGATTGATATTTGGGGACGATGTCAATGTCGACACCCAACCCGAAAACATCTGTGGGTTCTATCGAGGATGTAAAAAAAATAATTGAAGATGAAATCGCTGAGACGTTGAATTTAGCAAGTGTTGATCCGAACAAAATAGTTGTATTTCAAGATCTCCAGGGTAAATTGAAAACCAGTAATGTGTCGTTGGATGACATTTTGGTTAAACAACGAAACGCAATCGAGGATACTATCGCGTTATTTTCCGATCAGGGTAAACTCAAACCGGGTGAACTTTTTTCGACTATTACAGATGGACTAAAAAATCTCTCAGCGATTTTGCGTTGGAACTAGCAACACTTCAATCTAAAATTGAAGAACACGGAAAACAGTTTTCAATTTTTCGTAGAAACATCGTGGATAAATTTCTTGGAAACCCGTTGGATAAAATTTAAATAAAACTCCCTGATATTAAAAAATCCATCGATGAGACGAAAAACTTCATCGAAGCCATCAAAACTGATTTTCCGAGGATGATAACAATCATTGAAAAAACAAAAATTCCTCATGAGAAAACTAATAACGTAGTATACACGATCCAACACGGATCATTTGCGTGGACACCTACAAACAACAAATTAGATATCACTGCAACCGTTAAAGGTATTTATCGATTAACACTAGTGACAACGACTCAATTTAATATTTCATCGTCGAGTTCATCCGGGGGTCAACAATACGATTTCAACGATCATCGACAAGGATACAACGGAAAAGTTCACGATAACATCTACTGATAAAAATTTGGTTAGGGTTTCAGTAACATGGTATGTGGAATTCGTAGCGGATTTAAGTAAATAACTAAATTGAAAACGCTAGTGTTTTTAAAATAAAAATGACATCAACGCCGTCACAATATCGCTATGATACAATCAAATAATTATCAATGAAACTCGAAACACTCGCTGAGGAGTATGCAATAAAAATAAAAAATACCATAGGAGAATTACAGCCATTGACGTTACAGTGTATTCAGTATCTGGTGTAATGGCAGGAGCTGGTATTATACTGTCTTCAGTGACAATGATAGCCCCGGTTGCTGTTCCAATCGCTATCTCCGCGGTGACAACAATCGCTGGGGTTGCAACCGCAATCACTAAAAAACTGTCATCGTGTTCTCAGGGAAAACTCAACGGGTATACAGTAAAACATCAGATAGCATCCAACGCGTACTCGCAATTATCCTCGTTGATATCATCAGCGATGATACGTATTTATAATTCCGCGGTATCGAAATTAGAAACTGTAGACAATGATAATAATAATGTCACTACAATTCAACGAATTGCAACTGCTTCAAAGAATAGCAGAAAATACCAACCCGGTGAAAACAAGCATGATCTCAATATCATCGACGAAATCCGAGTTTAGTGTAAACTTCCCTTTTCCGGTTCCCTTGAAGGAGATAGCGCTAGCAAAATTACGAGTATACCACAGTTGGTCTAATATCAGATCGGTAGCATTTGGTGGTCAACAACCCAATAACTCACTGGTGTTTGCGAACAAGAATCGCGAAGACGGGACTCCAGACTGGAACGTTGTTTCAATACCAACAGGGTCCTACCAAATCGAACAAATCAATAATGAATTCGCACGTAGAATAAAATCGATTACTGGAAAAGAATCAAAAATCGCTATAACGGTTCATGAGCCGACGCTATCATCCGCAATTGAAATAAGCACAGAAGAATACGTCGTAGATATCTATCAGAGTTCTATTAGAACCGTACTAGGATGGCCTGAATTACCACCCCGATGAAAACTCGTTGATATACCCGAACCACAAAAAACTGATTATATCACCGACAGGATAAAACCTGATAATCCAATAAAAAGTTATAAAGATCACCAAGTCACTATAGATTTTTTGGGTTTGGTATACCAACCAACTGGGAAAGAAAAGGAAGGGGAAAGAATAGAGGGATATCATGTTGTTAGCGAACGTAGAATTATTGAAAATTTCACAGCGATGAATAATGATTTTTCACTGTTGTTAACATATTTAACTCTCACCCGAGATGAATTTATCAGCGTCGTAGAAACATGCAATAAAATTATCGACGATATGGAAACATTTAATTTGAAAATTATTCAGGATATATTAGATGACGATAATCCCCTATCACGTCCCCTATCCCATTTGCAACAAACTACAAAATCCCCGTCAAGGATATTCCAACAGTCAAACTACCAGGATATAACGTACCAGAACTAAAAAAACTTCTCAGTGATGCCATCGATGTTGGTTTTAAAATAATTCATGATGCATGGAGAAAAACAACATCATCGGAAATAAAAATCCTCAAACATAATAATGACCCAGACGGTGGCGGCAGACATATCGCTCAGTTCAACGTGAATATATCCTCAGTGATTGCGCTCAATTTAGTATGTGATGCTATCAAAGGAAGCTATCAAATAAATCTCGAGCAATCAAATCAAGCCCATCAGGGATATATTCTGTATTCATTTGCACCAACAGCACCTCCAGGATTTTTAATTGTTGAGAATCCAGTTAATCCAGTCTATATGCGATGCCATAATAATTCGCTAACGAGAATTAATTTCAGACTTATTGACCAGTCAAATAATTTGATTGATCTGCAGGATGAGGTGTTAGCGATTAGTCTATTTGTAAAGTCCTAGGACTTGATCAAATATTCGGTTAAAATCATTTATTATTTTTGTTAACCAATAGCAGCAGAGGGGGTGAATGACAACATAGTTGCGACAAAAATTGATTGAAAAATCGTAAAGTCTCCGTTTGCTAAATGGAGACATATTTTTTTTTGGGTTAAAATATGAGATTTTGAAGGAAGGCTCTATTTTTCGTTTTGAGGTTTCAATCAATTTTTTGTCGGAAAAAGTTGTATGGTTCGCCCCCTCTGCTGCTTAGGGTGATCAAAGATGGTCTTGTGGTCGATCATCCTGACGGACAAAAACGTAAAAATAATTCATCTAACCTTCCAGCTATTACACAACGCAAACAATGTGCATTCAGAAATACCGGAAAGTATAAAGTAAAAGTTCCTAGAGTCGTTAAAACCTTAAATACAGAAACCGGGAAAGTAATATTTCAGTCGATGTTTGTTGCTGTTAAGTATTTTGACATCTGCATGCCTTCGGTACAAAACGTCACAAATACAATAACCAAATCAGCGTTTTCATACTTATGTGCAAACTTGATTTCATTTTCTTATGTTGAGGTGTAAAAGTTGATACAGTTCCCTCACTTGATTTTCAGAAGAATGCACAATAACGTTGAAATACACAATATTTCCTACTATATATCATCCAGACAATACATTTTCAGATCTGTCCTTTTAAGTAAAACTAAATTCAAATTATATTTTATTTTATATTTTGCATTCCATAAGTAACTGTATACTAATTTGTATTATTTACTTGCGAGACATTTTGTCACGCATGTGCTCGTGCTTTTTTATTGTAATTATTTCACTTGACCGGGAGTCAGAGTGACATTAACGTGACTATATGAAATGTATATAATCGAAGCGGCTGGTCTAATTGTGTACATATTTTCCACTGGAGCATTAATAACTCTCATTCGTCCACCAACACCTTCAAGTAACATTGCTTTATCACTGAGTATGACTGCGATTGTTCTACCACCACAGGTAATAACCGGCGGACCAGTTACCTTTGCTGGTAAGCAAGCTCGAACGGTTATTTCAACGACAGAGTTTCTGAATAATTCCAAGTGTTCCAACGAAAAGTAATAGATTGGATACAACGTTGTAAAATCGAACTAAGATATCTGCAACCCAGTGTCAATGTTTTGATCACGATCAAAATAAGACATCAATCGATGATATGCACTTTCAACAACGTTGTGTTCAAAACCCAGCGATATATCTTCAGCAGGTTATTGATGTCTGTTTATTTCCAAAGAGACTTCAGAAGCCACAAAAGAGTCAAATACCATTGGATTTTTTCTTGTCTATCTACTCTAGAATTTGCCTGAAACGCAACGAATATATGTTGTGGTGCTGAAACTCCTTGTTGTGATGCTATTTGTCACATGAAGAACCCATGTTAACAGGGTCGCTATCCATACTCATCGTATGCCATGACAGCGACGATTTACCGCCTGTGTTCATGAAAGAAAGCAATTGCTGTTCCTCCGTAATCGATGGAGACATTGTTGACATCCACGATGATAGTTTTGTTAGTACTACTTTACCAGGATCAACTAATGCATCTCGCCATATAGCATCATTATCAATGGATTTTCTAACAAGTACTATTGTGTGCTTATCGCCAAATATAAACTTTCAGATATGTCTGCAAAATCCTAAAATATAAGACAATGGAATCGCACATGAAACTCTCGACGTGCAGCAAAACCTAAGTTAAAATTTGCATTCATTGATATTGCTGCAGGTGTTTTGCCGGTTCCATCCGCGTTTCTCACATGACCTCTGGTCACGTTTATGTGTTCTGGATGATCAAATGTGTCTTTTGTAAAAGTCATCACTGGACCAGCCGATGTTTTGTAGTGATCGGAATATCTTGCAAGGCCAAGTGTCGTCGTGGCTACGTCGACGTGTGCAAGGCACGATTCAATATCCTTTCCATCAATCGGGTATGTTTCTTTTTTTAAATAACGCATATTACACCGTTCTTAACACAACCAACACGATCATCATTTCCGTATGTTGTACCATCTGCTTTTACGAGTTTACCTGGGATATGTATCCTGAACTCGTAATTCAATTCTTCCCTGTGTGTTAGGTGTTTTTGCATCATACGAATAATACTGATAATCACGCAAGGACTTATCTCTCCTCACTGGTTTGTCCATGTCCATGTCAAATGCTGTGTCGCTCTTGATTCATTAAAACAATCTAAGAATTAATCAGACTGCAGCCAGATAAAAAAGTAAAATAATGCGTGAAGTAAGCTCCTATAAATGAATTAATAGTAATAACTCGTACACGCGAAAATATGACGCTGACCTGTCTTGAATATGATCGATGTCGGGGCGCCGATGCATTGCTTTCACAAAAGTGAATGCGGTTGTAATTGTGTATCCTCAGGAAGTATTTGTAATTGTTCACATACAACTTCATGTTGAGGAGCAATCGTATCTAGTCTATAAATTACTGGTCTACACGTGGATCTTACCACAGTATAATGTTTATGTGTGGTCACACTATAAATAATATCAGTCGAACATTTGTTAAAAACAAAAACCCTTGAAGGTCACCAGATTCATAGAAATACCTTACATTCATCTAACCAAGTACTGGCTGTTTTGAGACATTAGTCATGTCGTTGTAATGCTGTATGTTTGTGATGCGATTGCGTTGATGGGACGAGTAATTTGCTTGTGCCACATTTTACACATTTGCTTGTAAGCGTACGCTTTTTAATAGTTGTTGTTATTATTGTCGTTAATCCACTCGTGGGGATGGATGCTCTGCTTAATTCATATTATTTTTTTTATAATTCTACAACAAGAATGTCACTGGTTTTCAGCGACAGGAAAGCAAGAGCCAGTCATGCATCATCCAGTGCTACCTACTTGTATCAGAGCTATTATTATAGGTCCATCTGAGTCTATTAAGACGCAATTGCTGCTTAATCTGATCATGAAATGGCTCAACTGGGATAATTTGTACTTAGTGGCACCATATCTGGATGACCAGCGATGCTACGACGTGCTTACAGGTTATAATCAAGAATCGAAGTCATCGAATGTCGACGATGCTGATATTATCGATTTTATCACCAATACTAATAAGCCCCATCTGTGGATGACCTAGGCATCTATCAGACATTGTGTTTAGGGTACATGGATACGAATAAATCCAGAAACTACCCCACACGGATATATCACGATAAATGTACATGATACATGGTCACGATATTGTATAGTTATTGATGCAATGTTTTGTTAAGCCACACACACACAGTAGTAGGTAGGGAGACAGCCAACAGTGAGTGCGCAGGTAAGCACACAAAAATCAAAATACAAACGTCAAAGATAATTTCTTTGTACCACATCGTTCACACATACCTGTAGTGCTGATCTGTTATTTTTGTTGTAATAGTTATTAGTGTACTTGTGGGGGTACGAGCCCTGAATTTCACCCAATATAAATCCATATTATAATCCATATTATAATTATATAGATATAATTGACTTTTCTGCAAACGAAAGAAAGATCGGTCTAGCATATTGCTGCGCTACCAAATTATGTCCGAATGATTATTAAATGTCTATCCGGATCTGGTAAAATGCAACTGTTACGTAATCTGATAATGAGATGGTTAAAAAAGGATAAACTGTATTTACTTACACCGTCAGCATGATCAGCGGTGTTATGAAGTGCTAAATAATTATAATGAAAACGCAAAGTTGTTGACGAGAATGGCGATAACGTTGTTGAATTTATTACTGATATTGATGAAGCGCCATCTGTAGATAACCTTGATTGATTCAATTACAATGTAGTTGTATATGATGATGTAATATTAGACAAACAATCAAATCCTGCTAGAATATTTTCCCGAGGCAGGCATAAAAGCACAGATGTGATTTGTGTCACTCAGCGGAATACACAAATACCAAAAAGTGATCAGAGAATATGTGAAATTATTGTTGTGCTTAACCGGGTTGATACTCACAAGTTGCAAAATATTCATCGGACCCGGTGTAACGCTAACATGGATATAATCAAGATTAGAAATTTATTTAGTCAGGTTCAGTTATCTCTGCATGGATTTATAACAATACATGCACATGATCCTAAGACACGTTATCGAATTGGTCTTGATACATTTTTGGGATAATAGCAAAAGAGAGAGAGAGAGAGAGAGAGAGAGAGAGGGAGACAGAGACAGAGAGAGAGAGAGAGAGAGAGAGAGAGAGAGAGAGAGAGAGAGATAGAGCACTTTCTCAAACCTATTAAGTTTGTTGACAGGGTTGTCTCATACTAGGTATTGAGTCAATCACGATTTTTACAATTTTCGAGGAAGGCTTATTTTACAAAACGATGTTTCAACCAATTAGAAGTTGTTCGCCCTCTCAGCTTCTAATGTGTACCAACGATTTGATTCGCTTTGACATTTTTAAAAGCTGCATTTCAAGATTTCAAGGGTTTAATTTAAAAGTCAACAGAACATGACCCTCAAACATCATCAGATTTTCACGTAGGGCAGTGGAGATCTGCTTTTAATAAGAATACGTGTAAAGAACAACATTATGTAGCAGATAAACACAAAGCAGATATGCTATAAGTTTATCCATTCCGTCAATAGACATTTTCCTGTAGTCACTTTTAACCGCATGTGTGTGTGTGTGTGTTATTTGGAATTTTAATGATGCATTAAGTCACATTGTTACGATGTCTGAAGTGTGGCCGTTTATAGTGATGGCTAGCACTTGGGTGGGCATCATGACTAAAACACGAAACATGATGTCCTACCCAGTGACATTATCATATCAGGCCGACCAGTCCTAACACTAAGATCTTATTGCTGAGTGCCGATCGAGGCAGCTTGTAGATGTCAGTACCATTTTAAAAAGTATTTGACATGATTCGGCCGGGGTTTGTACCCACAACTTCCAGCACCCAAGGCAGACACTGTCACCACTAATATAAATGTATGTATGTATGTATGTATGTATGTATGTATGTATGTATGTATGTATGTATGTATGTATGTATGTATGTATGTATGTATGTATGTATGTATGTATGTATGTATGTATGTATGTATGTATGTATGTATGTATGTATGTATGTATGTATGTATGTACGTACGTACGTACGTACGTACGTACGTACGTACGTACGTATGTATGTATGTATGTATCTGTGTATGTATTTATGTATTGAACAAGTTCCATTCCTTTAGAGTTTCCATGTTAATTCAAATTCATTTCTTTAGGCTCGAGATGTGATCTCCGCCTTGACCCAGCATTATATCCGCTGTGGTAGATATGGTCTAAATCCATATATTTTATCCAATCTCCTAGGTCCATGTCTATTTCCATTCCAGAGTCCATATCTTGAACTCTACTTAGCTAGAAGTATTAAATAAGTTTTTCAAATACAAAGTACTGAAACTAATTTCTATGATACTTCACAAAAAGTATTGACTGATTTCCAAATTACTGTGTGTGCGTGTGTGTGTGTGTGTGTGTGTGTGTGTGTGTGTGTGTGTGTGTGTGTGTGTGTGTGTGCATGCATGTATTTATGTATGTTTGGATACATGTATATATAGACTTCCTGAAAGATGGCCGCCATCGCTTAACTACTCAAGATAGGCTCCTCCGATTTTGTACTATATTTATGATATGTATGCTTGTTCTCTATCATCGTCTACATTATTGTGTTTCATTATGCAGTGGCTGTTCTGTTCCTATGTGTTAATTCATCTCCTTGTTTTGGAAACTTGAACAATTAGAATTTTTCTCAGCTGTTTTGTCCCAATGTTAAGACGTCATTTGTTTTTGAATAAACCGCCTTCATGTGACCGCTTACAATACGACGGACCCTAATTAATTGGATTAAATGACCACACCATGGTTCTAGATACTACATTGTGCTCAAGACTATACGAACTGGGAATACATTTATCATTTCTTAAATGTAAACGGAAGCGAAAAATGAAACGTTCTTTCAAAGCTTGCCGGCGTAGAACAGGAAGAAGAATTCCAGTTATCTCCCTTTCGCCCGTAACGCATAAACAACTTAAACATTCTGCCGTTAATTTTAATAACCTGGTTCAAATTCCTCTTAAAACGTCAACCGTTGTGTCAACTGTCCCAGGGATACCAATATGTATTGCATTATTCAACGCTCAATCAGTGGGATCACCGGAAAAGCGCACAGAAATTGTTAATTTTATCAACGACAAGAATATTGACGTCTTCTTCATGATAGAAACTTGGTTACATTCCGCAGTTGATGAATCTAAGTGTGCGGATTTAACACCCAGCGATTACTTCATCAAGTCGTTCCCCCGCAACTCTCGCGGAGGTGGAATTGCTGTAATTACAAAGAATTCCATGATCAAATACCTTAAGTACAACAAAATCTTTATTTTCTGCCACACATCGTTTGAACCAGTCCAAACAACGCTCACACTGAAACAAAGGTCAGTCCATTTTTTCTGTCTCTACCGTCCTCCTCCTAGTAGAAAAACCACGCTGACTGAATCACTCATTTTGGAGCAGTTTCCAAATCTTCTAGAGTATGGAAATTCGATAGGTAGCAACCTAATTATTCTTGGAGATTTCAACTTTCACTTTGACTCTCCTGGTAAACCATACATGTCAAAACTCCTAGATTACATTCATGTTTTCAATCTTAAACAGTCAGTTAACCAACCTACCCATAAACTTGGTTACATTTTAGACTGGTTTCTTTATAGACCTGATGATACTATTCTGCAATCCACCCTTGTATCCCACGAACTTGCATCGGATCACCTCTGCATTGTATGCCATCTCGACGTATCAGTCCCCAACCCTCCACCTCTATTTGCTACTAAAAGAATCCTCCGTATGATAAATATAATCAAATTCATGAATGACATCAAAGAAAACCTAACAACTTTCTTACATCCAACAGCAGAACAACCTGATAACTGCCTGCGTTCATTGCTTGAAAAACATGACCCAGCCACCTAATGCAGAGTATCAATAAAAACAAAAAGTGTTCTCCATGGTATAGCAGTGTTAGGGACCAGCTTCGTACTGCTAAAAGACATCGCCGAAAAGCAGAGAAGCTTTGGCTTTCCACCAGACTCACTATTCATAAACAAATCTACGAAGCCGCTAAGAAGAAAGTCACAAACATAGTCCATTTATCCAAATCATCCCACTACAGTACTAAGATAACGGAGAGTTCCAGCTGTAAAGAGCTCTTCGAGATAACTAACACACTAATGTCAAGGAACAAATGTACACCACTTCCAACAACCTTCTCTCCACTAGACCTACCAGACCAATTTTCAAATTTCTTCGATGACAAAGTACAATCCATTAGAGATTCACTTGACAGCACAATTTAAACTGATTCGTCACCATGCAGTTATGATGCACAATTTCAGAGACAACCGTTAGGAGAATTTGAACTTGTTTCTATTGATTTAGTAATTACAATCGTGATGAAAAGTGCACCAAAGTCTTGTGAACTTGATCCAATTCCGACGTCACTGCTGCTTCAGTGCTTAGACCCAATATTGCCTTCACTAACTGATGTTATTAATATCTCTCTCTCATCAGGGGAATTCCCATCATTATTCAAAACTGCCATCGTAAAGCCTCTGCTGAAGAAACCAACACTGGACCATAACGATTTAAAGAACTACCGTCCAAAATTAATCCAAAAATAATTCAAAATATTATCCACTAGAGAAATTGCAAAAGTCCTGGTAATAAAATGTCCAAATAATTCCAATTTCGAATCTTAGTGAAGTATCAAAGATGGAAGACGATGTCACGTGATGAAGTCAGTTCATGGTAATATAATTAAATGAGCACAATTACTTTCCAGATAAATAACAAAATAAATCCTCTTGATCCAAACGAATTTAAATAATTTCCAATACAAGATAATTAAAATAACTCAAAACGACACAACTTAATATTCTAACAGCCCAAGTTCTACTAAATAGTTCGCTCCAAAACATAGTTTATATACCTGTTTATACGTAAACAAGAAAAGCAGTCTCGTGATCTTCTAGAATCTTTTAGAGCAAATTTATGTTCAAAACATCTCGTGCACACCGTATGACCCAACTAAAAATAGAAAGATGTTTATAACAATTCTCCATAATGTATTTGGAATCAAGCAATAATTTTAAAAGCTTGTTTACAACTCTGAAGCCAGGTCAGAAATGAGGTCAACACCTGGTGTTTATCCTTAAGAGTACACGTCATCCCACTTTCTAAAAAAATATCTCCCTATGAATGAATCTTAAACTTAAAATGTCAAATTTGAATGTGACAAACAAACAATTATAAACAAAATAAATGACCCAAATCAAATACACGTAACAATATACATATATACATGCATATATATTTATATATATATATGTGTGTGTGTGTGTATGTGTGTATAGTTTTTTACTGCATCTCTACACCAAAATGACTTTACAGTGGCAGCATAGGATTAAGTTCAAAGATGAAAACTTTAATTGCATATAAATTTAGCGAATTATGCCTTCCAGATATGTATCATTTGAAAGCGAAAACATACAACATAATAAAACACACTTTGTAATGTACAGATTGATGGGGAGTTTGTTTTGTTTTTATGGTTTAACGCCATTTTCAGCACAATGTAGGCTATACATGGCGGCCAGTATTAATGGTGGAGGAAGAACCCGGACAACCCCTGGTAAGAACCACCGAATCACGCGAAGCTACTAGCAAGCTTTCTCACATAACTACATTTGCCAAATCTTAGACTCGAACACACACAGAGGTGATAAGGCAGTGGTCCATAACGGACAGCAGTTTAGACCACTCGGCCGCTCGAGGACCCTGGATTGATGGAGAGATAACTAACTGCAAGCAGAAATCCTAGATATATTATCATACATACATAGAAATAATATATATTGATTTATGGGGAGTTAACTCAATGCAAGAAAGAAAAGTATACATACAGAAAGATCAATATGTTAATGGATGGATGGAGAGACAAATGCAAGAAAGAACTGACACAGATAAACATAAGTCAAAAGAACACAAATCAATACCTAGATTGTATAACTAAATATATCAAAGGGAGAATGGAACAAGGCAACTTTTTTTTACATCCTATAAAATCTGCTTTAGCATGTTGCATAAACACTGACAAGACATTAAATATCCCTGCCAAGGGCTAGTTTTAAAATGTTCCTGTCAAGGGAAAGTTTTAAAATGTTCCTGCGAACCCTGGGGTTTTCATTGTTTCTGCCAACAATATTTTTAGATCTTTCCTGCCAATGTTGGACTTTCAGATGCTCCTGCCAAGGCGGGATAGTATTATTCCTGCCAATGCTCAGGGTTTTTCATAGTGTTTCTCAGCTTTGTTTTAGATATTTCCTGCCAAGGCTGGGACTTAGCGTTTCACAGGAACTATACAAAAGAACAAGAATACAGTTTGCAAGTCATGTCATTTTATTCTTTAGCACAAATCACAACTTATCTGTAAAATAAACAGGTAAAATATTTTATAAATGAATTAATATATACACAAATAAAGGAATCTGCTTTTACTATAGAGTTCTCTTACTGGCAAGTGAATTCAAATTGAAATTCCACATTCTCATGAATGTAGGTATATCTAATTATCATGAATGTGGCTATATCCAATTATTATGAATGTGGGTTTATGCAATTATCATGAATATGGGAACATGAAATTATCATGAATGTGGATATCTACAATTATCATGACTGTGGGTATATGCAATTTATCATGAATGTGGGTATTTGAGTTATCTTTAATATGGGCATATACAAATATCATGAATATGGGTATATGAAAGTATCATGAATGTGGGTATATACAATTATCATGATTGGACAATGGATATATACAATTATCATGATTGGACAATGGATATATACAATTATCATGATTGGACAATGGATATATACAATTATCATGATTGTGGGTATATGAAGTTATCATTAATATAGACATATACAAATATCATGAATATGGGTACATGCAAGTATCATGAATGGGGGTATATAATATTATCATGAATGTGGGTATATGCATAAGCAGACTAAATAGTACGTAACTTAACTCGATATCAATGTAAGTAGTGACACTATAATTATCTATTACTTTACATATGATTACATACACCATACCCATGTTGAACGTCTCCTATATAGACACCAGTTGGGCATAGATGTCTGTCAATTTCAAATACACCATACCTCTGTTGAAATTATTCTATGTAGAAAATAGTAGGGTATATATGACTGTCAATTTGACTTACAACAGACCTCCATTTAATGTCTTCTTTATAGACACAATTAGGCCATTCACGCATGTCCATTTCAAATATACTATACCCATGTTATATGTATTATATATAGACACTAGTAGGGCACAGATTACTCTCAATTTCACATGCACCAAACCCACTTTGAATGTCTTCTATCTGATACAAAACAAAATAAATTTTAATGGGGATAATTCAAACCTCAGAAATGTTTCCATGGTGATCATAGCTTATCAAGTAAGGACCTCTTATGTGGACTGAATAAATTAATTCCGACAGTACTTCAAGCAATAGTTTTAGAGTTACTGACCTGCACAGGAACTTGAACATTGAAATGCCAATGTGTCTAGCATATTTCAAAACACTCTCTCTATATAACTATAACACTGAAATGCCACTATGTCTTTCATATTGCTATACACATTATATAACAATAACATTGAACTACGATAGTACAGTATGTCTAGCCTGTACGCTGTATATAACCTTAAAAGAGCTGCCACATTATGTCTAGCATATTTCTATATATATAACAGTAACATTGAACTGCCATTATGTCTATCATATTTCTATATCCCTATATAACAATAACATTAAATTGCCATTGTCTAACATATTTCTGTACACTGTTTACCTATAACCTTGAACTGACATTATGTCACGCATATTTCAATACACTATATTTAACTCTATATTTATATATTTATATATATATATATATATATATATATATATATATATATATATATATATATATATATATATATATAGATATATACCCACCCTATTTAACTATAACCCCGAACTGCCGCTATGTCTAGCACATTTCTATACACTCAACATGACACTGAATTTGCTAGATTATGTCTAGCATATTTATATACACTGTATATAACACAGCAACTATAACAAATTAGTACTGATAGTGTCAGTTCATTCCAAACTCAATCATCAAACACATTATGATATATTATGGAGTCCCCTGACTCCAGTGCTTGTAGTCTTGTTGTCACATTCTGTAATACACTCTCAACAGTTTCTATCCTTCCAAACCATGTTTTGAGTATATCTAGATAGGATCCAGCAGGGATTGCTGAAACTTTAGTGCTCTGAATTTCCTGCAATATCTTAGCCTCAAAAGCAGTGTCCCTGCACTGTTGACTGAGAGTTGTCAATGTTGAGCTGATGTCATTCCAGTAAGTCTGGAAGTCATTGGCACTAATCTGGCATGACATAGCATGAGCATACAGCTTGTTTCTCTCTTCTCGTAGTCTTTTGATCATGTCCTTTTCTTGCTGACTCAGAGTTGGGACAATGTTCTGAAAGAGGGCAGACAGCAGGGTGATGTCATAGTCATCTAGGTTTGTATCATCACCATTTGGTGGAAACATGATGTCCATCTGGGATTGGTTGAATACCCTTCCAAGACTGTTGATAGTATTCATGTTTTGGGCCAGATATTGGGCCAGAGTGCGGGTGGGGGTGACTGTGTGATGACTTAAAAGTTGTCTCAGTACCCTGGATCCGACATCAACTAGAAGATATGCAATACACATGAACCTATCAGTGTCACTGGTTAGTGGTGATGGCATGGCGCCAGCAGATGCTGAAGGACAAATAATTGTAGAAAAAATTAAATACTTAGAAACATGTTCTTAACTTAAACATATTATTCATAAATGCCATCACACAAATTGGAGTTGAAATGTATGTCCTGACACTTTTTATTATACATAAAATCACTTTTTTTATGGATCTCATTCATTAGCTACTTATGATTAGTGTAGAGCTTAACGATACAAAGGATTGATTTTTTTCCCAAATTAATGGGGCTGGAAAGGGTTGGAGATTTGGGTTAAAAATCCACACACAAACATAGACAATCCAGGTTTGCTTCAAATCCAACCAAAACTAAGGCTTCCACAGTGGAAGATCTAAGCCCAGTCAATTAGATACAAAATCACCTAATTAATATATAAAATAACAACACATGAAACATCTTTCCATATCAATTAAAAACTTTGATTATAATTGTATTATACATCTTTCCATATCAACAAAACTGATTATAACTTTTATAGTGATGTCTAGTACTGGGGCATCAAATCCCAGACACGTAGCACTACTATGTCCCACCCAGTCACGTTATCCTTACACCAGGCCAACCAGTTCCAACACTAACCTCTAAATGCTGAGCATCAAGATTGTCTGTCACTATAGAAAGTATTGATCTAATCTCCTTGAATTCAAGATATTGTCTGTCATCATATACCATATTAATGTAATCCCCTTGCATTCTAGGGACTGTCTGTTACTATATACATATACCATATTAATCTAATTATCTTGGATTCTAGACATCGTATGTCACTATATACCATATTAATCTAATCCCTTTGCATTCTAGGACTTGTCTGTCACTATATACCATATTGAACTAATTCTCTTGAATTCTAAACATTTTCTGTCACTATATACCATATTGATCTAATCTCCTTACATTCTAGACATTGTCTGTCACTATATACCATATTGATCTAATCTTCTGGGATTCAAGGGATTGTCTATCACTATATACCACATTTATCTAATAACTTTGCATTCTAGACATTGTCACTATATACCATATTGATCTAATTCTCTTGAATTCTATACATTTTCTGTCACTATATACTATATTCATCTAATAACTTTGCATTCTAGACATTGTCACTGTATACCATATTGATCTAATTCTCTTGAATTCTATACATTTTCTGTCACTATATACCATATTAGTCTTATCTCTTTGC
The DNA here is from genome assembly GCA_030141615.1 of Unio pictorum. NCBI lineage: Eukaryota > Metazoa > Mollusca > Bivalvia > Unionida > Unionidae > Unio > Unio pictorum. Next base: position 4,215,324 of record JARLTB010000232.1, on the reverse strand, counting down.
ATTCGAGACATTGTCTGAAACCATAAACCAAACTTACCTAATCCACTTTCATTCTAGAAATTGCCCATCACTGTCTATCTATCTATCTATCTATCTATCTATCTATCTATCTATCTATCTATCTATCTATCTATCTATCTATCTATCTATCTATATCTATCTATCTATCTATCTGTATATCTAATATAAATATACCATATTAATCTAATCTTCTTGCATTCTAGGGATTGTCTGTCACTATATACCATATAAATAATCAGACTGGAATTGAGTTATTTTCTCTCTCGCAAGGCATGTACTAATTGGAGAATGAAATATTTCATTTGGACTGGTATTTACTGCGCAAAATACACAGTCAGAATTCTCTTGGATTTTCACCTTTTGATCCCAAATCAACAAGTTTCTTCCTTATAAATGCATGTCATCCGCAAGGTGTGGTTGCATCAATACAGTGTACTCTATGAAGAACTGAAGGATTTGAGTTAAGTCATATTTCAACCTTGAGTCAGACTAAACTTGACATTTAGAGCCTTTATATCAACATACATCATACTAATCCACAGTACAACTGTAGATGGTGGATAACTCAAGTTGCTGTGAAGAAACAATTTTTCCACTTTTGTGACCTTTGACCTTTCTACCATGAAATCAATATCATTTCCATATAGATGTGCTAACCAGCAAAGTTTAGTAACAGTTGTGGAATATGGAGAACTAAGCTATTATGCAGGAATAACACTGTCAGCAGATGGACAGACAGATCTACAACAATATTATATGATATGCTCTGCCTAATAATTGTTTGTTTGTTTGATTAGGATTTTAACGTAGCTTTAACAATTTTTCAGTCATATCGCTACGATGTCTGCTGTGAGGCAGTTTATAGTGATGTCTAGCACTGAGGCATCATGCTGCAGACATGTAGCATGATGTCCCACCCAGTCACATTATCCTGACACCAGGCCGACCAGTCCTAACACTAACCTCTTAATGCTGAACGTCAAGCGAGGCAGCTGTTAGTACCATTTTTGTAAGTCTTTGGTATGACTCGGCCGGGGATCGAACCCACGACCTCCCGCTTCCGCGGCGGACGCTCTAACCACTAGGCCACCGGAGCGGTCTCTGCCTAATAATAATAATAATAATAATAATAATAATAATAATAATAACAATCATTCACATTGTTTCATTATTAACAGTAGTGTTGTTCCGATTATCGATTATAATCGATAATCAGTTGGTTGAGTGAACCAATTCGCCAATCGATTGTGAAACGCCATAATCGATTGCATGGTAAGGGAGACAACTGTGATGCGCTCGGCACAGACTAGTTCAATCCCTTTGTTTGTTGGGAACAAAACCGAGGATTCCGAACAAAATGTTAAAACCCTGCTAAATATCATACACGTGCCATGGATGAAAATGATCGCAAAACAATATATCCATATCCTGGAGGAAAAGCTCGTTCTCGTGTATGGACGTATTTTGGATTTTACAAAATACAGGAGGGTCCACCGACAAAGGAGAATTTAGATACAACGAAGGTCATATGCAAACTCTGCAGAAAGGAATATGCAAACAAAGGTAGGTCCAGCTATTCTCATTGAAATCAACGCGGGGATACATTTATTTTTGGCAAACACATTCTCCAATACATAGTGCAAAAAATGAACAGTATTCTAATTTTTTGTGGTGCTACACGAAAACAAAATAATCATGTGATACGCTTTACATTTTAGGACAGTGGAACCATGATATTAGCCTTCCGATCCACAACAGTAGAGCTAAATTATTTATTCCCTTCATAACTTCCAAATATATAAACATACTCCACAGTTAGAATTTTTTGGGATAATTTGGAAACAAATAATGTCGTCAACGACGAATGCAATTATTAGGAGACAGAACAACCTCGTATAAAATAAATGAGCTGCACGCACGCACACAGAAAAACGTTTCATGGCATTCCAGTATCAAAAATTTGAAATCAAGAATTTTAATTTCATTAAATCATTTGTGTACTTTGTGCTTTCTTCTAACATAGCATGTGTTGTTGTTGTTAAAATACTTCAAAATTTATTTTCATAATAAAGCTCCATGTCATGATTATGCTTGAAATAAATAATCACAAGATTATCCTGCTATTTAGGCATATATGATAATTATGGAAAAGTGATCTCTGAGGTTTGTTACAGATATTCCCTGAGACATGTGACTATTTAAAAACATAAAATAACTTTTTTTAAAATGTTGCAGATTAATTTTAAAATATATGTACAAATTTAATATTAATTAATCCTCATTTTCTTTAAATAATTTGATTCCATTACTTGTGCATAAAGAATTTGTTGTTTGCTCCTTTTCTCTTCTTAATATAAAAACATTTATTTCAAATACATTCTAGGCAATACTACAAATTTGGCCTTTCATCTTGATCATGACCATAAGGAAATGGGATCAACAAGAGGTGCTGATGTTTCCCCCCAACAGACTATGATTGATGAACAATTTAAGAAGCCAACAGAGAGGATGTCAGCTACAAAGCAGAAAGAAATAGATGATGCACTCTTGAAACTTATTGTTGGCAAAGTTCATCCGCTAAGCCTTGTTGACCATACCTATTTTAGAAACTTTGTGACGCTTCTTAATCCAAGGTAAGTTTTGAATGATAACATTAAAAATTATTCATATTTATGTAAACTGACAGTGAGAAAAGAAAAAAAGTGTTAATCCATTTGATTCTAGATGTCAACACTGTTGAATTTTGAATTTTCATACCTAAATTAAGCAATATTTAATTAAATATAATGCTGTCCTGTCTAAATAAACATTAAATAAATTCATTGTTTTCACTATATTTAGTCGCAGTAAATATTCCAAATACATGTCTTGTTTGACTACCATGACTAAATGTTTCAAACTTTACATTTTCAGGTATGAAATTCCAGGTCGTAAATTAATGTCCTCCAAACTAGATGAGAAGAAAGACCAGGCTGAGAAAAAAGTGAAAGAGGAACTACATGATGTTCTTGATATAGCTGTTACTCGCGATGCATGGACTTCATTAAATACAGAAAGTTATAGTACAGTGACTGCACATTTTATTTCCAAAGATTGGGAATTGAAAAGTGTTGTCTTAGAAACACGAAAAGTTGAATGCAGTCACACTGGGGAAAATATAAAAGAAAGCCTTTTGGCCACTCAGAGGCGATGGAATCTTCCAACACCAACTGGAGTAACTGATAATGCAGCCAATGAGATCAAGGCTTTTGATTTACTTCAATGGACTCGATTTGGTTGTTATGGTCACAGATTCAACATTGTTGTGAAAAAAGCTTTAGCTATACCAGAACTCACGAATCATTGCAAAGGGGCGCAAACTGGTGACTTTTTTCCATCAAAGCACGAGCATAAATGATTTGTTAATGAGAAAGCAGCAGTTACTACTTGACATAGGTGCTAGAGGACACAAGCTCAAGATGGATGTTCCAACTAGATGGAATAGCACTCATGACATGCTTGAACGACTGCTTGAGCAAACACCTGCTATTGTGGCTGTTATCAGTGACACAAACAAAAGCAAGTTAGCAGCCACAACATTGCGAAATTATGTCTACACATTTGACGAACAAGCATTGGTTGAAAAACTTGTGGAAGTTCTCTCACCGTTCCTGAATGCAACAGTGTTTGCAGAGACAAATCACCAACCCTTCATAAAGTTATCCCAATACTTCTTAAACTTACCAAATGTATAGAAATAAATGTTGATGATCTACCTTCAATTGCCAAACTTAAAGATGTAATGAGACAAGAACTTGACAAAAGAACACAGGACAAAGATCTAGCTCTGTTGGGCTGTTTATTGAATCATACTATGAAGGATCTGGAGTTTCTACCTGACAGTGAGCGAACATATGCTTTTGAAGGTTGCTCTTAATATGGCTGATGTTAAAGTGAATGTCCAAGTGGAGCCAGGGACTAGTGATGAACAGCCTTCAGACTCATTGCCACCTCTACCAATTGCACCATCACTACTAAATGTCAGAGATGACAACACTAAAACTGTGGTTACACTTAGTCCACCAAAAAAGAAATCAAAAGTCAATGTTGACATGGATGATTGGTTGCAAGATGTTTGCCTTGGTGAAAGTCAACAGCCAATAACAGATGTCATCCACCAGGAGGTTTCTAGATATCTAGTTGCTGCTCCATATGATACCAATCTCACAATGTTACAGTGGTGGAAACAAAACTGCCAGTTCTACCCCCATCTTAGCTTACTAGCTTGGAAGTACCTAAGTATTCCGGCATCATCAGTATCTAGTGAGAGGGTATTTAGTCTGGCTGGACATTTTGTCAGCAAGAAACAGGCTCGTTTAAGTTGTGACAATGTGGACATGATAATATTCTTAAACAAAAACATTAACTATTGGTAGTGTCGGTGTAACAAGCACAAGAAGAAACAGTATTCTGATAAATGATTTTTGTGTTCAGCATTGCTCAAACATTTGACTTGTATTTTATTGTACCTTCTGTTTGACTTGTAATATGGATAACGTTTGATCATTTAAGAATTCTAGTCATAGATTTTATAAATCATTATGGGACTTTGCTGTTAAACTGTTAGGTTAATAAATGTAAACAGTTTTTGGTGTATTGTTTCAGTTTAAATGAAAATTAAGATTATTGGTACATTGTTATTACAATAATCAGTATTCTGAAAAATGACATGATCTGTAGTAGTCAAACCGTTGATTTTGTTTAATGTGGAGTACATTTTAGTCAAGTTTTAAGAATTTTAACTTTAGATGTTCTGTCTATACATAATTACATGATTTTGCTGATATATAGTTCAGTTAATTTGAAAGTTTTTGTAATTGGTGTTTTTTTGTTTTGTTTAAACTGCTTTGATTGTGGTATTAGTAAATGATGACAAGCAAGAAAAACATTTCTTTCTATACTTGAAACAATTGAAAAATAACATGAATAAAAGTGTTCTGGGGGATTGTAAGTCTTTCAGCTGAATAAAACTGATAAGCCAAATAAAGTTGCTTTTGAGGTTAAAGTATATATATATATATATATACAGAGAGAGAGAGAGAGAGAGAGAGAGAGAGATTACTCCTATACATTTTTTTTTTTACATTTTAAACTTTTGAACAAAGATATAACTGTAACAAACAAAAATTAAAACTTACTTGTTGTAAGTTAGCAACCGATTATAATCGATTATCAGTAAGTTGTGTGCAACCGATGATCGATTATGAACTTCTAACCGATTCCCATCACTAATTAACAGTGTGTTTTAATATGTTAATGAGCAAACAGTAAAGAAAGAGTCACACTATCTCAAACATTTTTCAATGTAATATCATACCTTATAAGGTGAGAAAGACTCTCAGAGTAATGTTATATCATATGTGATCAATACAATTATGACTGAGATAAATGTAGTCACACAGGATTTATCTAGAACAAAATGTTATATCATTAAAATCAAAATTTGTAGATATAGAAACATATTTATTCATTCCAAATATAATTGTACTGAGAGATCCATATTATTATCATTCAAATCAAAATTTGTACTGATATAATCACCTGTAAAACATTCTATTCATGATAGCTCTTTAGGTCTGCATCCATAAGAATAATGTCATACCATGTAATCTGAGAAAGATTCTCAGTGTAAAGGTTCAAAATTTGCAGGGAATAAAAATATTATTTTTTTTTATCTTAACCATCACTATTGTGTCACCATCTCTTCACAGTGATAACAAAATCATTCATGGGTACCAGATATATCAATTTTCTGTTCTAGAAAAGTCTATAATATGTAAAACAACTTATTATGTGTATCATAGGACCATGCACAACATCCCCTTCATTTTTTTTTTCTAGGACCTTCACCAATCAATGACAAAGTTCAGATTTGTGTATAGAGGAAAGACTTGGATTTGGAAATAACATCCTGAATGTGGATGGAAATTGGTCTCTGAATTCCAGGCTGCCATTGCAGATTTTTGACACCATCAAATAATAACTATGATCCCTATTTCGAAAGGGAATAAACCACAAACAGTAGGGCCTAAATGGAAACGTGGTAATGGGTGATAGAGAAGACATCAGCGAGATCCCGTTCCCAGTGGAGTGCATACATGCAGACTGTCCCTGTAATTTAATAATGTGACAGAATGGAGAATGATGGGTGGTTCAAATCAATCTTCAACTCCATTCCAAGATGTTGCAAATTTTGTTTGTTGGCTGGTGTATGCACAATGATGATCATTCATTGGTTGCTGCATGCAGGATGAAAAGCCACTGTCAATGATACCTCATGCAGAGTGAGTTATGACTAGTTACTGGTAACTGGTATGTGTTGGTAACTGGTACAGTGCTTGGTAACCTGTGACTGATGTTTATGGCATTCAACAGTGTGTCTTTGGTGACAGTTGTTATGACCAGTATGTAACCTTTGACAAGTACAGAGTTCTCACTAGGATTTTAAAACTAGGAGTCCAGGACTCCTAATTTGGTAAAAATAGGAGCCCCACCAGCAAAAGTTGCAGTCCCACCAGCAAAAGTTGCAGTGCCCAGAAACATTCTGAAGCGACTAAATGGCCATTAAAATGCCCGGAATAAACAAATACAAAACTTTTATCAGTTTTACATGTATTTCTTTGCAATTATTTATTATTCTGTAAAACAGTATGTATTAAAATCTATATCATGTACAAATATATTCTGAACTACAATATAGTTCACTTTCGTCTATGTCGCGTTTCGCAAAATTTTCTGATGCTTGGCTTTGGATCATATTCCTCCACACTAGGTCCCTCTTCTTTGACTCGCATCAATTTTGTTAAGGTCTCGTGTTTTAATCTGGACCTTCCCTTTGTCTTGATTTTGTTCTGCACACTGAAGCCTCTCTCACATGCCACAGATGTCACTGGTGACACCAACAAAATTGCAGCTAGGACTGCAAAATCTGGAAATACATCTCCGTACTCTTGCAGTAGAGTTGTACAGGCTTCTGTCAGTGTGCAGTTCAATGATTTTATTACTACCTTCACTTGGTAGAAATCAGCTTGGGCTCTTTCACCATCAATAACTCCACCCTCACCACCATAAATATTGATCAATTCCTTTAGTTCATTTTCTCCATGATGATCAAGACTGTTGGCATTTTTGGGGACTTTGGATGGATTTAGCACAACTGTTCAGAAGCTGAAGGTTTTTGATTGATTGTTCATCAAACCTCTCATCTAAGTTTTCAACAAGTTTGTCCAGATAGTTGTTTGCATCAATCTGAAACTGCAATCTGAGTTGTTCTCTGTCTGTTACCTTCACCCCATGATATAATGACTTTGATTTTGTGAGTTCATCATACACTTTAGCCAATTCTATCCCATTCTTGGTTTTGAACTGGGTGATTTTCATTTGAGTAGATTCTACCATAATGTTCACAGTCTCAATGTCCACATTGTCTCGTTGAAATACTTGAGATAGCTTTCCTACTACTCCAAGAACGTCTTTAAAGAATCCAGAAACCAGCACAAATGTCACACATTTGACTCTATTTAAAAGTCCCTTTGCCTCAGAAACACCCTTTGCAGCATCATGTTCAAGCGTAGAATACAGCGCTGGGTAACAGTCCACTATTGCTCTCACTGCTGCTTCTAGAGAAAGCCATCGGAAACTTGCTGGTTCTTTCAAAGTTACATATTTTATGTTTTCATTCTCCATAATTTCCACCATGGCTCTCAGTTCATTATATCGTACTGCAGAATTGCTGAAGTACCTATACACCATCTTCAGAGTGTGCTGGTATTCGTTAAACAGTGTAATGTCCCTACATGCATTGCCTGCAGCAAGTTCAAGCTTATGAGCAACAGTGTATCTGCATTAGATGCTTGGAGTGATACTTTTTTAGTATAGCACCAACACCAGTCTACCAGTCATAACAGCTGCACCATCACTAGCTAATGTCATCAGCTTGTTGAGAGGGATTTTCTTTCTCTCAAACAACTTCACTACTTCAGAAACGATTGTTGCAGCTTTTCCATCTATAACACTGATACAATCCACAAAATGAATCACCGACGTATTATTACTACTCAGACACTTCACATAAACATTGAGCTTTTTATGGACAGTCACATCTGTACTTTCATCAATAATAAGTCCCAAAAATTTTGAATTATTCATGTTGGCGTCTACTACTTCTTCTAAAGTAGAGTTTATGGCCTCCAACATGTCCATCTTTATTTCTTCACTTGTGTACAATTTCTTGTGCTCTTGAAGGTCTGGACATTTGTTCTTGATTTGGAGAGCGATCACTTTAATGTGCTGATTCAGTGGCTGACCCTCTTTCACAATGTAATAAAAGGTGTTGAATTGTGCCTCTTTTGTGCTGTCACAATCACCTTCTAACTTCCGTTGCTTCTGATCTTCAACAAGCTAAAATCGTAAATATTAAATTATGTAATTATTTTTTTTAACAATTAATATAAATATTTTATTGGGACCAATATTTAAAAAAAATATAGTATGCTCAATACAACATGATGTTCCTAAGAATATTAATTTTTTGAAAAATAATTTTGCCTATTACATTAATTATTTAGTATATAATATTTGCATAATTTTCAGTTTTTTAAAAATTAATTGTAATGAATAAAAGTAGTCAAAAAATGAATTAATGACTAACTTGACATATTACAAGATCCAGCAATTATTACTTACATTTCAATGAAGTCGAAGGGCATTGGTCATGGTGCGGTTTAAAATGCAAATGCACACATATACCCCTTAAATAACAGTAGTTTTAATACTTGTAATAGTTAGGAAAGCTCGACAGATAGAGACAAAAATATTACTTACATGTTGAACAGTTGCTTTGCGTTGTTTTGCATGATGAGCCTCAGCAGCAAGTAGGTGGTCTCTAGATGTCTCATGCCTAGAAAATGTTGAACTTTGCAAATTTGAAGAACCGGTTGTTGCCATAGAGTTTACTTTCCCACATTCTTTACACCAATGACATATAGCTCTTGTTTGTCCATCATAATAAATTTTGTCAATCCAAGGAAAGTTTTGACTCCAAACACTAAGCCAGGCATCACGTACTTTCTTATATTTGGATAGTGTCGCATCCGAACTATCAGTTCTAGCAACTTTAGCACAGTTCTGAATCTCATTTAAATCTTCATCATTTTTTCGTTTAACCCCAAAATACTTGTCTAGATTTGCAAATGGCATTTAGCAGCAGAATAGGTGAACAGACTAGTTTTTACAAGTGTCGATTTAGCAAACTAAGGCTTCCTCGAAATTGCTTAATAAGCGTCAGTTTAGCAAACTGAGGCTTCCTTGAAAATACTTAATTAAAATTTTCAGTAAAAAAAACATAAAAAAAAGACGCCGACATCTCCGATGTTGTCGTTGTCACCACCTCCGTTGCTGCTTGGAAAATCTTTGATTTTCACTTTCAGTGGAAAATCTTCGATTTTCGTGCTAACCGAATTAGCTATAGATACGGTCTAATCCAATTCGATATCGTGTCTGAGGATCGTGTATACTAATCGTTATAAATCCGTGTTGGGTAGCTCTTGCACCACTAAAGAAATTTTGAAATCGATTATAATCCATATCGGAGCACCACGTTTGCTAAATATTTCGTAATGTATAAGTATCAACGCTGTTAAACACACACAATAGATTAAAGTTATCTCTGATTACTTTTGGTATTTGTGTATAACGTTGGGTTACATATATCACGTCGGAGTTTTTGTGACGTCCTCGGGAAAATATCTTAGCGGGTTTTTTTTGTTGGTCTAACTTTACATCGTCATACACAACGAGATTATTAACGGATCTATTTAAGCCCTCCACGGATGGTGCATCGTTGATATCTGTGATAAATTCAATTACGCTTCCACCGTAAGCTTCTGAAACGGTTTCGTTGTAATCTTTTAACACCTGATAACAATGTTGATCGTCTACGCTCGGAGCGATTAAATATAACTTATCCCAAGTTAGATACTTCATTATCATTGTAAGTAGCAATTGAGTTTTACCACTTCCGGAAGGTCCAATGATGATCATTCTGATAGAGTCTGGTAACATCGGATGATGTTTTACTGATTGTTTTTTCTTTAGCGCTGAGAAATCAATCACTTCCATTAGATATAATATAAATATATTATGGATCTATATTGTGTGAAATGTAGGGCGCGTACTAATACAAATAATCAAGCTGTAATTACTATGAAAAATAATCGAAGTGCACTTTCTGGGAATTGTGTACAATGCGGTACAAAAAAATTTAGATTTCAAAAAAAAAACTTGGAGGAGATATCGCCACTAAGTTAGCTAAACTTCCGGGAACACCGTGGGCAAAGTATCCAGGGGAAAAACATCTTCCCGGGTATAGTTATTGTGGACCGGGAACGCGATTAGATACAAGACATGATAGTGTAAATAATCCTAACCCAGGAGAAAATCCGATAAATGCTATCGATGAAGCATGTCGTGTACACGATATAGCTTACCGGAGCGGTGATTTACAACAACGTGATCTCGCAGATGTAAAATTAATTCATGCGTTGAATGCCATTCCCGAAAACACTAGTGTTTCATTCAAAGAAAAATTGGCTTCGTGGTTGGTAAAATCCGCTATGAAAGGCAAATTGATGTTAGGTGCTGGTAACTAATAATATGGAATCTATTTATTATTCTCCGAGAGGATACTGGAGAGGCAAGGCAGCAATCAGTAAACTCGCTAGCGCCGCAAAGGTAAAAAATACCACTGCAGCTGATTGGTTATCTAAACAGGCTATATGGCAAATTTATCTACCACCGCCTAAACGAATTAACTACTCGCATTTTGATGTTACAGGACCCAATGAAGTTCATCAAGCTGATATACTATTTTTACCACATGACAACGGTTACAAATACGCGTTAACGTTAGTTGATGTTGCGAGTCGATACAAACAAGCAGAACCACTGAAGACAAAATCATCACCTGAAGTAGCTTCTGCATTTGAAAGGATTTATCGACGAGGTCCACTACGCTGGCTAAATCTATTACAAGTTGATCCTGGTAAGGAATTTCAAGGCGCTGTTTTATCAGCAATGAAACATCACAATGTCACCATCAGACGAGGGCATACTGCACTACACCGCGATCAGGCAATTGTGGAACGATTTAATCGGACTCTTGCAGAGCGGTTATTTGGATATCAATACGCAAAAGAATTCATCCAAGAAAAAAGATCTCGTGAATGGGTTAAAAGGTTACCAGGAGTAGTTGCAGCGCTAAATAACGAGATTACTCGAACAATTAACATGAAACCTGTCAACGCGATTAAGAAAGCGTTTATACCAAAAATAGAAATCCAAGGGATTTCACAAAAAGATTTCAAAGAACCAATTCTTGGTAGTAATGTCACTGTTAGGTATTTATACGAACCAGGAGAGCTTGAAGGTGGTAAAAAAAAAAGAGCTACCGATCCTATTTGGAGCGTCACGACGCATAAGATATCCGGTATAACACGATCTACGGGTGGAAACGCAGGCGTTTCAAGACCAGCAATCTATAGACTGGTTTCAACTGCTCCTCAGCGAGGATTTACTCGACAACAACTACAAGTGATCCCCGAGGATACTCAATTACCACCGCGTGGTATTAACTAGCGCCGTTGCGTCTGTTGCACTCAAGACAAGTCAACCTCACATTGTTTCTGACATGACCGAGACTGTTATTTTTTCTGTCTACGGTAAATTGCCAAGGGTCTTTATCCGACCAACTCCAACTCATTATACAATTGCAACTCGCGCAGTGATTATTCTGTTGTTGCTTCAGTTTAATTATTAATTCAGCATCAATGTCAAATTCTCGTTTTTTTTTGTCTTGTTGTTTATAACCATAGAGTTTTTTTCTGATTATATCCTTGACGTTGTCGGTGTTGATAATATCACTTATTGCATTGTCTGTAGAATTTTCAAGGACAATTCTTCGAAGTTGATTTATTCTCCGTGCTCGAGACACTGCAAGATAAACTAAATTCGACCACTCAATGCGATTATCTATTATCCAAATAATTGTGTCTGTGATAGTTAATCCCTGTGAAGAGTGTATTGTTGCTGCATAACCTAACGTCCACGGGGATTTATTAGCACGCAATGCATCTTCGACGACGCTGATATCAACCAGTACAATATCATTTAACACTAAATTCTGCTTTTCACGCTGTCCTGGAATGTCAACGAAAATATTCTGCTTTCGTGTATCCGAGGGTCTATAACACAACGGCACTGGAAGTGTTGCAAATTTACACTTATGCAATTCAAATAACTTCATCTGAAGTGCGTCTCTGACTATTTTTCTACTCGCGATTATCAAATTAGGTCTCCACGTTTCCCAAAAATCATTCATGGGAGTTTCCGAAATTATTTCACGCGTTATTTAACATTGGATTCTAACAGGTTGTAATCTGATTAGTTTCTTGAATTCTCGTAATTGTTCATCAAATGATCTATAGTCGGTATTCATTTCTTCGTAATAGTCTACAAAACCCTTTAGCCATTCATGTGGGGATGCACCGACAAATGGTGGTGGTTGGCCGTGATCACCGCACATGACGACTTTTGTGTTTTTGTTTAACAACCATTCAAGAAATGTCTGTAATACCCTCAACGATACATTGCATATTTCATCCCAGATTATGATTTCAGGAATGAATTTATCGCCCATTCGATCAGGAGTCCATGTATCGCCTTTCCATCGAAAGAAGCTGTGATAAGTACAGGCTTTTACTCCCTCCGCTATCCTATCTCTGGCGAGTTTGTGAGTTGGTGTTAACACAATCATGTTTCACCGATGAAATAATTTAACCACACGAACTGTATTCCCTGCCCCACCACCACCGTTTAAATAAACTGTCTTGTATCTACATATCGGATCAGATACGGGTGGTGCATTAGAAATTCTGATTGAATTTCAATACGGTTACATGAAAGATATTTATCATCCATGGCAACGTCTGCGGATTCACAATATTCATGTAGTGTTTCCTTTTTAAATCGCCAACGTCCCCAATTTTCCTCGGGATCTGTGAATGCCGCTACATCAGATTTGTATTTATTGTGTATATACATCGAATCAGTAGCTACTCTAATCGCGGTATTAGGAAATCTATTTATCATCGAAAATAGATTAATAGAAGCATAGGCTAGCATAGAACTTCTCAAATGTGTGTACTGGGAATTATATCCATCACAGTAGGTAACAACCGTACCTGATTTCTCACCATTGGATAGAAAAACATCCCTACGGGATACAAGTTTTCCTTGTTTCGTTAAATCCGCTACAATAAAATTGTATTCTGCGTCGTCTATGATCAACCTCGAAGAGTATTTTGCATTGTCATATCTTCCACCTTGAGTGAATTTACGAATTATTTTTCGTCCGAAATCTTTGGCTTCTTTGTTTTTAATTTCAAATAACTCCTCAGATGATTTCATGATTTCTTCCTCGCTGAAATCTGGAAAATGCTCTCGGTGTTCGTTAATTATACGATCTATATTGGGGTGTGGTAACCAAACATCCTTCTGCGCGTGATAGCATATAATAGCTTCACCGACAATCAACGATTGTAACATCTCACAATCAATCATATACCGCAATAACACAATTGGCATCCAATGTTTCACAGATAGCTGTCTACCAAGCCAAACATAACTACATGGATGTAACCCTGTAGCGAGTTCAAATGATATCACACGAGCGAATCCGGTTAAATCAAAATCGGGCAATGGCCCATTAATCGCAACACGAGTCATTTCATGCGTGGGGTGTCCAAATCGTTTAAAATACTCAGCGCATTCTCCATACCCGAGAAAACTTCCAGGATAACACGCGGATATATCAATTGAAATCATACCATCACGTGAGTATTTTGTATTCCACAGTCCTCCATGACCAAATTCGACGCAACTCAATTTAACGTCCTCGAGAAAATCACTTCGTGTTGGACGCCATGAGTTTTTTTCTCTTGCGAAGTGAGCTAACACTGATGGAATTGTGAAGCTATCCGCGAGTAGTTTTTCATTGAATGAAATCTCTTTTGAAAATGGAAATTGCAAAGCAAATTCATTAGCGATTTTTCTCATTCTGTTATCTAATTCTTCAACGCGATATAATTCACCATTTGGTCTTACAAATTGATCAAATCCCATTTTAGATTCACTACTAAGTAACCACACTGACATGGGATCATCTTTACACAACGCATGAATAACATCAAATAATTTCTCTTCATAGAAAACATCCCCGGAAAATTCCCCGGGGATATATTTCACGATTCGTTTTCGTGGAAATATTGTTACTGCAGCCGTCCACGCGTGTTTGTTATGATCAATAATTTGTATTGGCGCTCCTCGCGATTGATATTTCGGTTCGAATAATACTTCTCTGGTTATTGTCGTTACTGATATTGGGAATTTTAATAATGCTTCTAATTTAGCTATATCAGAAATCGTTGCACCATGTTGTTTCACTGTCAGTTCCCATTCGGTTATTTTCCTACGTCGCAGATCAGTTAGTTTATTTCCTCGGGATGCATTTGTGAAGTGTTCCATTACCGGTGTTGCTACACAATTCAGTGTTGAATCACCTTGTGATTTCGACGATTGTTTCATAGGAGCTAGTTTTGCAATATCAGGTTTATTATTTAACGGATATATCCCATAAATGATTGCTGTTTATTTCGTTGTCAGTATTAATTGATTTTACGGGTTTGGATTTTTTCGAGTATAGTCCAGTTCTTCCTCGTTTAATATTTTTGCGTTGTGTAACGGCTTCTAAATTATTTAAAAAATTATTAGTCCTAATACCATCAATGTGATCAATAACAAGGTCATCCTTGATCAATCCATTAAATACTTCATAGACGAAACGGTGATTATGATGCATTTTCCATCCAGCAGTAAATATCAAATATCCTTGATTACTCAGAGAACCAACCGACTTCTTGAGTCTACAGTGTCTAACAACACCATCACGAGAAGCTTCATAGTTTGCAATAACAGGATGTCGTTGAAATTCTTGGTTCATTTATATACATAATACGTTATTTGTCTAATTCGTTAATTGGCTGAATTATAATATTGGGAAATCTTTCTATGTAGTCAAGGGCAGTTTTTATGATTTTGCCGTTGACGTTGTCGTTGACAGCGTCAGGATTTTTTAATTTTTTTTTGTCATAATAACGCTTCAACTCTCTATAACGCTTACCACCGCAATTGATACATAACTCCGATTTGCCTTTAACACCTACTCCACAATGGATGCACGGGAGAGGACCTTTTGAACCGTTTCTCACACTTTGCATATGATACCCACAGAATTCATTTCTGCATGATTTGTTACACGGAGTCTTTGATCCAATCATAAGCCATCTGCAATGATTCATTATAATAATATGTCCTCTCAAAGCAGTATTATCTAATCAAGCGCATTCAAAACTTTATCCGTGAGAGTTTAGTTTATCATGAAGATGTTAGTGTGTTTGTAACCATTATGCACAATCGTAGAAGATGTTAGAAAACAATTAGGTGCTGAGTATGAACAAAGGAAAATTATTAATTCCAAGGTGAAACAGATAAAAACTCTAATCGAGCAAACTGAGTCCTACCCCTAGAGAGCCTCTTGTATAACCTCGTGTACAGGTAATGTATCACTACCTGTTTGAAGCGCGATTACTCAACTAGAACAAGTTTGTAACGAGGAAGTAAAATTGTGTGTGTGAATACCCCGTAGATCAACAACAGGGAAGTATATAATGGGTTGGTGTAATTTTTAGTGATTTCTTTTTTTTTCTCTCGTGAAATTCCAAATACTATGGATTTCCATGAAAATTCTTTCAAAAATCGAAGATTTTTCATTTGAAATTGCCTTGAAAAATCAAAGAATTTTCCATTTACGATTTCAATATCTCTTTGAGATCTTGCACAGATAAACATGAATGGGCGTATTGCATTATTTGATCACGGGTTAATCTCACTGCGGTTATAACGTTTTGCTGAAGATTTAACATTTGATAATCAGTCAATAAAAACTTCTCCTGAAAATATAAGGATTTTTCGCCTAGGTTATCTATGATTATGTCTACGTAGAATTCACTTGTTGTCACTGTACTAAATATCTCTGAAAGCTTGTTCAAGAAGGTCTTTGTCATGGATAGATACTAGCGTGTGTTGATACATTATTGATATTCTTGCTGAAAATCTAAAAGTGAAATTGCAATTTCCATTGCAAAGTGAAAATTCGAAGAATTTTACGATGAAAATCGTTCACGATTTCACATCTAGCATTATTTGTAGTGTTTCCCCGCGAAGGTCAATCAAGTTGAAATCCTGGTCGGTTATTGAAAAATTCATCTTGGTTATGAACGGATTAATGGGCTCTAAGTAAGTCAAATTAGGTCGATTTTTCACTATGAGACTTCCTGGGGAAACGTCTGGGGAAAATGTATACATGATATATCCTTGATTGGCTCTGTTTGATTTTGAAACGTCAACTGAGAAACTTCCCAAAACACCATCACAGATAACATGTATCGCAATGACAGATGATATATCAACGTTGCCGGGAGATCTGTTTGTTGTTGCGGTACACTGAATTCGTTGATGTTAAAATTTCATTTGGTGGATTTATTTTAAACCATAACGCATGAATCTGCAGAAAGAATTCATCGATGACTTTATTCACTGATGCTTTCATCTCTGGTACATCATACCCCAGGAATTTAACGAAGGCTAAATTGTCATTGGTGCGTGAAAACACCCTTCGGAATTTTTCTTTGTTTGGTGATTTATCTTCGTAGACCAACGAGAGTAATCAATCATTGAGGAAATTCATATCAGTGATAATTTGATTTAATTGTTGTTGTTGTTGTTTGATTGTACCACGCTGAGTTGTTAGATCTAGCAATAGAGATCGTTGTAGATAATCTCGCAATTGTCCTAATTTCATCTGGAACATTTCTTTCATCGCGTTGAAAATCCCAGTAAGCGATTTCTCTGAGATCACAATTACACCTTGGTCAACAAGAGCAAATCGCCATATTATTCTACCATACTCGTTGTATTCGTATTTTCTAAGTATATCAGTTTCTGTTCCGTCGTAGACATCATATGAATATTTTTGATAAATATCTTGAGGTCGTAGAAAACTAACATCGAAGTTGTAATTGAACTTTGGATCTGTTGTGGGTAAATCATCAGTGAAAAAATCTGGTTTTTTAGGTTCTGGTGACGCATAATTAACCGCAGGAAGACTATCCAACCAACCTTGACGAACAAGTGGAAAGAATTTATCGATGGTATCGCCGAGTTTTTGACGCATCCATGGTACGTTATATCCTGGAAACTTAAACGTGGGAAGGTCTTCGACGCGGATTTTATGTCTTTCTGCAAATTTTGTTTTTATTAAAAGATCACCATTAATGATATTTTTAATTATCTCTGTATCAAATCTTTCCATGTCAGAGATAATTTGATTATATACTTCCACGTATTTGATAATTTCATCTCGGTTAGGTGGAATTACACTAATTTCTTTTATAATATATCCTAAAAATCTATTAAAATCTTTGTTCATATCTGCGAAAGCTTCAGTAATTCTTAAGTCATCAGTAGAGGTAGGATAAGGGAGGGCATGTATCAGATAAGTATATGTTAACTTAGGAATACTACCAACATCAACAGCATTAAACCCGTGATAATCCTCCTTCGTGGAAATAGAATCTGATTTCAATGGTTCTCGTGGTAGATCTTTTATATCAACGGTGCCTGGAATAAATTCAGGATATCCCAGTAGAGTTCTAATTGAGCTGTTGTATATGTCTACGGAGTAATCCGGTGAATTTACTTCGATGACCGTTGAAAGTAATGGCTCATGTCCGAGAATCTCAATGGGCGATTTATCAGGTCCATCTTTGACTTCGATGATATTTGGTCCTGTTATCGCCTCGATGGATTCTATGATTGCGTCATTGATATCTTCGATATCGTATGCACCAGTTGGTAGATGTATCGTATGTGTTTCTGGTTCGGATTTTGTTCCATCTGGGTTAGTTTTCTATACGCGAATGCAAAACTGTAATTGGGGGGTTTACCATTGAACGGTTCTGATCTTACATTTGGCAAACTGTAATAACATCTTAATTGTGTTAGCACTATTGCAGATACTGCCAATGGAGGATTAAATTCAACGCTGAATTCTGGTGTTTTCGTTACCAGCGAGATTAATTTTGTTTTTATCATTGCGGTATTTGTTGCTATTTGTTGAAGGATTTCTTGTGACATTGTTATTGTAATTATCATGCTCCAATTTTGAAATAGTTGAATCATACAACCGGACCATCTTCGAGAATTCCTCGTCGGATATTATTTGATCATCAATCGACGACGAAATCAACATTGATAATTCCGAATATGCATTTGACACGGTAATAAGTCTAACAGCGTAATCGTGTAACTTCTGTTGAGAACATGAAGATATTTCTTTTTTTATCCCGGTGAATAATCCGGCTATTGTTGCCGCCGCGGAAATTACAATAGGAACAACAACCGAAGCTATCATAGTCACCGAGGATAATATTATTCCAGTGCCGGCAATTACGCCTGATACCGAGTAAACAGATATGTCAATGGCGGTGATTCTTCGTTGATATTTTTTCTTTTTTACAGTATATTCTTCAATCAACGTTTGTAATTTATGTTGAAATTCTTTTACGGTGTTATATCGATATTGTGATGATATCGGATTTTCCATTTTATTTATTTAACGTGTTGATGATTTCAATTTAGTTGTCTATTTAAATCAACTACGAATTCCACATACCATGTCATCGAAACACTAGCTAGGTTGTTGTCGTTTGATGTAATCGTGAATTTTTCCTTCATATCCTTGTCGATGATCGTTGATATCGTATTGTTTACCCCGGTTGAACTCGATGATGATATCGTGAACAACGTTGGTGTCACTAACATTAATCGATAAATTCCCTTTACGGTTGCAGTAATATTTAATATGTTACTTGTAGGTGTCCACGTATATGATCCCCATTGAATCGTGTATACTATGTTGATAGTTTTCTCATGACGAATTTTTACTTTTTCAACTGTTGCCCTCATCCTTGTTCCATCCGCTACGATCATTAGTGGTCGTTTTAAGCTCATCGATGGATTTTTTAATAACCACGATTGAATCTGAAATTGATCTCTCTTCGCGAATAACACCTAACTGGGAATTAATCGCGGTTATTTCATTGAGTTTTGTAATAATATTTGCAAGAGTTGTTTTAATATCATCTGGTTTTGCATCCTTTCCGAAGAACTTGTCGATAGCGTCATCGGTTTTTCTAAAATTTCTTCTTAAAGTAGTAAATTGATCAACATGAGAATCAAAATCAGTTCGTAATTTTGGTAAATTATCAACGGTTGCTTTTATTTGTGCGATATGTAAATCAGGGTATGCACGCGGAAATTATTTATGGGAGTTTTAATGGCATCAGTGATATCTTGTTGGAACTGATTAAACTTGGTTATATGATCGTTATAATCGTCACGTAGTTTTTTCATATTATTGGCGGAGTCTCCAGTAGTGACTTTAACGTCATCGATGGTTTTTTGTAATCCTGTTATATCCTTTATTTGATCATATAATTTTTTTAATTCATCTAAGTTTGCTATCGATGAGATAGCTTTGTTGATTATTTTTTTTACTTGTCCGATAGTAACTGTTTCTGCAGAAGGACGCGGTACTGATCTTCCAAAAATATCTGCCATGTTATATATACACATTTTTCTTTGTTAAAATCATTCTTTGAAATTCTTCGAATTTCCAGTTGCAAGCAATTTATGATTTTTCATCATCGTGTATTCATGGATGGCCTTGTGAGGTAATTTAGAACTCGTTGAAATAGCCATCAACGCGTTAAGAGTTTCTTGCCCACATATCGGAGGATCTGTTAATGTCTGCGTGGGCAACGTTGAATACCAAATTGGGATTTTCGATGAAATCATCGAAGCATATTTGGCAAATTCAATCGGAGGTGGTAATCCATATGAGTCAAAATAAATAATACAACGTGGATATATCGCGTAACAAACCCAGTGAGTTCCAGGTCCAGTGTTATCATCAAGATTAATTATGCCAGTTTCTGGTATTTGTGGTTTTGCTGGTAATTGATCTTTCATGAATACACCTCTGAAATGCTTTATTGGTAGTTTTTTTACAGCTTCAAGTAAATCAAAATTTGACATGGGAAAATCCTTCGTGAAAATCTCCCTGAGATTTTTCATAGGAAATCCGTGGGATTTCATTAACTGGTTTTGTAATATCTTGTGAATCGACTTCCTGGTAGTCAAAATCCTTTTCCCTTTTTCTTTCTTTTGGATTTTCTGTTTAGACCTTTACCAAGTACTTTATTGACAACATTAGAAGCAAGTGCTCCAGCTGCCCAGTTCCCAACGCTCCAAGAATTGCCGGAGCCGCTGACGCAATCAATCCTGGAATTGCAGCTAACAGTGGAAATATTCCTCCGGTTTTAATCATATCTTTGATAGCCGCTTGTGAAAAAGTCAATCTGACTCCTGTGTTACCCTTTAACGCGCTATTGAAATGACCAAGTTGAGTTTTCGTCAACGATAACTTATTTGATCCACCTGTCATCTGTTGTTTTTTAGTGCTATTGTTGTGCCACACAACGTAGAATTTTTCGATTGAAGTTTATTTACCTGACCAGGTGTCAGGGTGACATTAACATAATTGTACGACATTTTATATAACACCAATTGATTCAATTACATATTTTTGAAAATCTTACATATTTTCCACTGGTGCATCAATAACTCGCATTTTTCCACCACCACCTTCAAGTATCATATTTTTATCACTGAGAATAACAGCAACCGCCCTAAATCCTCCAAGAGCATCACCGATACGAGCTTGAAATTTTACATCAACGGTTGAATGTTTGGATAGAAACAACGAAAAGTAATAAATCGGATACAATTCTTTAAAGTCAAATTGTGATATTTGAAGTCCAGTATCGATGTTTTGATCACGACCCATAAACGACCATAATCGATGATAAACTCGTCCTATTTGATTGTTATCGTAATCGATAATAAGATTTTCTGCGGGTTCTTGTTGATTAGTTATTCGCAATGATACTTCACTGACATCACAACGATCAAATATCATATGGGATCGTAATTGTAGACTATCATTTGCAACAGTAGATATTTTTTGAGTTCTGTTCACGCTCTGCAACACAACCAAGACATGTCTTGGCGCGGAATTAGTCTTCGTCAACGCAAGTTGCCAAGTAAAAACTCCAGTACCTGTACTAGATGTAGTAGCCGTGGTGACCTCACACCAACTCAACATTGACTTTCCTCCTTGGTCCATAAACGATAACAATTGAGTTTCAACGGTCAACGATGGAGTCATTATTGGCATCCACAACGCCACCTTTGTCAATGTTACAGCACCATCTTGTACAGGATCAGGACCATGCCAAAGAGCATAATCATCAGTTGATCTTCATGTGAGAGTTACAGTATGACTAGCACCAAAGATCACTCGCCGGACATCTCGGCAAAATCCAAATATATGCGACAACGGAATCGTACATGAAAATCTACCATTGTCGTCAATGTTCTTTTTTCGTGCTGCAAATCCTGCGTTGTAATTAGAATTATCACCCACAACTACAGGTTCACTTTTAGAACCATCAGCGAAGGCAGTATTATCTAGCTTATTTGGTGTTCTTGTAGTAAATTGTCGATGATCAGCGTGATTGGTAGTATCCTTCGCAAACATCATTGAATGACCAGCAAATTTAATAAAGTCATCAGAGTATCTAGCTAAACCTATAACTGTAGTTGCGAGATCAACATCGTTATCGATGGATTCAATTCTGCTAGAATTAATTGAATACTGGGCGTTGTTAAATAGCGCCATTATATCGTTGTTGACAAATCCAATCGGGATATTTTTGAGATTATCACCAGCTGCAAACTCAATATTATTCTCTTTCTTTCGCAGTTGTCCTTCTATTTCTATGTATGCTTCAGATGGTAAGAAGTATTTAGATGTGTCATCGAATTTAAGGTCAATTCGTGATTTTACATTTGGATCCTGTGCTTGATATGAAAAATACTGATAATCTCGTACAGAGTTATTTCTTCCTACTGGGTCATTTACTTTAAAAGCATCATCGATCTCATCCCGGAATATTTTATATTAACGTAGTTGATCTAAATGTTTAACCGTTTCAAACCGGAGCCAGCAATTAATCTCAACCTTGCCTTTGCCATTTTATTAATCGCACTACCTATTTTAGGTGGCATTTGTTCCGTAGACTGTAATTGAAAATTTCTTAGATTTTTCCCTTTACCTCTCGCCAACAACATAAGTTTTTCTTTTGCATCACCTAACATATCAAATGCTTTATTACCAATAACTGTACCAGCTCTATCACCGAAAACCCCAATAGCTTTTGACGCTATTTCCTTACCAACAGGTAAAATCTTTGGAGCAATTCTAGTAAATAATCCAGTGACAATATCACCAAGTCCATTTCCATATGTAAGTTTATAAACCGGCAATCTTGAATTTACAACGTAAACAGGTCTTGCTCTGTTCATACTACGATGTACTATCATTTTATTTAAATGCTATATATCTAATCGTGAAATTCTTCAATCACTGTAATAATCATCAGTAAGTTCATCGATGAAACTGCGATAGTCTGATATCCATTACACGTCCTTGAAATAACCGTTGACAGATTTCAGTCGCTTCGTTAATTATCTCCGGGGAATTATTTCCAGCTCACACTCCTCCAATGAGAACTTCTAACCGTGATATATCATCAAGAACACTTCTTGAACAGGGTATATTACCACCGCGATATCCCTCACCGGATTTTTCTTCTTCAGGTTCTTCTCGTTGAAAATCCAAAGGATTTTTCAGAGGATCTTCCATACCAGGTTCTTCTTGTTTTCGTGGTCGTCCTCGTCCTTGTGGAGTTGATTTTATACGTTTTCGTTCTTCTGCTCGTTCTTGTTTTAATCTTTCTCGTTCCTCTTTCTCTCGTTGTTTTTGTTCGGTTTTTAGTCGTTGTTGTTCAGTTACTAATAAACCCCTTTTTTCCTGATTTTCGAGATATTTTTTGTTCAACAGCAGTTACATCCGCCTGATACGTGGGATCATCATTATCAATTTGTGGTAGTTGATTTTTAATTTTATAAACTGCCTTAGAAAAATCCTCTACGTTTTTGATATAACCTCTATGTGTAGGTTTTACAAATTTTTCTTTTTGATAATATCCCAACGCAGCAAAGCCCACTAAATCATGTATATCATTCTTATCGATATATGATAAAATCTCCTCGGTAAATCTATCTCGTAATTCTTGAACTTTAATTTCAGCACTTTTTTTAGGTTTTACCACAGGTTCAACCACTGGTATAGATTCTTTTATCGCGGTTACAACCTTTCCAGTTGCCTCAGTTATAGGCTTAAATAACTCTTTAGTTTCAGTGGTAAAATCAGCTTTTGCTTGTTGCTGTGCTTGTAAATTATCTCTGAAAGAATCTCTCACCGGGAGACATTTCTTAATTGCAGCTAATCGTTCTCGAGTTAATCTAGTTATTTGTGCTTCTCCGATATTTGTCATTTATATAAATCGATTAAAGATTTTCAATTTCTAATTCATCATCGTATAGCTAATTCGGTTAGCCCGAAAATCGAAGATTTTCCACTGAAAGTGAAAATCAAAGATTTTCCAAGCAGCAACGGAGGTGGTGACAACGACAACATCGAAGATGTCGGCATTGTTTTTTTATTATCTTTTTTACTGAAAATTTTAATTAAGTATTTTCAAGGAAGCCTCAGTTTGCTAAACTGACGCTTATTAAGCAATTTCGAGGAAGCCTTAGTTTGCTAAATCGACACTTGTAAAAACTAGTCTGTTCACCTATTCTGCTGCTCATTTTGTTCAAGTCTCGATGTGTCTTGGTTTTGAGTTCGCATGCAATATTTATACAGCTACAATCGGAAATGAAATCAATTACAGGATCACGGGGCTTCGCTGATGTAGCAAACTGCAATTCTGTTTTCCGTTTTGGTGACAAAATATACCATCTGGTGATATTTGTGGTGACACCAATTTTGGCTGATAAAAACAGTATATACAGTCTTGCGTTTGGAGTAGAGAAAATCAAAGGCACCATGACAGGAAACAATGTACTGGAATATATTGTTAAAATAACAAGTCCTTGTCTCATACTGACAAACCACCCTAACAGTGCACTGTTATATCATTTTCTACGTCCCGGACCAAAAGTTTGCGTCCAAATACGCGTTTCCGAGATCTCTGAAGTAGTATCATGACTGGTGACTTCTAGTCAGAACACATTGATTAGTGTCTACCCTATTAACGCAGTGATGTTACAAATCAGTGAGAGAAACAGTCCCAAAATCTAAGAGATGAAAACTGTCACATGGCCCAATGCTGGTTGCCACAGAAGGGTTTCTTGTAACTGAAGAACCTATCCCCTGAAAGGGAAATGAGTTAAATATCTCTCTAACAGATTGGGGATTGCACCATCCTTTCAAAAAACGTGTTTTCCATTTTTTTGGTAAAACTGCTGTCTCTCGTTTCTGTAGTCAAATGAGGGCATACTTGTTCCCAGCTTTTAGATGATGGTCTTTAACAAATGCTATTGACCTCTTCCTAGAAAACATGCTCATGCACAGTGCTAAACCACTTTTTTTTTATAGAAAATTCTGGTAGTTTCCAAGTATACTTTACAACAATACTATATTTATCTCAGGCATAACCACTGCCTATCCATAAAAATTTAACAAATTACACATCCATTGCAACATTTGCTGCAGTGCAACATTTTCTTTGTACACCTCAACCAGTGAACTCATTAACCTCTGGATATAACTTCACATCCAAAATATATGTTTCCAAAAGATTTTCATTTATCTGGATTCATAGGTTTCTAAAGGCATTGTCTTTGTATAGCTTTTTTGTTCACACATGAGCAGATAGGTAAAAGTGTAACTACTTTTTTCCATTGTTTTAGCATATTAGACTCCAGATATTTGTGTCCCTGCCACTTTTCACTCCAAATCTAAAACTTATCTGACTTTTACATGTCTGAATGTAGTTCAGAATGGTTTTCTTTTTGGCATCAGGCAAAAAGTGTCATGTCCATACACAAATTCTGGATCCAAATCACAGTAATTTTTTACCATAAAAATATCAGGTCTCAAACGTCTTTGTCTGGCTGTGATTTGTTATGCAATTGGAAAGTCAACATTATTTGGTATCAATGTTGTGCTACGTGTGTCTAATTTTCTAGAATACCACCCACTTTGATGTATTGTAAATGATGCTGATGGTACAGAGCATGGCAATTGGGGGAAATCCTCATGACATATAAATGTGATACACTGGATTAATCAATTAACTGGTTACATAAATTTGCCTTGTACATCATGGTTTTTATGACAGTACGTAAATAAGAAGGAAATATAAAATCTATGTATAGGTCATTTAATTTTAAGACTAGTTGTTAAAGTATTAATCATATCTGGTATAACAAGATTTTGAATCTATTGTACAGATACAATCCATTACAAGTCTGGTATAACAAGATGTTGTATCTCTCTTGTATAAATACAACCCTTTACAAGACTGGTATAACAAGATGTTGAATAACTCGTATAGATACAATCCATTACAAGTCTGGTGTACAAAGAGATATAATCTCTTGTTACACACAGTAATACAATCAATTACCAGTCTAGTATATCAAGATATTGAATATATTGTATAGGTACAATTCATTACCAGTCTGGTATTACAAGATTTTGTATATCTCTTGTAGAGATATACTCCATTACAAGTCTATAATCCATTTAAATGTTCTTTTTTTCACAAGGAATTGAAACAGCAGAATATGAAGCATTCAGCAGAAAACAATAGGCCCAAGTGGGTCTGAAATTGCTTACCTGGCTCTCAGTCTTCAGATATATTTGATAACATATCAATATAATCTGTAAAACATTTAAATGCCTTTAAAACCAGGGTGCCTTTTGTCAAACCTGGTATCATTCTACTTACTATAGCAACTATTGTAAGAAGTTGTTAAAAACTTTATTTGAATATTCTGTGAAATTGAGTATTACATTTGTATTATTTATACAAAACATACTTACTCTCAATGTTGGCTTCAATTGCTCCAGTGATTTTTAATTTGAGAAAAGCACATGGTGAGGGAGGACAGATGGCACATATGCAAATACAAGACATGACCCTTCCATTAATTCAATCATAAATACAGGTCAATACATGACCCTTACATGAGTTCAGTCATATACGCAAGTTAAATACATGACCCCTCTATGAATTCAATCATAAATGCAAGTTCGATACATGACCATTCCATGAGTTCAGTCATAAATGCATGTTCGAGACATAATACTTACATGAGTTCAGTCATAAATGCAAGTTCGATACATGACCATTCCATGAGTTCAGTCATAAATGCATGTTCGAGACATAATACTTACATGAGTTCAGTCATAAATGCAAGTTCGATACATGACACTACCATGGGTTCAGTCATATATGCATGTTCAATAGTTGACAATTCCATGAGTTCAGTCAAAAATGCAAGTTCCATATAGGACCCTTCCATGAGTTCTCTCAAAAATGGAAGATTGATACATGACCCATACATGAGTTTAGTCATAAATGCAAGATTGATACATGCCCCTTCTAGCCTTCAATGAGTTCATTGATAAATGCAAGTTCAACACATGACCCTTTGATGCATTCAGTCATATGGGCAAGTTTGACACATGACCTTCCATGAGTTCAGTCATAAATGCAAGTTCAATTCTTGACCCTTCCTTGAGTTCAGTTAACTGTAAGAGCAGTTGAGCTCCAAAACAAAATGAAGTTTGTCACCCAACAGGTGAAAGATTATTGTGAATGGAGTCTCCCAAATCAGTGCATAGGTAAAGCATATAATAAGATAAACATATACTTACATCCTGCATCAGATGGTTCCTGAAAAGTAAATACCATATTACAGTGTATCATTCACTCTTAATATTAATTTGTGTTATTTACATGCTATTATATATGAAATTGTGCGTACATATGTTGAAGGTCTTAAATGTATACATCATGTTTTGTATGCTTTCAGAGCATTTGAACTCTAGTTTTACTGTAACACGTATTCTCCACATAATTGTAACTTTAGTATTACTGAAAAACATGCATGATCCACAAGCATTTAAACTTTAGTTTTACTTTTACATGTGTTATCCATAATCATTTAAACTTTAGTTTTACTGTAAGATGTGTTATCCACAAGCATTTAGACTTTAGTTTTATTGTAACACATGTTATCCATAATCATTTAAACTTTATTGTAACACATGTGTTATGCACAATTGTTTTAACTTAGTATTAATGTAACACATGTGTTATCCAAAAGCATTTAAACTTTGGTTTTACTGTAACAAGTGTGTTATCCACAAACATTTAAACATTAGTTTTATTTCAACACATGTGTTTGCCACAATACCTTTAAACTTTAGTTTTACTTTAATGCATATGTTATCCATAAGCATTTAAACCTTAGTATTACTGTAACTCCAAAGGAACATATTTGTGCATTATCCACAAGCATTTAAACTTTTGTTTTTCTCTAACTCATGTGCTATGCACAAGGATTTAAACTTTAGTTTTACTGTAACACATGTGTTATGCACAAGCATTTTAACTTTAATATAACTGTAACACATGTATTATCCACAAGCATTTAAATTAAATGTTTTACTGTAACACGTGTTTACCACAAACGTTTCAACTTTAGTTTAACTCTAACTCATGTGCTATCCACAAGGATTTAAACTTTAGTTTTACTGTAGCACGTGTTTACCACAAGTATTTAAACTTTAACACATGTGTTATCCATAAGCATTTAAATTTTAGTTTTACTGTAACTCCTAAGGAACGTGTGTGCATCATCCACAAGCATTTAAACTTTACTGTAACGCATGTGTTATGCACAAGTATTAACTTTAGTATTAATGTAACACATGTGTTATCCACAAGCATTTCTACTTTAGTTTTACTCTTACACATGTGTTATCCACAAGCATTTAAACTTTAGTTGTACTGTAAGTCATTTGTTATCCAAAAGGATTTAAACTTTACTTTTACTGTAACACATACATCATCCGCAAGCATTAAACTTTATTTGTACTGTAACTCCAAAGGAACTTATCTGTTCTGACTTACCTCTTCCTGAAACCAGAACTTGAGTACATCTTGGGACCTAATCACATGAACGTCATGAAAATGGCATGGAACATCCACATTCCCTTGAAGATCTGCAAGAGGGATCAGGCAGTCTACTCTGTACCCAACAGATTTTGGACACTGTACAGACATCTCAAATTTCAGACTATGTCCCAGGTAACCAATAATATTGGTGAGAGTCTTGGTGATGAACTCTTGAACTTTAATACACAGTTTAGAAGATGGTGTCATCTCATTGGTTCCGAATCTGATAACTTGTACAAATATGATGTATTCCCTGAATAACACAGTTAGTCTGTGATGAAGATCAAGGCTGAAGATACAACAGCCACAGAAGATCTGATTTTCTAACTTTGTTTGGGCAATGGGCCACTGAGACACACAGGTGGCAAGCAGGCGATGGAAGATAGGAGAAGGCAGAAATTTTTCCACAAAATTGTAACATAGGACTGAGAAGCTGCTCTTCATTTCTGGATCTGGCTTAGGAAACATGACGTTTTCTGGTGTCTTTTCTTTAAGCATACAGGGGGCAAGGAAATAGTCCATCTAAAATATAAATAATGATTGTCCCAAAATAGCTCATGTTCTACTAAACAAACATTCAAGGAATCCAACATAAAATCCTTACTACATTTCACTGCTTAGTTTTGAAACATTCTTTGATATTCTTGGATTATCTAAGTCCAAATAAATATACATTAAGTCGGAGTAGCAAGGATAAAACGTTCAACATGGCCACTATAGTTTTCGTATTAGATGCAATATTGATACCCTTTTTGTTTAGGACTCTTGGTGAAGATCTTGTGTAAACATGTTCATCCATTCAAGACGAATTGCATGACGGCCACCATGTCCAATTTGCATATTGTTCATGCAGGACCAACCATAATTGGGTTGTATGGGTATTCAAATTACATGCAAATCATTTAAGTACTTTAGAAGGATGAGTGAAATCAAACTATTGTAACCGATCGATGGCAGATAAAACCTAACAAATAATTTGAAATTGTCAAAACCATCGATCAGATCAACCAAAACTAACATGAGTAAAGATAAAACTTCTAAGGCATGTATAAGAATAATCTAGACAAACCTGACATGATGTATAGCTATAGAATAATCTAGACAAACCTGACATGATTTATAGCTATAGAATAATCTAGACAAACCAGACATGATTTATAGCCATAGAATAATCTAGACAAACCTGACATGATTTATAGCTATTGAATAATCTAGACAAACTTTACATGATGTACAGCTATAGAATAATCTAGACAAACCTTACAGATTTATAGCTAGAGAATTATCTAGACAAACCTGACATGATGTATAGCTATAGAATAATCTAGACAAACCTGACATGATGTATAGCTATAGAATAATCTAGACAAACCTGACATAATGTATAGCTATAAAATAATCTAGACAAACCTGACATGATGTATAGCGATAAAATAATCTAGACAAACCTGGCATGATGTACAGCTATAGAATAATCTAGACAAACCTTACAGATTTATAGCTATAGAATTATCTAGACAAACCTGACATGATGTATAGCGATAAAATAATCTAGACAAACCTGACATGATGTATAGCGATAAAATAATCTAGACAAACCTGGCATGATGTACAGCTATAGAATAATCTAGACAAACCTGGCATGATGTACAGCTATAGAATAATCTAGACAATCCTGACATGATGTATAGCTATAGAATAATCTAGACAAACCTGACATGATTTATAGCTATAGAATAATCTAGACAAACCTGACATGATTTATAGCTATAGAATAATCTAGACAAATTTTACATGATGTACAGCTATAGAATAATCTAGACAAACCTGACATGATTTATAGCTATAGAATAATCTAGACAAACCTGGCATGATTTATAGCTAGAATTTGTTAATTAAAGATGAGTTGTTGTTTCTGTAGGGTTTATTGACATTTTACATGAATCAATGTTGATATTATTAACCACATTTATGTGCCCCTACCAGTAATGATGCACTTGTGCCATGTATTGTGATATATATATATATATATATATATATATATATATATATATATATATATATATATATATATATATATGGAGGTACATAACAAAGCATTCCAGTAGGCTCCTGTGGGTTTGAGGTTCATACAGGGATATATGGATATATATATATATATATATATATATATATATATATATATATATTTCTCCATCAGTAAGGCATACTGGCTGCAGTGTATAGCCTATTGTGTGCTGAAATATATATATATATATAGATAAATATATATAAAATATATATATATATATATATATATATATATATATATATATATATATATATATATATATATATATATATATATATATTCCATCTTAAAATGTATGACAAATTAGTATGTTGGGCCAATAATCAATTATCAGTCTGTAAAATGGACCCAGCTAAGGCAGACCCCTGATTGGCAAACCAATTAAGATCATACATTAGGGATTTTGACCAAATATATGTACAACGTTTGCCCATCTTCTTAAGAATTTCACTTGTCTATCTTTCAGTTATCTATGTTAGGAATTTACTTGTCTGTCTTAAGAACTTTAAATGTTTGTCTATAAAGAGATATTCTCGTGTCTATCTTAAGAATTTCACTTCTCTAGCTTAAGAACTTCTCTTGTCTATCGTAAGAATTTCACATATCTATCTTAACTTCAAATGTCTATATTTAAAATTTCACTTGTCAAAATAATTTCACTTGTCTATCCTAAGAATTTCAAATGTCTGTCTATCTAGAGAATTGCGCTGGTCTATCTTAAAATTTTACTTATCTTAAGAGTTTCAATTGCCTGTCTATTTTAGGACTTTCAAATGTATGTCTAACTTGAGAATTTGTTGTCTATCTTTAGAATTTCACTTGTCTATCTGAAGAATTTCACTTGTCTATCTTAACACATTTAAATGTAAGTCTATCTAGAGATATTCACTTGCCTATTTTAAGAATTTCACTTTGTCTATCTTAAGAAATTCAAATGCCTGTCTATCTTAAGACTTTCAAATGTATGCCTAACTTGAGAATTTCACCTGCTTGTTTTGAGAATTTCTCTTGTCTATTTTAAGAATTTCTCATGTCTATCTATCTATCTTGAGAATTTCAAAAGTCTTGTTAATTTCGCTTGTCTGTCTATCTAAGAGTATCACCTGTCTATCTTAAGAATTTAACTCATCGGTCTATCTTTAAGAGTTTCACCTGTCTCTGTCCAAGCAAGAACTGGAGCAACGTTTGTGTTAAAGTTTTGTTGTTGTTGAAAAGATGTGATTTTTTTAGAGTTGAAGTATCTACTCTCCAACGGACAACTAGAATGCAACTGGAATGTATTACATCATCAATTTAAAATAAAACTCTACTGTATTAAGAAGTCAATCTTGTATTGGTCATACTTACAGATTAAAGCATAGCACCTCAGTCATCTATTTCCACAGTCTACATAACCGCCACAGATTGACTTAAAACTACTTTATTAGTTTCTATATTTGGAATAGATATAACTTAAATGTAAACTGTCACCAAAAGAGCACAGCCTAATGTAAGCACTTTTTAATGACACCTATAGTACTTGATAGATCGATGGATGGACCGGCATCATCAGTCCATTAGCCACAGCTAAACTGTAATTAAACAAACAATGCATTCCTTGCTATTTTGGGAGTTCTTGAAAACAAAGATCGTTGGATGTACTTGTACATAAATATAAACTGAGAAAAAAATCTTATCTCCAAATCAAAGGGTTTGTCTCCTGGGACTTGTTGTTGTTGTTAGGTTTAACACCATTTTTCAGCATACGGTAGGCTATACATGGCGGCCAGTATTGTTGGTGGAGGAAGAACCCGAAAACCCCCTCGGGAAGAACCACCGACCCACAAGAAGCTACTGGAAAGCTTTCTAACATAACTACATTAGCAGAATCTTAGACTCAAACCCACGCAGACAGGTGAGATGGTAGTGGTCCATAATAGAAAGCACTTTAGACCACTTGGCCATTCGGGGCCCCTTGACTCCTGGGGCAGCTTTGTTCCTATAATTGATTGACAGGAAAATTGTTTTGGGGAACATTTTCTTCTAGGGGGATAGTTTTTGTTAGTAGTCTCAGGGGTTATCCATGATTTAAAGTAGTAATGGAAAAGGCAGAATAATTGTTTCCAATGCAATGTTATGTGATGATAGGACATATCATAGAAGAAGAAAAGACAAAATCCAGACCGTAGAGTCAACTAACCTTGATTTCAGACCCATCTTCACTGAAACATCTTGGCCTGGCAATGATGTTAAGATGTTCCATGAGTAGCAAAATATGTTCTTTGTTGTCATGGAGATCTGGGTATTTTTCCTTTGTCCAAATAGCATCTTAAAGTGAAAAGAGAATAAGTATTAAATTAGAGTCTTTATTTTTCACATAACTGCATTTTGAGAGAATTGTGAAAAAATATAATCCTTCACAATTATTTTAAAAAGCTAATTCTTTCCATGTAATTATATTATATTTTAAGAATATGTTTGAAAAATGTTGACCCAAAAAATCATTCTCTTAAATTCATTTTTTTGTGTTAACAATTTCCATAATGGGAAAACATTGTTCATGCAAGATTTGTCCAGTCTGACGACCATCCTCAACGTTTGTCTATTAGAGTATCTTCATTCTTTTCAAGTACATTAACCAATCAAGGGCATCAGAAATATGTATGAGAAGGATTTTCAATAGTGATGGGAATGTATTACATATGGGTGAAGAGATTGATTGATCAATCAATTCATCATTACTTTTTTTCATCTATCTGTTTTGATACAAGTTGGGAAGAATCAATATAATAATAATAATAATAATAATAATAATAATAATAATAATAATAATAAGGATTTTGTATAGCACCTAATCTTTAGAAGCTCTAAGTGCTTTACAACATCTATAATGATGACTACACTACAGAAAAACAAAAAAAAATGGAAACTGGCAAACATAAAACAAGCTGAAAACATTTAAGGTAAAAACTTGATTAGGTCTCCATGTTCGTCCCTGCAGTCAAAAAAGGTGAGTTTTAAGAGCACTCTTAAAAGGGACCACTGGGTCTTTGTGTCTAATTTCAATGGGCAATTAGTTCCAAATCACCCGGGCCTGGTATGCAAAAGAATGTTATCCATATGACTTCGTTTTCATAGAGGGAACAGTTAGTATATAATCGTCGGAAGAGGAGCGTAAATATTTTGCTGGTGTATACTCATGGATGAGGCCGGATAGGTATATTGGACTGGAGCCTGTCAGTGAAACGTAACATAGAAAAGAAATTTTGTGTGTTTGATTCTGTATCAAATGGATAGCCAGTGTAGGGTACAGAGCTGTAGTGAGGTGTATCGAGGTACACTAAAGATGATCCAAGCAGCTGTGTTTAGAACATTTTGATGTTTCTGGACTAGATATTGTGATGAACCAGACAGAATTGAGTTACAATAGTCAAGTCTTGAAAGTACTAATGAACACCCAAGTGTTTTAGTTTCAGCACCTGAACTATATTTGCCAATGGAATCTGATGCATTTCAGCTCAAGATATGCAACCTTGCAAATGTTCATGACATGTTGGTGCAATGTGAGAGTACTGTCCAGAATAACACCTAGGTTTCATACTGACTGTGTGAATTTAATATTGGTGTTGCTGATATTTATTGTCTGAGGTAAAGGATGTGAATGAGAACGTCTTCATGTTGTGATCATAACGGATTGAGTTTTATTATCATTCATCTGCATCTTGAATCATCCATGATTTCACATCAGAAATGCACTTCTCTACTCCATGGATGGTTGTATCAATAATCTCAATAACAATAATTTGAAACAGCTGTGACAGTCATATGCATATCCACATATTTCTGTCAGATTAAAACAAATTTTACAACATTCAATTGCCCTCTACAACTTAGTGCAAGGTAACTAACTCAGATTGTTGGAAGTTTATCCCATGGTCAATGCCATTCTAATATTTTCCATCTCACTTATCAGCATCTTAAGCCACTGACAATGTAAAGGAGACATGCCAGACTTGTTCTTCATTTATGACTAAATGACTTGACTGATTATTTAATGACCGTTTACGTTAAGCTTTGTTGTTGCTTTGTATATTGTTCACTTGTATTGAATTTGAATGCCACACAGTACGATGTATCATACAGTAAAATATGTTATATTCAGAAATGGTTCATGGTTATTGTTTTAACAGGTCCAAGGTAAAACAAAATAAAAACCGCCAATCAGAACTAATTGTAGCTTTCTCACTGAGTGATGCACCAATCAAAACTAATTGTAGCTTTTCAGTAAGTGATATACCAATCAGAACTAACTGTAGCTTTTGCACCGAGTGATACACCAAACAAAACTAATTATTGCCTATTGACTGAGTGATGCACCAATCAAAATTTATTGTAGCTTATGGACTGAGTGATACACTAATCAGAATTAATTGTAGCTTACTGTCTGACTAATACACCAACCAGAACTAATTAAAGCTTATTGACTGAGTGATACACCAAACAGGTAATTATTGCAAATTGACTGAGTCATACACCAATCAGAACTAATAATAGCTTACTGACTGAGTGATACACCAATCAGAAATAATTTTAGCTTATTAACTGAGTGATACACCAAACAGAGCTAATTATAGTTTAATGACTGAGTGATTCACCAAACAGAGCCAATTATAGTAACTGAGTGATACACTAAACAGAGCTAATTATAGCTTATTTACTGAGTGATACAATAATCAGAACTAATTATAGATTATTTACTGAGTGATACACTAATCAGAACTAATTATGACTGAGTGATACACAAGAAGCATCAAATCAAAACTCAATAAAAATAGATACAAAGTAAAAGCTTCACACAAAAGTAGTGGCATATAATCTGCACAGTTCTTAGGTTGAACATGGGAAGTAAGTTTGGTATATCACCTTTCATGTTGATATAAATAAGTGATGAATGACTACCGACCGGAATCAAATCAAACCCCAAAACATAAGCACAGTCTTGGCAAAGCAGTAGATTCCAAATCACATGAGTTTTATTCACCTTTTGAATCACTACCTGGGGACTTTGTGCTGTCAACAATTACCTTTCTCACTGACAGAAATAAGTGCCTGTAGCTGTGGCAGTTGGTTTTGCATCTGCAGTATTGTGATGGATTTGATTGTTGTTTTGTTCTACATAATATTTTCCATAGATGATGAACCTACACTCTCTCCACTGCTTTGAATACAAGATCACATTACCTTCCAAATTTAAGCAAAGACATGAAATACGGCAAGATATTCTAAAGACATTTTCCTGCATATAACAAAGGCCATGACTGCCAAGAGGAGTTCAGCCTTGGATTAAAAAGTTCACTGAAAATCATTAACAACTAAGAGGTAGTCTTTTTTTCTTGTTTTACTGATATCCTCTGAAGGTTGAGAATGGCATACAAACATATAATAAGGCTATTTCTGTCTATGATTTACATACTGAAAATGCAACCATAATAACAACACATATAAAACATTATTCTGTCACTGACAGAATGTCAACTGATGAAAAGACTGAAAACCCAACCCCAACCCTATTATAAGTAGCAAAAATGCTTAATTTAGGTATAAAAAGTGTAATCTATACATTTCATGGCAAAATTACAGCATCATGAAAAAAGATAAATTTTTACTAGTATCCTGGTTTTGCAGATGTCAAAATTCTCGTCACAAAGGGCCAAATACATATAGATTACAATCAGAATGCAAACATAAAATATACTGAAAAAATGTATTTATCTTCAGCACTCTCAACAACTAGTCTACATGTGTAGCTTCAGCTCAATGATCATGAATGCAATTCTGTACTGATGTTTTACATTATGAAAATGCAACCATAATAACAACACATATAAAACATTACTCTGTCAGTGACAGAATGTTGATTGATGAATAGATCATGCCAATCCAACTTGAACCCTATTATAAGTAGCTGTAATGATTAATTTGGGTATGCAGAGTGTAATCTATACATTTCATGCCAGAATTACAGCATTATAAAAACTATACATTATTACTAGTATCCAGGTTTTGCAGATGGTCAAATGTCTTGTAACAAAGGTCCAAATCTATATATATTACAATAAGAATACAAAGATAAAATATAATGAAAAAATGTATTATCTTCAGCACTCTCATCAAGTAGTATATAAGGGTAACTTCAGCTGAATGATCATGCATAGAGCTCTGTAATGATCATGCATAGAGTTCTGTAATGATCATGCATAGAATTCTGTAATGATCATGCATATAGTTCTGTAATAATCAAGTATAGAGTTCTGTAATGATCATGCATCGAGTTCTGTAATGATCATGCATAGAGTTCTGTAATGATCATGCATAGAGTTCTGTAATGATCATGCATAGAGTTCTGTAATGATCATGCATAGAGTTCTGTAATGATTATGCATAGAGTTCTGTAATGATCATGGTCATTTGCTCAGAGTGAGGTATTACATTACTTTCATTTTCTTCCTTTAAAGTTCGTTATGGTGTTGATTTGTCTCTTTTTCTGCTCTGACATCTTTGGATATTTGAAATGTTCCATCTGCTCTAACATTACTTATTCATACATAAAACCGTGCTATTTGAAATCAGGTTGCACTTTAGCCCGATGGAAAATCACTATCTCACTCGGTTTATTTTATGTACAATATTTGTACTGACCAATCTAACTGCTTTACATTCTGACCACTGCTTCTGTGTTATCAACAGGTAACCAAGTTTAAGAATGTTCTTTAGGTAAACAAATTTCATATTGTTTTTATTTAAATTAATTTGTTAATTAATGAGTATTTCAAGAAATGGTTTAGTCCCATTTATTTGTATAACCATCACTTGGATTAGTGTTGAAAATGTACACATGGGTTACTTTTGGAAACTCTACATTTGTTTTTCTGATAGACAATATCTACTTTGTGTTAATGTAATAACTTTACTCATGGATTGATTATGGATACTCTACAGTCAGTTTACAGGGGAAACTGCACTTAGTTTACTGTGGAAACATTACACTTGGAGTTCTGTGGAATCGCTAAGCTTTGGTTATGATATAAAATCTAATTTTGGGTTATTGTGTAAACTATACACTTGGTTTCCAAGATTAAGGATTCATGCAATGCTCCATAGAACATTAGGGATTCATGCCAAGCGCTATAAAACATTAGGGATTCATGGTCGATAAAATATCATGGACTCATGTCAAGCTCTAGAAAACATTAGGGATTCATGGTCGATAAAACATTAGGGATCCATTCCAAGCATTATAAAATATTAGGGATTCATGCAAAGCTCTTTAAAACATTAAGGAATCATGCCAGTCTTTATGAGACATTACCGATTCATGCCAAGCACTACAAAACATTGGGGATTCATGCCAAGCTCCATAGAACATTAGGGATTCATGCCAAGCTCTGTAAAACATTAGGGATTCATGCTCGATAAAACATCATGAACTCATGCCAACCTCTAAAAAACATTAGGGATTCATGCCAAGTTCTAGAAATCATTAGGGATTCATGCCAAGCTCTATAAAACATCAGGGATTCATGCTCGATAAAACATTAGGGATTCATGCCAAGCTCTATACATCATTAGAAATTCATGTGCTATAAAACATTATGCATTCATGCCAAGATCTATTAACCACTGAGGATTCATGCAATGCACTATCAAACATTAGGGATTCATGGTTGATAAAGCATTAGGGATTCATGCAAAGCTCTATAAAACATTATGTATTCATGCAAGCTCTATAAAACATTAGGGATTCATGCCAAACTCTATAAAACATTAGCGACTCATGACAAGCTCAATAAAACAGTAGAGATTCATACCAAGCTCAATAAAACATGAAGGATTCATGCCAATCTCTGTTAAGCATTAGGGATTCATGCCAATGTCCATAAATCATTAAGGATTCTTGCCATTCTCTATAAAACATTAGGGATTCATGCCAAGCTATATACAACATCAGGGATTCATGCCAAGCTCTATAAAACATTAGGGATTCATGCCAAGCTCTATAAAACATTAGTGATTTATGCCAAGCTCTATAACACATTAAGGATTTATTCCAAGCTCTATAAAACATTAGGGATGCGGCCAAGCTCTATAAAACTAAGAGGATTCGTGACTAGCTCTGAAAAACATTAGGCATTCATGACAGCTCTATAAACCATTAGGGATTCATGCCAAGCTCTGTAAAAGATTAGTGATTCGTGCCGAGCTCTATAAAAGATTAATGATTTATGCCAAGCTGTAAAAAAATTGGGCTGAAATGCCACTAATTAAAAATTACCCTTAGGAAGAAGTCAAAAGTTATCCAGATCTTGGTATGGAACCATTACCAATTAATAAAGACTATCTCATAAATGATTTTGGCACACAATGTGGAAACCTTCACAACAAGTTTCATAACTGGCGCAGTACTTGGACATCAAATGGACATAACAATTAATAAGAAATGCTGATGGGTGCAAAATGAATGGAATATAGACAGATGTACTCCAAAATAGACTTTGGCCCATGGCTTAAGGCTGCACAGCCATGTTATTAGATTGAACTGCATTTAGCCATTTCAGCTAAAAATGTGGTAGATAACAACATCACATGAACTAAAGTAGCAAAATCACACAAATATGAGTAGGCAGAATTGCAATGGCATGCTTACTTTTAAAAATATGAGGACAAAATTTACATCAGAAAATAAACATTTGGTATTTAGTTAGATTAATATCAAATATAATCGGCTAAAACACGGTATTGGTGCTGATAAAGGAATTTTCATGTTATATGCATGAAATAGAAAAATTAAACAAGATATGAACCAATTTTAAAGATTGGTAAGCCTGGCATATACCTCTCTTACTTTCCTGAAAATTTCAAGAGGTTAGTGTAACCCATTGTTGAGATATGCATGGAAACAAGCTCTAAAAATGGCCATTTTTGAGCGTTATGTAGTCTCACTCGAAAAAAGCTTGAATATAAAATAGAGAATTCTCTAAATATCATACTGAAATTATGCATTTATTGGTCTGGTTTTATGCGGAATTCTATCCTGCAAATATTGCTTCTTGAATTAAAGAAATCGGTAAAATATTATGGATTTTATAAGCAAAATACCGTCAGTAGAAGTTTTGTTTCAACACTGAAATTCAAACACTAATCTGTTGTTATATGCCAACATTTTGTACAAAATAACATTCATTATAACTTTTATTGACATCTAGAACTCGACTTTATATTATAATAAGTAGTAAAACCATTTAAATCACATGGCTAGCCAAGATATTCGAATGAGAGCTTGTTCTTTGTCAAACTTTCCAGTTCTAAATTTTGTAGTGTCTGTAACCTTTACAAGTTTATATGGCAATAATTTTGTTGTTTCATTATGGAAAAGTATAAATCCTACAAAGGCTCATGTATATCCATGTGATGTCCAAGTTGGCCAAAATTGGTGGTGCTGTATTGTACCATTAAAAAACAGCAACTCAATAAAAAAAGTTAGAAACTACACAAACAGGTATAAAAATGAAAGATAAAAGTATTGTTCTACTTGTCATTAAAACATTGTTTTTCTCAATAGAAAGTTCCATCTTATGTGATGTAATGTTGCATCATCTATTTACCTCTGCAGCCAAGAGCAAAAAAGTGATGCAATAACTCTCTTGATTGAATATTGCATCATTCTTGCAGCACTGTCTGTTTGAGTAATTTAGTACAAGACAATGTAACCTGAATTTCTTATCCTAGAAGAAGCTGCCTAATTACTTTTTCTGTTCTTTACCATGGTACATCCCTAAGACATGGGAAGACGACAAAAGCAAACCTCTGGGAACAACTCTGGTAAGTTTGTATTGAATTGGTAAACCACACTCTTAAATTGTAGTGTCTGTAACCAATATCCCCTTTTTATACTGTCTATGACTTTATCCCTGCTTTTTTTTAAAAAATGAAGCCAAATTATGTTTCCTATTACAGTATTGATGTGTAAGGCTAAATTTTGACATATTGTCTGTCTGCAATTTGTAATATTTTGGTATATTTATAGTTTCTTTCATCTAGATTTCTGATAACAGGCAACATTTTCAGTGATTTCTTATAATATGCAATTGAAACTGAGTATTTTTGCATTCCATATCATTAGACTAGTAAATTCAAACAGAAATATTATGAGAATTCAATGAGCTCAGACTTAGTATTGGATACATTGCTGATATTGTCAAATGGTTACAGACACTACTAGACATGTGAATTGACCCGACTGTTGTTTACATTATTAAGGAAAGTGTGCAATCATTGTAAATGCTAGAACATTGAATAATCATCAGGTTTTATGCTATTTCTTTTTCAATCAGATACTTTTCTTTAAGAATCTACAGGTTATTCCAGTTTGCTTATGTATGAAAGCATATTGCGTACTCATTACAAGTATGTTTTGTAAAGTCTAAATTTCATCCGTATACATAGAGGAACAAAAATGAGAATGAAGTTGTTTGTTTTTAGGAAGCAAAGATAAGCCAGAAGAAGATGAACAGAAGATTAAAGCTAGAAGGGAGAAGACGAGGCTAAAGGTACAAGCCTGGAGAAAAAAACAGAGGGAAAATAAGGCGAAACATGAGGAGCTAAAAAGGGTTGATAGAGAAAGAAGAAAAGATGCAAGACTACTAAAAAAACAGCAATCACTTTCTGATTCAAATCTTCAACAATGATTATGAACTGAGCATAAGAAATCTGAGCTGTTATTGTGAGCAATGCATGAAGGTTGACGGGAGATGCAACTTCAGCGAAAATGTTAATGCCTGGGAAATGAGAAAGTTAGTACTCAATAAAGATAATTTAAGTCAGAAAGGAAAACAACTTAAAGACAAGAATCCATCAACAATAGAAAATAATGACAAGAAAAGAAAACAAGGAAGTAACCAGAAAGATCATAACTCAGCAACAAGCGAAAAGCCTAATAAGAAACGGAAGTCAACAGAAAGACAAAACATTGTGACAAAGAAGATCAAAGTTGACAAAAAAGCACAAACCAACACAGAGAAACCAATAGAGAAATACCACCCTGGAGAATTTGTTGCTGTAGGACTTAAGCCAAAGAAGGGACCTCTAGATGTATACTTAGCAGAAGTAATAGACATTCTTCATAACGAAGTTAGACTTAAATACATGAGAAAGTCTGGCAACATGTATGTTTGGCCTGAAAAAGATGATTATTCACAAGAGGCTCTAGATGCTATCTTGTACAGGGTAAAAGCTCCACAAATAGTCAATGAAAGGGGTCATTTCAAGTTTAATGCAGCTAAATTGTCTAAGCTCAAGTCAAATCTGGAAAAAAAATCATAAGCACTTCTATTTGAAATGACAATATAAAGTCAAGGTTTAATGTGTAGTGT
Organism: Unio pictorum; assembly: GCA_030141615.1. Classification (NCBI taxonomy): domain Eukaryota; kingdom Metazoa; phylum Mollusca; class Bivalvia; order Unionida; family Unionidae; genus Unio; species Unio pictorum. The sequence goes on along the minus strand of JARLTB010000232.1, from coordinate 4,173,388 downwards.
CTGTAACCTTAAGATCAATCACATATGGGTCTGTGTTTGAGTCAGCACCTTGGGTTGAACAATACTTTAGTGACTATGATTTATTGAACATTCATTATACTTCAATATTTTACTCTTACAAACACTATTTAGTATTAAACTTTCAAGTGCTATTTACCAGTTCATAATTTTAACACAAGTATTGGACATATACCTGTTACAATGTGGTTTTATCATTTTATTAACTAATCAACATTCATTTAATGAATAATTCTAGTCAATGAGTTCATGTTGAATTATTTTTGAAGTGAATTTTATGGAGATATGTATGGTTCTGCAGCTGTATTGAAATGCTATAGTTTTGTAGTGTCTGTAACCAATTTTATGGACAATGTACTTCTGACTCTTATGGAAGTTTGCAATACTTTTGGCCAGTATTAATGATTTTGTTTGTTTAAATATTCTTCTTGGTGTTAGATAAATGCCTAAATAAGATTATTCTATGTCTTTTATGTTTGTTATGCAAAAATTTCATGGTTAGGTTTTTTTCTAAGTGATACCTTTGTCATAGATGTTTTGATTTTGTTATTAAGTTGTTTACCACTTCCAGTTATGTTGTTTACTTTAAATGTTGATATCCTGTTACTGATGTTACTGTGAAAAAAAATAAAGTTTTAAAGTTTTCATGCTGTTTTTCTTGCATGTTATACACCAAGTGTAGTGTCTGTAACTGTTGTTATACCACAGAATTGAAATAATGGTTAAACAAAATCGCATGCATGTTCAAGCTAAATCTAACTTGATCTGACTAGGGGACACCCTAGGGTATATAATGAGCTTCATTGAAATGTTCTATCAAACATTTCAATTTTTTAAGTGACTGAGACTACTCTCAGCACCAATACCGTGTTTTAGCCGAATGAGGAAACCACAGTCTGAAAATCTTATAGAACAAAAGAAATATACAAACCAATTAGTTCTGGATAAAGTTTTCCAGTCTTGTTAAACATATCCCACTTCTTTGCAACAGCTGGGGCAGTTCTCAGGACAAACATCTCAGCAGTGATGAGTGACTTGACGGCATCAATCATCCATTGTGGTACCAAGACAATCTTGTCTTTCAATACTTCTATGCTATATATGAAAGCAAAAAGTATGATTGATACCAAGCATTTCAACTTTCATGTTTCTTTTATACTCATTGAAAATAGTAAATGGTTACTCAGTGACCTGAACCACCTATTTGTTGACAGTAAACTGAAAACAGAAAAGAGTGTTTTGCTTAATGGAGCACATACTATTTGTGACAGTTTTATTAAATGAAAATTTGTATCAAACGTTTTTGTCTGTACCATCATTCTGCATATTAGCAATCTTGTAAGAGATAGTTTCTCACTTTCTTTTCTGCAATCTTTGATCTTCCATATGTGTAGGATGTTGATACCATATATATAAGCTCTTCACATATGAAGGTATTAATAGACCCTTGTATCATTTTCCTTAGGATGTAAAGGACAGTTTCTATATATAAATGTAATGTTGCATACACCTCCATTATGTAAAAATTCACTAAAAAAAATAAAACACAAGAGCAAGGTCACAAAGGTCCATATATTTGGATAGATATAAAACAACACATAAGAATACAAATTCCCTTGACCTGACAAGTCGGTGGAAATACATAAAATGAAAGGTTCACACACCTCACCCCCAAATTTATACATTCAGTTTTCATATCTAAAATCAATTTTTGAGAACACATATTATGCTCACAGAACAAACTCAACCACTTTCCCTTGGTGATCATTTTGAAAAACATTGTGTACTTAATAGCTTGAATGCTATTAAAAAAGTTATCATCCAGGCAGTGTTTTAGATATTCTACTTGCCTCTTACCAATGTGCCTACTGCGATAAGTGGCTAGTTCTGCTTTCAAACTGACTTGGTAATTAGAATTGGTATTTCACTCGCTACATACTGTGCCCTGACTACATAAGGTGTGCTTGCCTTCCACCACTTTCCAGAACACCACATGCCAGAAAGTCTAAATTAACAAATATTACATTATATCTTTTGGTGAGAACTGTAGATTTGAATGTATAATATTAATCTGCAATCATATTAACAACTGTAGCCCAGACTGTGAATGTCTAAGATTAATCTGTAATCATATTAACAACTGTTGCCCATTTAACAGATGTGAATTTCTAATATTAATCTACAATCATATTAACAACTGTAGCCCAGACTATAGATGTGAATGTCTAAAATTAATCTGCAATTATCAAAATTACAACTGTAACCTAGACTATAGATATCAATGTATGATATTAATTTGCTTTCATACTGACGACTGTTGCCCAGTCTATATATTTAATGTCTAATATTAATCTGCTATCATATTGATAAATGTAGTCCATACTACAGATGTGAATGTTTAATATTAAACTGCAATCATACTGACAGATGAGCAGAGTGGACATGTCCGTGATCTGTAATAGTGACCAACATAGACCATTTAGCCATCTGGGGACCAATATTAGACAATATATAACCATATCAAACAATAGAAAACCATATCAAACAATAGATAGCCATATCAGATAATAGATAACCATATCAGCAAACATATAACCATATCAGACAATATATAACCAAATCAAACAATATAACCATATCAGACACTAGATAACAACATCAGACAATAGATAACCATATTAGACAATATATAACCATATCAGACAATAGATAACCATATTAGACAATATATAACCATATCAGACAATAGGTAACCATATCAGACAATATATAACCATAGCAGACAATAGATAACTATATCAGACAATAGATAACCAATAATATTAATCTGCAATCTTATTAACAACTGTAGCCCAGACTCTGAATGTCTAACGTTAATCTGCAATCATATTGACAACTGCTGCCCATATAACAGATGTGAATTTCTAATATTAATCTACAATCATATTAACAACTGTAGCCCAGACTATAGATGTGAATGTCTAATATTAATCTGCAATTGTAAAAATTACAACTGTAACCTAGACTATAGATATCAATGTATGATATTAACTTGTTTTCATACTGACGACTGTTGTCCAGTCTATATATTTAATGTCTAATATTAATCTGCAATCATATTGATAACTGTAGTCCATACTACAGATGTGAATGTTTAATATTAAACTGCAATCATACTGACAGATGAGCAGAGTGGACATATCCGTGATCTGTAATAGTGACCAACATAGACCAATTAGCAACCTGGGGACCAATATTAGACAATAGGTAAACATATAAGTCAATATATAACCATATTAGACAATATATAACCATATCAGACAATAGATAATCTAATTAGACTATAGAAAACCATATCAGACAATAGATAACCATATTGGACAATATATAACCATATCGGACAATAGATAACCATATCAAAGAAAAGATAACCATATTAGACAATATATAACCATATCAGACAATATATAACCATATTAGACAAGATATCAGCATCATTTGTTCATACAAGACAATTAAAAGCCCTCTTACATTTGTAAAAAAAATGAAAAATTCTTGAGCTTAACTAAATAATTAAAATCATTTAATGAATTTCAGCCATTTCAGTTCATTTTGGTTGCCTGATTAATATCATTTAAATCATTTGAAAGGGCTTCTTGTCGCAAACTTTTTTGAACAGTTTCATAGAATTTTGATGAGTAGGTTATTTTTAGAATGAGTAGTCTAAAGACATCAAGTTTTGTACAAATGTTCAACGTGGCTTTATTTGATTGGAGATCAGAATGATGTTTAAAAATGTAATGCCTATGCAAACTTAGTCATACCATTGTCACAAATCATTTTAAAATTTATCTATCGTTGTAATGGCAGCAATATTTCTTAGTCGGTATCATTGTATCTGTTTGGAAGACCTTGTGATGTAATGGCAGCAATATTTCTTAGTCGGTATCATTGTATCTGTTTGGTAGACCTTGTGATGCAATGGCAGCAATATTTCTTAGTCAGTCGGTATCATTGTATCAGTTTGGAAGACCTTTGTGAATTCTGCTGATCCAATTTTGATAAGTTGTTTGAAGTGGCCATATTGGTTGCTTGATTAATATCATTTGTAAAAATTGAAAATGGCTCCTTGCCACATACGCTTCTATATAGTTTGATATAATACTGGTGAATGTTTTTGTTTCTTTAAAAACCTTTCGATATGGCTATATTTGAAGGGAGATTCAAATGTCTCAAAATTTAAATCGTAATGCATATTTGGTCAAAGATTATACATACCCTTTTCAAAAATTGTTTAAAGATTTATATATGTAGTAAATAAATGGGTATCATTTGCTTGAATGGATTTCTATTTTTATAACAGTAATGGTGTCCATACTGGACATCAAATGAGTACCATCTTTAATGGTATTCATGGCAAAGATGCTTTCATCTCAAATTATTCAAATTTTTATTTTAAAAAAATTGAAAGTAAGGTTATTACATATTTGTATATTTCTTGCGATACTGATGGAGTATTTGACTTCATATGGTGCAATAAAACATCATATATACTGCTACTGTCTATTGTCATCTAAAGGTTTAAAAGTGTGATTTGAGAGTAATAAAATGAAGTCAAAGAATGATGTTCAACTGAGAAACTGAAATTATATTTAACTAAACATGCTTGTAAAGAGCACATATACCCCAATTAAATCATGCCCATGAAACAAAATTTTTGCTGTTCATACTCCAAGAATCTTACTATTCTTTTTTATACTACATTGCTGACTTTTTAAACATGTTACAAATCCTATTGTCTTCAAAGTGATTTTGTTTGCTGGATGCCATTGTTATAAACTGATAAAACCATCACTTTCATCATACAGGCATTTTGCACAGAAAATATGGGCAGATTTAAGTATCTGAAGTACATGTACTATTTTTAAAATTAGATTAGTTCCCTGACCATCTCCAATAAATTTAATATGAGGTACTATTGTTAAAGCCAGTCTGGTTCTATAACCAACTTCACTAGATCTATACAAGTATGTGGTACTATTGTAAAAGCTAGATTGGTTCCTTGACCAACTTTACTAAATCTAATGAAGTACAACTGTAAAAGCTAGATTGGTTCACTGACCAACACTACTAAATCTAATGAGGTACAATTGTAAAAGATAGATTGGTTCCCTGACCAACACTACTAAATCTAATGAGGTACAATTGTAAAAAAGATAGATTGGTTCCCTGACCAACACTACTAAATCTAATGAGGTACAATTGTAAAAGATAGATTGGTTCCCTGACCAACACTACTAAATCTAATGAGGTACAATTGGAATCGCATCACATTTATTATTTCCAGTTCAGTACCCACACATTTAGTTCTAGTCTATATTTGGAACACTTTTTCCTCTCTCATTTTGGTGGTGATAGAACAGTTATATTGATGCATTTTTGGTAGGGATTTAAAGGTAATTGTTTATTCTTTATTTGGTGAGAGTGCACATTGAGTGATATTTCCTTAGGGTAGGTATAGGACTGACGGGGGAAATAAACCACTTCAGGCTTCCCGCTTTTTGATGCCGCATAGGTTCTAGAACAGTGGTCTGCTGTTACGGCATATTGTGAGATAAAATTGGATCGTTTGAATGTAAAATCATTGGAACCCAACAGAATACATATCCGGATACATGTTTATTGAACTAAGCGGCCCATGGAAGAACAAAATAGTATTTTTCCGAAGTGTTCAAAATTTTGAAAGTTTTATTTTCATACATTTAGAGGAGGTAATGCCAATAAACACGGCAGGTCTTAAGCTTCCAACAATTTGGAATATATCCATGTATATTTCATATTTCTGAGTAACCTCTATTTACTGTACGAAGTCTCAAATCAGGAGTCCTATCTGGTGGTTTCAGCCATATCTGCATTGACCGGTGCGCAGGCCAAATTATCCCTAAAATATTTAGCGCATTGACCCCATTGTCGGTCAACGGCATTAGTGTACAAAAATAAGATTTAATAACTTCTAGAAGTTATTTAATATATATATATATATATATATATATATATATATATATATATATATATATATATATATATATTTATATTGATTTTCATTCAGATAAGCAAAAATAGTGTTTATGTCTTCTCTTAAAATGTATGTATCAAATTTGTTTAAATAAACGGTGTCAAGGCAAGATTATATCTGTATGAATTTAGTCCTAGAAAGCTCTATTCAAAATAAAGAGTACACACATTCCTCAGCAGGCTGACGACACGTGTGATTTGGTATAGCTTTCATTTTTTTGTCCTAATTAAATCTGAAGCTATACACGTTTTCCGGCACAATCCAGAGTTGTAGACTCTGTTCATTTTCATGAAATTAAGTAGGACCAGGTTTTTCTAAAAATTGACAAAATTGCATTTTGAGAATTGTCAACCCCCCACTACTTTCATGTCACAAAAGTACGCCACGCTGCATCACAGAGACAGTTGAGACTGAATTTGTTTCATTCTTGGATGCATCTCAATTGAAAAATAGCTTGATTTACTTACAAAAACTGGTATTTCAATTTTCATGTCCTATACCTACTTAGGGATGACCTGAAAGTGATATCTGTGTTATGCTGACATGCTGTTCTGTTTACAGTGCGGCCACTGAAAAAATGCTGGTGAACCTTTGACAAGAACTTCACTGTGAAGTCATCTTTGGATGTGTTTTAGATTAACATATGATTTGTATTGATTGTCACTCAGTTGAAAGGTCAGTACTGAGAAATATATGTAGAAAACATATAGTAAAATAAATTGTGATGTATGTCAAATTGTAAAAGATAAATTGTTTCCCTGACTAACTCTACTAAATCTAATGAAGTACTATTGTAAAAGATAGATTGGTTCCCTGACTAACTCTACTAAATCTAGTGAGGTACTATTGTAAAAGATAGATTGGTTCCCTGACTAACTCTACTAAATCTAACGAGGTACTATTGTAAAAGATAGATTGGTTCCCTGACCAACTCTACTAAATCTAATGAGGTACTATTGTAAAAGATAGATTGGTTCCCTGACCAACTCTACTAAATCTAATGAGGTACTATTGTAAAAGATAGATTGGTTCCCGGACTAGCTCTACTAAATCTAATGAGGTACTATTGTAAAAGTTGGATTGGTTCCTTGACCAACCACATTAAATCTAATACACATGGGAAAGTCAGAGAAATATAATATTAAATTATAAGGGTTGGCATGTGTGATATTATTATTACATGTTTAAATTTTACTGAGATTATTATTGCCAATTCTAATAATGAATAGTATTATTGAGATTATTAGAGATTAATATTGTCAATTCCCATAATGTAAAAAAACCTTAAATACTTTACAAGAGTAAACTATTGTTCTTTCATGTGAAGCTAATTAAGTCATTCTAGTAAAAAAAAGACATAACAGCTTAATTAATCTTAAATGTACTCTAAAAACGTAACACTCAAGACAAAATGTCAGAGTAAATTCATTTTTGTAAAATGATTATGTCTGAGGTGAGAGGAATTTGATATCTCTTCAAGTACATGTTCATTTTCAATGAGCATTTGTTACTATTTACTAACACAATTAGCTACTACCAGACTACCTGAGGTATTCCACTGACCATTGAAGTAAGATAGTGAAAAAGATTACTTCAAACTACATTATCTCAAAATATAGGGTCTCTCTAAACACCCCAAGACTCTCCAAGAACACCTTAAACTTACATAATACTCACTTAAAATTTCAACAACAGCACAAAAAACCAAAAACAAACAAATAAAAACTGCGAATATTTAGCAATATTTTGTGTAACAGTAAAATTAGTAAGGTCACGAGTTGCCAAGGGAAACAACTCCCGTTTTGATGAAGAGTGTTCCGGTAAAGTAACGTGAATATTAATCTACATTTAATAATTAGCAATACCACAAATAAGTCGTTAAAAAAATTAAACAAATTGGCAAATTTATTGTATATAAAAAAAAATTGTTTATCTCAATAACAATTTAACTATTCCTTCATTCCCTTTTTTTTTGACAAATATTAACATGGAGCCTAAACAATTCAACAATTCAAATAAATGAGAGAAGTATGGAACATCGCCATTTAATGAGGAAATTGATTATATATATATATATATATATATATATATATATATATATATATATATATATATATATATATATATATATATATATATATATATATATATATATATATATATAAAATTAAAGATATGTGATGCATCGAGTTCATTTCCGTAGATTATCAGAAATAGGGCCATCTACCAATACTATAAATCATTGATAGTAACAATGTCCATATGTGTCTTTTCATTTCTTTTATTCTGCTTCTTGGTACGTTATTATGAGATTTGGTGCTAATATATGCAATATTGGGGTGTCTTGGAGTGGTCTTGTGGTGTCTTGGGGTGTTTAGAGAGACCGCAAAATATAAACAGGTAATGAAGATACTGGTTTTATAATGCCCTAAATCCTCAGTGAAAGCAATGATTGAATTTATTTTGTGTATCTCTTATAGTACCACGTCTGCTTTCAATTTGTTGTACATATAACTAAAGATCCATAATTATTTATATCGCCACTTAACCCTTGCATCACTAAGTAACTTTGCAGAGATAAGCCCTGAACACTAAGTAACTTTGGACTTGTAAAGCAGAATAACCAGTAGACTTTGAAAGAACATAATTTTGCCAACTTTAAAGATATGCCTGGATTTGGTAATAAAATAAAGGTTAAAAGTCAACTTGTGTGACTAATTCAATAAAATGTGCATATATATTATAACTTGTAAATACAGGTGCAAACAGGTAACACAACATGTAAAATGCACAAGCAATTATTTATTTACCACATTACAAGAATATTTTCAACCACTTCATCGAAATCAAAGATTTCAAAGTATTAAAAAGCTTTTCTGGAACCATCTAACACTATGGTTGTTCCAACGGTTTCAGAAATCTGAAAAAAAATCCCTTAGGTTCGTCGAGAACAAAAACACATTGAGTTCACACTTCGTCTGGTTCAAGACCTTTAGAGTCCTCTTCATCGTCATCACTGTCGCCCACAAGCACATTCAAATGCATCTCCAAATGTTTTCTCACATTTTCAATCAACTGTGTTAGGTCACAACAGCAAAATATTTTGATAAACCATAATCTGACATACAGACGCAGATGTCAAGGCAAGGATCGGAAAGGCGAGAGCAGCTTTCTTTCAGCTCAAGAACATCTGGAGCTCCAAACAAATTTCCTTGACTACCAAAATCAGACTGTTCAACTCCAACATGAACTCAGTCCTATTGTATGGAGCAGAGACTTGGAGAACCACCAAGTCCACAGTAAAGAGAGTTCAGACCTTCATCAACAACTGCCTCAGAAGAATTCTCCAGATCTGCTGGCCAGACACCATCAGCAACAACTTGTGACAGAAAACCTCCCAGCTTCCAACAGAGGATGAGATAAAGAAGAGAAGGTGGGGTTGGATGGGACACACCCTACGTAAGCCGTGAACCAACATTACCAGACAGGCATTGAGGTGGAACCCTCAAGGCAAGAGGAGAAGGGGACAACCAAGAAACACCTGGCGACACGACCTTGAGGCAGACATCTCTAAGATGGGTTACACCTGGAGTCAGCTTGAGGGGATGGCACAGGACAGAAGCCTCTGCCGATCTTTTGTGGGCGGCCTATACCCTGGCAGGGGTGATGGGCAAAACTAACTAACTATAATCTGACACTTCATTTTCGTCTTGCTTCGAACTCCGCCATTTTGAATAGATATTCACCATTCGGAAAACACGCTTAGAATGTGCATGCTTGCCTCAAGATTTCTAGTTGAATTCAAGCTTAACTCGCGAGATAATCCAAGTATAATATATACATTACAATAAGGAAGTTCTTAGAGGTATCCCAAACTTGATGTAGTATAGTACCATGACTTTATATAAGCACACTGCCCCTAGACCGGTAAATCGGTCTACAGCGTTACAGACTAACTTCTCCATGACCAGAAAACTGGTCTGTAGTGATGAAAGGGTTAAAGAAACATGCTTAATTACAGTTATACCTAAAAGTAATTATCTGCATTTATCATCTCCATAGTCATTTAAAGAATGATCTACTTATATTACAGTCTCCATAAAAGTAATTATCTGCATTTATCATCTCCATTCATATAAAGAATCATATGCTTACATTTGTCTTCATAAACGTTATTATCTGCAATTATTCTCTCCACTGTCACTTAAATACATACTTATAAATCTGGGCAAGTACATACACGCAAAGGGAAACAATTCCAATCTTACCTGAAGTAAAGGATTGTGCCAATGTCATTCTGAAATTTAAGAAATAAATCCAATTCTTCCGTGGGTATTGGAACATCTTCTGCCTGGTTAAAAGCTTCCAATAGGGTCCGAGGTATCACCTGCAGACAAACATTTATAAGTTTAATTCATTTTATACAATCATTTTCTTTATTATTTTCAATATTCATTAGTTATCTCTCTCTCTCTCTCTCTCTCTCTCTCTCTCTCTCTCTCTCTCTCTCTCTCTCTCTCTCCATGTAAGATCATGTTTTCAGAGCCAAGCAGTCTATAATAATCATACTATAGCTATCTCCCTATATTTCTCTCTCTGACACCAACATAGGTTGAGTATTGGAAGCTATTATGCTAATTATCATCACACTAACCCCCAATAGTAGGTAACTATTGGGACATCAGTTATTATCAGACTAAGTAACCACCACCAACACTCATGGAGCTATGTTGTCAGTTATGATCTTACCTAAAGCACCTCTCTCAGAACCTCCCCACTCTTCCTCTATGACAATAATGAAGGTCGATTATTGGATCAAATGATGATACTTATCATCATACGAAACTGTCTCTCTGGAACACTTATTAAGGTTGTTGTCTGGCAGGTATGCTCTCAATTATCATACTAAGCAACTCTCTCTCTCTGGAACACTAATAAAGGTTGATTACTGGCAGCTTTGCTACTATGCTATCAATTTATCACAATATGCAACCCAACCCCAACCCCAACACTCTCTCTCTCTCTCTCTCTCTCTCTCTCTCTCTCTCTCTCTCTCTCTCTCTCTCTCTCTCTCTCTCTCTCTCTCTCTCTCTCTCTCTCTCTCTCTCAATATTCTGTACACTGTGAATCTGGACACCAGTAGTGATTATATTCTTTTCATTGTGAATCTGGACACCTGTGAGGAGAATAGTAGTGATAATATTCTTTAGAATGTGAATCTGGACACCATTGATAAGAATATTCTTGAAATTATGAAACTGGACACCAGTAGTAAAAACAGTCTTTACAATGTGAATCAGGACACCAGTAGTGATAATATTCTTTACATTGTGAATATGGACACCAGTAGTGATAATAGTCTGTACATTGTGAACATGGACACCTGCAGTATTATTTTCTTCAGGCTACAAGCTATAACGTAATACAAATTTATATAATGGAGTTAAAAATGAGTTCAGACAATCTACATATGCATGAATACCATCTAATAGCATATGTCCATTGCAAGCATTGTTTGATATCAAAAACTAAAACATTTCTGACAAAAGCTTTCTCCAAAATCAGTAGGAATTAACAAATTATCACAATAACATGAAAATCGAATTAGGTTATTTACAAGTAGATACAAATATTTCAAACAAACATTCTTTTGCAACATCCATTACTAATCAAATGTACTGTGATAATCCCATTTTCAGTTTGATACATGTATCGATATGTAACGTATCGTAGGCTGTGTATCGTTATCGTATCGATATGTGGCACAGGCATATCGTTTCACCCTTATCCATTAGTGTCTGCGAAATTGCACTAACAAGGATTTTTGACAAACAATAACATTCCAAGATGTCAAGAAATATATACAAAAGTTTAAAACGTGTTTTGTAATGGTCATTCAAATTTCACCAATCATTTACAAATGGATAGAAATAGCACAATACCAGTATACATGACTAAGTAAAGTGGCTTCTAGTCAAGGATCTCAGCAAGGCTTTGGTCCTCAAAAGGTATTTATGTCTAACTCTGGATGTTTTAACTTAGTGATCCAAACATGATTTGATTCCCCAAAAGGTATATACTGGGTATTGCTAACTCATGGTGATTTAAGTCAATGATTTTAACAAGGGTTTGGTCCTCAAAAGATATATATATAGCTAACTCATGTGGATTCGAGTCATTAATTCTAACAAGAATTTGGTTCAAAAAGATATATTTAGCTAACTCATGTGGAGTTTAGTCATTAATTCTAAAAAACAGCTAACTCGTGTAGATTTTATAATTAATTCTAGTAACATTTTGGTCCTCAAAATATTTATATAGCTAACTCATATGGAGTTTAGTCAATAACTATAACAAGGTTTTGGTCCCCAAGGGATATATATATATATAGCTAACTCATATGTATTTTAGTCATTTATACTAGCAAGGTTTTGGTCCTCAAAAGATATACATATAGATAGCTAACTCATGTGGATGATAGATAGATAGATAGATAGATAGATAGATAGATAGATAGATAGATAGATAGATAGATAGATAGATAGATAGATAGATAGAGCTAACTCGTGTATTTTAGTCATAAATTTTAACATGGTTTTGGTTCCCAAAAGATCTATGTAGCTAATTCATGTGGAGTTTAGTCATTAATTCTACAAGGGTTTGGTCCCCAAAAGATATATATTTAGCTAACTCATGTGGATTTGAGTTATTAGTTCTAACAAGGTTTTGGTTCCCAAAAGATAAATAGAGCTAACTCATGTGGAGTTTAGTCATTATTTCTAACAAGGCTTAGGTCCCCTCCCCTCACACCCAGAAAGTATACATGTCTAACCTGACTGACTTTTGGCTCAATAATGCTAAGAAGGTATTGGTCCTCTAAAAGTAAGATGTCTAACTCAAGTAATGTTTACTATATGATGTAAAGAAGGTTCTGATCCCTAAACAATGTCCAACTCAAGTGACGTTTACTCTAGACTGTTAAGAAGTTCTGATCCCTAAACATGTCTAACTCACGTGACTTTTACTCAACTATGTCAGTGTATCCCCTAGGAGTGTAAGACTGAGGGCAAAAAAACCCTTTGGTGTCAGAACTGGGGGTCAAATGAAAAATGTGGGGGTCAAAATAATGGTGACAAATTTTCATCTCACCCCTAATTTTTTTTACCTGAACATATGAAATTACGTGTATTGCATGATCACTATATCTCGTACTAAAATTAAAAATCAACAAACAAGCTCAATAATCAAACAATAATTTTAATGCTTCTTAAACGAAATTTATACTCTCACCATTTTTTTATTTTATTTCTTCCTACTACAGATTTCTTGAAATTTGATGCACAATTTTTTTGCAAACTCTTGCTTGTCAAAGTCAGAACGTTTGGCTTCATATTTAACAAGCATTTTCTCATGAAGAGACCTCAATAAAAGATTGTTTCTTTTGAGTGACTGTATATCATTTTGGACAGAAAACCCTCTCTCACAAGGCACAGATGTAAGTGGGATGGCCAGACTAATAGCAGCAAGCTGAGCAAAGTTAGGGAAAATATCCCCTCCTTCTTGAAGAAGTAGTTCGTTGATTTCAGCCAGCCCCTTCTCTTTATGTCTTGAAATGTAGCGTTTGAAGGAAAGGAAAGATGCCTTGGTTTCCTCAGGGTAAATCGGAGGATTTTCCCCTGTTCCAAAGTGTTCAATGAGCCTCTCCAAGGACTCGGAGCCATGGGTTCTTATTTCTTCAGTGCCTTGAGGTAACTTTCTAGGATTGAGTACTGTAGAGAGGTCTTTCAAAATCTGCATATCACATGGGGAGAATCTTTTTCTCATCTCTGATTCAACACATGCTACAAATTCTTTTCCGAGATTTCTGACAGACTCTTTACTATGCTGCTGATATTCTTTGGGCTGTACACCTTGGTATTTTCCTGACATGTCAAGTTGACCATTTAGTTCAATCACACGTGGTGTGTATCCATCTACATTGCTGACATGATCTTTCAGTGTTTCCAAAGTGGCATCAAGCATATGTTCAACCTGATCAATGTCAATGACCTCCTTTTGAAATACGTTGCTGCATCTGGTTACCTCTTGCAGGACATCAAGCAGTAACATTGTTGATGCTAGAAACTTGTATGTATGTACCTCAGCTAGGATGCCTTTTGCTTTTGCAGCATTTGCAGAGTCATTCTGAGCTGCTTCTTGCTCAAGTGCAAGAACTAAACATCCCAAACAGCTCTCAATGGCTTGCACAGCATCATGGTGAGACAGCCATCTCACCTGGGTAGGTTTTTTGAACCTTTTTGCTTTCTTTCCCATGATCTGGCACATGTCTCTTATCCTCTGATATCTACAAGCTGAATATGAAAAGAAGTTGTAGATTGTGACCAAAACAGACTGGTACTTTTTCATGTATGCTATGCTTGCTGCAGCCAAGTATGCTACCAAGGCTAATCTATGAGCAATACACCAGACACACACAATTCTTTTATTCTTCTCTTTCAGCCGTACACCAACTCCCGATTTTGAACCCACCATGACATTTGCCCCATCAGTGCCCAAACCAATAACTTTTTTAATATCAATCTCGTAGTCCTGAAGAATATCCATTAAGGCATTTGTGATTGTTTCAGCTTTTCCATCTTGCACCTTCACATTAGTTAAATATTCAGTGTTTGCCTTTCCACCATGAACAGTTCGACAAAATATAACCAATTTTTTTTGCACAGCAATATCCAAAGACTCATCCAGAAGAATGCCCAGGTAAGGTGAAGTATGGACCCTTTGTTTAACCCTCTCCATGCAAACTAAAGAGGCTGCTGCCTGCATCTCAGACACAATCCCATGCCTCTTGTATGTCAGGGTCTCATTCTGCAGGGCTGAGCAACCATTGTCCCTCTAAAAAAATAAAAAAGTAATAAAAACTTGCATCACATCCTGTCACAGAGCACAAGTTAGCTGGTACGAGTTTACTAAGTAATTAGTTTACTAAATATTGCAGAACCAATGTTATTCTTTTCATTCAGAATCGGTGTTATAGTTCTTTAACTGAAAATTCAATTTTAAAAAAAGTAAACTGGAGTGGACTGACCAATGACCGTTTCATTTCATAATTTAATTGGATCTCAAGTAATACGACACGAGACACATACGCAGACACATGCAAGCAGAGAAAGAGAGAGAGAGAGGGATATATTTTACCTGAAGTTCGATTAAACCAGGAAACTGTCAGTCTGGAATATTTTCTTGGCACATATGCACCGCCGTTCTCATCTGCGCCACAAGGCTAGCGTCTACCTGCTCTTTGCATTTTTCTCGGCACGCTTCCAGATTTCGTTGTTGCGAAATAATCCCTTTTGCGATAATATGTTCCCCAGATTCTTCATGGTGAACAAGGGTGGATTTTTGATAGTTCTTTGACCCAGTCACAAAAGGATTCTTCACTTTGGAAGTCTTTGCACTCGCCCGAACACAAGTCCTGCATATCATTCCAGCAGATGAATTGTATTCCATCCAGGGGAATTGTTTCTTCCATTTATCGTTGAAATTACGCGCCACAGTTACTTGTATATGTTCATCATTAGTGATGGGAATCGGTCAGAAATTCATAATCGATAATCGGTTCCCATTAACCAACTAATCATCGATTATAATCGGTTACTAAGAGCAAATTTTAATTTTTGTTAAACAGTTATATCTTTGATCAAGAGTTTAATATGTTTATAAATGTACAGGAGTAATCTCTTTTAATGACATGTATACTTCAACCTGACAATAATATTTCATTATGTGTTACTTTTCTTCTACAACTTTGTTAAATGAACGCAACTTTTAATGGCTGATCAGACATATGTAACTGAAATACTGCTACAATCCCCCACCCAAATTCTTTCGTTCACATGTGATGTGTCTAATAATTAAAATATAAGATATGTTTTTCTTGTTTGTCACTGTTTATAAATACTACAAAAGATGTTGCACTTTTAACTGAAACAAATCAACAAAATGTGTTTAAATTTATTTCCTCAATAATTTAACAACTTGATCATGCAATAATGACTATATGTTCCTAATTATGAATCATAAGGTTTCATATTTGTAGTTGTGAAGGGAATTAATAAATTTCAGGTCAACTTTAGTGGCTGGGAGTTTTACTAACCTTTGTGCTTTGCATACACTTAAAAAGTAGTCTCCCTTTACACACAATCGATCATGGAGTTCACAATCGATTATCTGCTCAACCAACTGATGATCGATTATAATCGATAATCGGAACAACACTATTCATCATCCTTCACCTTCTTGGCTGACGATTCTTGGTACGCGTGGTTTTCCTCTGGCGGTCTTTTTCTACTTAGAAAAGTATCAATGCTCCTTTGCTTGCAAAACATGCTGCTGAGTTTGAAGGAAATCGCGTAATGGCGAGATTAGGGGAAGCTATTCCATCATAATAAAGCCTACACTAGAACCAGACTGGTATGAGCTCGCGAGATTAGGGAAAGCTACTCTGTCATAACAATGCCTACACTCGATCTCAGAAACAATGCCATCGTTCGTCCACTGCATTGGAGATTGAACACATCGCAGCGTGTACATCCTTTGCGTCAAAAATACGCATGGCAATAAAAAGTGTGCGTCAATTTTTTTAAACGTGCGTATCTGACGCAACTGTGCGTAAAGGGAAACACTGTATGTTATGAAGGTTCTGATCCCTAAGTATGCAAAACTTACGTGACTTTTATTCAGTGATGCTAACAAGCTTCTAATCCCTAAACATGTCTAACTCAAGTGACTTTTACTCAATGATGTTAAGAAGGTTCTGATACCTTTTTATGTAAAACTCGCGTGACTTGTACTCAATGATGTTAAGAAGGTTCTGAGCCCTAAACATGTCTAACTCAAGTGACTTGCTAAGTGATGTCATGAAGGTTCTGGTCCCTAAATATGTCTAACTCAAGTGACTTCTACTTAACTATGTTAAGAAGGTTTGATACATAAACATATTTAACTTAAATGTCTTTTACTACATGATGTTAACAATGTTTTAGTACCTCAAAAATACAGTAATTCAAAAATGTTTAATAAATTCATAATTGCTTTTATGACCAGACACCATAAGCATGTGTTCTTAATAAGAATCCAAACAGTGCTAAAAAGATTTTTGTCCTAAGTCATAATCCAAATGCTCTTGCACAGTAACAAAAGTTTAACTTAATTTTTGTGTGGCCATAAGACTAGAAGATTGAGAGATTTTCTGATCCTGTTGTATCTTTACTAGTCCTTTGGCAACATATGGATAACCTTTGCACTATTGAAACTATACATTAACTGCTGGATGATGAAACAATTATTGATATTCTTACATCATATAATTTTTAAGTTAGCAGTATCATTGGCCATAGTGGATGCAACATCAACTCCTTTTACATTTTAGAAAAATCAGAGATCATTAGAAGACAATTGGTAAAATCTCCATGCCATTTTCATTCAGGACCAACCCATGACAATATAACATCTCCTTCTGGAGGAATTGCTATAGTAATAGTTTCAAGATGGCTGCCATGATGGCACTATCAAACTGGCATTCGGCTTGGGAGCAAGAATAATAAGAATTTCAAGATGACTGTTATGATTGCAATAGCTTTTATGACCAACTCAACTTCATAAGAAGCCTTCTGAAGATAAAGGTGTCTAGAAGCACTGACAATTGAGATGGACAGCATAGTCAGGTTATGGTCATGTTGAAAGCAAGATTGGCATTAGGTCCATTTAGGACCAAACAGATATTGGGATGAAAGTGCATGTCACGTTTCACTGTAATCCTATAAGCAGTCTAGACAGAATTGAAATAATGTGTACTAATGGACAACAGGCCATCCCATGAGCTCTTCTAGTCTGTCACCAGTAGAGCTATACAATGAAATCTAAGGAAATAACCTTCTAATGACCATGATATGGATGCAAGTTTAATATATGTGGTGCTATAGTGTTAACAGGTAGAAGGCAGCTAAATATTATGTCCCCTTCAACTATATATCTATCAAGGTATACACTATAAAAATTGATTTGTCTTTTACATTGCATTTGTAAACAAGTACCTTGATTCCAGCATCCTTGAGCCTCATCAACTCTCTTTCCAGAAGGATCCAACGAGCAGGTACCTCCTCTCCCCAGTATGGTTGCTGAGACGCTACCTCTACAATTTTCTGCTTCAGAACCACTAATTTGCTATCTACAACTGTGTTGTCAATGGCAAAGTCCTCATCAACCAAGTGAAACATGGTAGGTTTATCCTTGAGATAAGAACGGATCTCTCTGAAGTATTTCTCACATACCTCATGACGATACCTCTATAACATAAAGAAGATCAGCACAAAGTGAGTGTAGGAAAAACCCACCTGCAGTTGAGTTGGAAAAGAAATCACTGAAAGATTATTCGTTTTTCAAATGTTATTATGATGGTGATGGCACAAAATGTTTATATGCCTAAAAGGAATTCGAGCCTAGATGCTCTCTGTCAACTTTAATAAAATTGTATAGAGCAGGTTTAGAGGGAAGATCAGGATTATTTTCCATATATTTGGTCCTCAGTTATTCTTTTGAAATAACACATTAACCCCTGAGCCAAACAGCTAGGTAGTCCCCGACAGCATACTTGCAGAGATCGCCTAGAGCAGTGGTAGCCTTACCAGTGCCTGTATCCCTTGAGACTTGCTGACAATACTTGGCGTGCAGATTTTTTTCAGAGAGCTACGAGTAATAAAGGGTCTCTCTAAACACCCCAAGACTCTCAAAGAACACCTTAAACTTTACATAATACCTACTTTAAATGTCAACAACAGCACAAGAAATCCCAAAACAAACAAACAAAAACTGCGATATGTATCAATATTTTGTTTAACAAGAAAAGTAGCGAGGTCAGGAGTTGCAAACGGAAATGACTCCCGTTTTGACGAGGAGTGTTCCGGTACAGTAATGTGAATATTTATCAACATTTATAAATAATTAGCAATACCATAAATAAGTCGTGAAATAAGTTACAAAATAGCAAATGTATTGTATATAAAATTATTTATTTATCTCAATAACAAGTTAAAAATTCCTCCATTCATGTATTCTGACAATTATTAACTTAGAGCATAAACAATTACATTCTTCATTTGTTAGTAATTGTTTAGTGTTTCTTGGTCCTCTCGTTGACGGGCCTTCTTAGCTGACCAGGTTTTCGTGCAGTTCATCTGGTCTTATTAATTAGGGTATATTTCCCATCTTGCGATTTAATATACTTTGATTTTTACGTACATTTAATGTCCTTGAGGAACTTTGCAAACAGCTCGGTCTTTTGAATTTCGGATTTGCACCTCCAGATGCTATCGTTTATCTTGTAAATGTTTTTTTTCTTTTGTTAATTGATAATTTCCACTGTCATGAAGAGCGCTTCTATAGTCCATGAAATGTAGCTGTGTCACGCTGAAAAGCTTATTTATTAAATCTTGCGTGTGTTTTGGTTTCCAGTCAACAGAGTTTTAGAATATTATTGATGGACTCTGCATTGTTATTAGTCCAGTTCACGCTTTCAATATTTTTGCGGCTAGGTTCGAAAAGGTATTTCTTAAGTCTTGGTTTAAAGTTGCTGATAAAGTATGGCGCAAATGTCAGATGCTGCTCGTTGATGATAGTTTCCAGATGTTCTGAGCTGCTTTCAAAATCTATTGTAGTATTTACGTTTGTGATGCCACCAGTACCAAATATTTTAGCCATTATTATATCACTTTCCCTCTTTACAATCCCTATTTTATTTTGAAGGTAGTGCCTCACATTATCCTTAAGATGCTTAGTGCAAAGATAGCATGTAGCTGAGGGGAATACATGTTCTATTGCATTTGTTATGGCCTTCTTGCATCACTTCCTAATTCCATTTTTTCCGACACTCATACTTCCACGGATTCAATACCTCTGTCTAGTTCAGTAGCAATACGTTCCAGAAAATTCTTGTAAGTTCTGTAAGAAGCGTCTTTATGCAGAAGGACTAGAGCTGTACCGATTAATCGCCCGTACGCGTAATCGGGCCGATTATTAGCACAATCAGTATAATCGGGTATCGGCAAAAATAATCGGTGCCGATGCAAATAATTTTTTTAAATAACCAATTTTTCCTGATAAAAGTTGTATATACAGTCGCGTTTTGACTGACCGTAACTTAATCCATTGTAACACTAGAGCTTGGGATAAATGCAGTATGCAAACAAGTTGCTCATTAACTAACACTACTGTATAGTCGAATAACCATATATCGAGATAAACACATCGAACCATCAATTAATCTTTTGTAACAAAGAGATTGTTCTAATAAACTATTTGAAAAGAATTTATCTTGCTGCAAGTTGTGCGAAATTTTCAACTCCAGCGTCCGGTAACATTTGTAAACTGCAGTAAACCAGACTAAAGTACATGTCGCTAACCGCCATTGTAGTGCCAAAGTCATGTGAATAGCCAGTAAGATTAACATCAAAGGGAGTAATGATGGATATATACACAGTCAATTTTGAGGGTTGTGTTTATTCTTTATCTTTATGAAAACTCACAAAACACCGATAGTCCTTATGTCCCAGTGAGAAATTGTTTGAAAGGGCTTCAGTGTACCGGTAGGTTTGAGTACGTCGTCTGTCTTTCAGTTAATCCGTAATGCCTGGAGGGTGAACGAACTCATTGTCTTTAATACTAGTAAGTGAGAATCATTTCCGGATTTTTTAAAATTATTTTTTATTTCTTTTGTTAATGTTTCACCAAGCCACCATCTGGCAGAAGGGGCGGTCTCTCATAAGTCATAACAGGTTTTACTGTTCCTTGGAAGCACCGACATATACTAAACGAATAAAACAATTCTATATCAATGTTTTACAATTATCTGATGTTGCCGCAGCAATAACGAGTATTTATTGTCGTCGAAGCAAGCCGACGACCTTTGCTCATAGAAAGTCGACAATAAACTCAAAAGCATTGCCTCAATTTACATAGTGATTAGAACATATTTATATATTTATTGTGCCGCGAAACTTTCCTGTTTGCCAAAAAAAAAAATCGCCCATCCCCACGGTCTGTGGACAACAGAGTAGTAATTTATTTGGACACATTGTTTCAAGAGCCAGAATAGATATGAGAAATTTAGCCTTTATTATTATCACGCTGCGTGAAGATGTAAATTATACCGGTTGTGTCCCTTGTACACTCAAAATATTACCTCATTTTGTAGGATCACTTATATCATTGAAAATGAGTAACTCGTGAGAGGTGATTCGTAGTAAATGAAACAGCTATTACAGATTAGCTGAAATTTTATCTGAAAGAATACACTTTGGTCGAAACAAGGAATAAAGCAAAATCTGCAACTAATATATTTGGGAATAAAAAAGGATTTAAGTGACGCTATGCACACTTTGCACTGCGTAAGTACTGTACATTATAGTATATGGTCTCCCTGGTAAACTCGACCGACCAGCGAATTATGAAGGCTGTATTTTACCTTTATGTAATTTCGTGTTGTGGAAATCAGAAAATATGCACATGCAAAATAATAACAAAATCAATAATAAATAGTACTTTATAAAAGTTTAATAATTTTCGGGTCACCGAAAGTTACTTTTTTAACATGCCTATGTCTTAGAACAAGGATATTTTTGTCCCAAGATGTAATGCCGTTACAATAGACAACAAAAACACCTAAAACCTGTAAAGTTTTGACATTGGCCCACGGATAAGCCCCCCCCCTCCAGGCCTTTATTGTTTTCTAAATTTGTCTGCTTATACCTGAGTACATAATATGATAATCAAATAATCGGTCTCATAATCGGTATCGGCAATTTTGATAATCGGCTATACACGGTATCGGCATAATCAGCAAAAAGTGACATCGGTACAGCTCTAAGAAGGTCAGGGCCAATAAAAATTGGATGTTCGTTTGTACTGTTTCGGACAACTCTTTGATTTTTGTATACCAACGTGGTTACGTAAAAGTTAGACTACAAACTAATTAAGGACATCAAACTTAGCATAAATACGATAGACAACCAAACGAATACATAATGTAACCAAACTCGAGTTCACAGCAGAATTTGCTACCAGTCAAAACAACAGTACTCCACGACATAGAAATAACTTGACTACTAATTAACACACTTAACAATCAAAATAACCAACAATTTAAAATACAAGTTTAATAAAATATTTAAAAATACACTTTAGCAACCTAACATAAGTATTTTAATTTAGAAGAACAAGGGTGTTGCCCAGAACTCAAACTAGCAACAAAGGCTGTTCGTAAAAGCGCACTTCAAGGGTTGATGTATACGTTTTGATTCAGCCTTTTTGGCATTTTGTGGGTGATTTTTGCATTGTAGTTCTGAAATAACACATACATATAAGGTATTCAAATTAGAATTTCTTTAGGTTATGCAGTAAATAATAGAGAGGAGACCTAAACACTTTCTTATGGTTAAGTGGGTGGCATGTCTGGTGCTCCCTCCCCCCACCAACCAAAAACAAATCAGTTGTCTATGCATGCAATACTATCATTACAATTGACATAAATGCAAAACAAAATAAGCAAAAGATTGAACAAGCACATTAAAGAAAACAATACATAAACATTGATACACCTGTTCTTGTTATGCATAAATTGGTGCTTCCTACACGCATTACTGAGAAAATATAGAACTTAAATTCACAATTGCATGCATATACAGATATATTTTACAACAGGACTAAATAAAAATGTATTAAAGTTACCTGTGCCAAGCGATTTAATCCTTCGTTGTAGTTTAAGTTTTTAGTACTGATCTCTAAGGTAAAACATTTGTTGCACACATATGGAACGTCAAAATGTTCAGTAAAAAATACAAATTCCTCCAGAGACAACTGTTCACAGCTTGAATGATTCCATTGACGGCAAGAGTCACAATGAATGCAGTTAGACGTACAGTTTAAACGACAGGAACCGCACGGGAAAAACGCAGCTCTTCCGGTAGCAACTATTTTGCGCTTTTACGGAAACATTTTGAAACTTGTTTAATACAAAAAATTTGCAATACCTAAACAATCTGGTTGTAAACTTGCACAAATAGCTCATAATATATATACCCACTAATGAAAGTACTGCACGGTCGGCAAATGTCCTTTAGTGTTGCTTACTGTATCTGTACTATCAAAAGCTCAAGCCTAATTACTACTCAAAACATCTAGATGTATACAAATTTTAATCAAGAGTATTTATTAGGGGCTGCATACATCTGTTTATTCCAGAACTTAGTTCAATACCCGTAACTCTTTAAGCGCATTTATGCCAGTATTCGTATACAATTAGTATAATCTAACATATGCTGTTGTTTTAAGTTGTCGCCGAGTTATAATATATATATATGGTAAATTCTAAGAAAATAGGCGACAATATAATCCAGTTGTTTTTTTATGTAAGAGTTCTTTGACTAAGTCAAATAATTGAGTAAGTTTTAGGTTCATTATATAAAAGTCGATAAATACATTTGATGTTAAGTGGCCTTATTGATGTAGTTCTCTAAATTTATTTTCCTGAGCACATTAATTAAATATTTTAATACACATCGAAAGAGGGTAATTTTAAATAGAATCGCTGTCAACCAAACCACCCACACCCCGAAGGGCTAAAAGTCCCAATCAAGCACGCGTGCGTGTGTGTGTATATATATATATATATATATATATATATATATATATATATACCCACACACACGCGTTTATATATATATATATATATATATATATATATATATATATATATATATATATATATATATATATATATATATATATATATATATAGAGCATAAGCAAATTTTGGCCGCACAATTCACCCAAAACTACCCAAAACCTGCACAAATCCAAAAAAAATATAAAGTAAATCAAATGAAATATACTCAAAACCACAAGAAAACATTGGAAATATTATTATCTTGTTGAAACTGACGACTAATTATGCCGCATTTATTATTTACATCGTATGGATATTACAAAAGGGAGACAAATGTTACTGTATTCATCAACATATCAAGTCAAAGGCAGACCCAGTTAGTATGTTACAAGTACAAACGGCCTCATTGTGAATCAATGAGAATGACAACAATAATATATGCACGATATTGTACAAGTTTACATGTATTTGTTATTGTCTTTGATGGATTTGCGTCGTGCACTATATGGTTTTGGCAATTATAAATTATTTGATCCTTCTTGTTCATATATTATTGATGAAACGATTTGGCGCACAAAAACATCAGCAGAAAAGACGAGTATTTACACAGCTTTTACAAAAGCAACTAAATTACAATACTTCTAATTATATACGTAACATTCATCCAATGGAAAATTCAAATGCATCCGGCTGAAAATTGATGCGGGACGAAAACCTGGGCAAAGAAAGCGCACAAAGTCGGAACGAACATCGCAAAAGAAATGGCGATAAAATTTGGTCTAATGTCGAGACATAGCTACGCATTTCCATTGTTACACTTTTTTAAAACTAATTTAATGTAAAAGTCTTTGCAATGTTTATAATTTTTGTTGAATTTGTTGCATACATTACATGTATTATTTTGATTTTATTAATGCTTTGCTTTAAAATATGCAAAATACAATCGAGTTGAACTTCATTAGTTTACTGTTGATACACTTTGTTTCATGTTTTCAAACTGTATTTGATTAGACATGGAAAAATAATCTTAGTACATATTTATACATTTTTAATTGCCAGTGAGACATTCCATGTATAATAGAAATCTAAAATCTATTATAAAGAAATAATGTGGTACTTTCAGTTGTTCGTTGTATTGTAATGTTGTATTAATTGCATTTGACAGTTATGGCACTGATAGGCATTTATTTACTTCAAATGATTCAAAATAGGAGAATTAAAAAATGCAACGAAATACATTTTTTTTCCATTCCATTACATGCTACTTTGTTTATTGTATTTGATTTCGTCCAGAATATATATAGTTCAGTTCTGACTGGTGATGAATATAGATAGTAACATTTGTCTCCCTTGCTTCTATGTTTACTTCCAATAAAAAAAAAATATAGGCAGTCGATCGTGTCGCCTGTTTCAATAAATTAATACTGTATCCAATGTTTTCTTGTGATTATGAGTATGATTAGCATCATGTTTTTTGTGGATTTGGGCAGGTTTGGGGTGGTTTCGGGTAGTCTCCCTTTTGTAATTTCCATACGATGTAAATAATAAATGCGGCATAATTAGTCGTCGATTTCAACAAGATAGTAATATTTCCAATGTTTTCCTGTGGTTTTGAGTATATTTCATTTTATTTACATTATGTTTTTTGTGGTTTTGGGCAGGTTTTGGGTAGTTTTTTAGTAAAAATAAATGTCAGTGCGATAGCTCATATCTTGTTTATGATTTAAGCTAGAACCTTTGATGTACTATTTCAAGAAGATAAAAAGCATATAAAAGTTTATAACAAACTAAATGAGCAAAGTATCGTGTATTGCCATTAAATGAGAAAATTCTGTTTATTATATTTTCCCAAAGAGATTTGTTGCAAAAGAGTTAGTTTCCGTAGATTATCGGAAATAGGGCCATCAACCAATATTATCAATCATTGATAGTAACAATGTCCGTATGTGTTTTCTTTATTTTCCCCCACTTCTTGGTACGTTTTTTTTTTAAGATTTGATGCGAATATAATAAAAAATTTGGTCTCTTGGTGTGTCTTGGGGTGTTTAGAGAGACCGAGTAATAAATGTTATTTTTTTAGATATACGTTTCTTTAATTAAGCTAAAATTTGGCACAGCAGTTCTTGATAAAATTACGTACAAAATGGTACAAAAATTTCGAACTACATGCAAAAATAAAACTGACACATAAAGATAAAATGAATTTCGTACCAATTTGTTTCTCTTGCCATGAATAATCCATAAAAATCCACGATGAATTCATACTGAATAATTAACACTATCAACAGGTGAAATTCACTCCATTTGATGTATCATGTACATACAAATTCCACTTGTCATCTCTATTGTAAACTAAACCTCGTGTAAATACTTCTTCAGTCTGTCAAGTAAAAGTCTACTTCCATCGGCTGATTCTCGTAATTTTCTTCATTTTCTAATCTAAATATTTTAACTAATTTTGCCGCTATCGAAGTCAACTTTTTTCCCCCTTTCTTCAGCAATGTACACTCTATCTATATAAGCTAACATTTGATTGGTTAAACTGCCGGCATAACTAGGAAATGGCTTCAAATCAACCAATGGTTTGCGTCGATTGATGTCGTCGCTCGGGATACAGGCATAGTAAAATACTGCCACTCAAACTCGGCGCTCGGGATACAAGCTATGCAAACTCAACCCCGTTATCGAGGCACTCGGGAGATGAGGGAGGTAAAGTGCGACGAGTTATTGAGGCGGCAGGGGTTAATGTGATAATGGAAAGCAATGTCAGTAATGAGGACATAATCTATCCATTGCTTCCCATAAACAATTGCCATTCACTGAAACTTGACCTGCAAAGAAACACCAGCCATAAGCCAAGTGAGACTCTTCCATTTATTTAGATTATTTATTTAGATGTGTCATCATATCAGAAACCAAAACTGCTTGTTCTGCAATCATTACTGGGGTAATATTATCATTTACAATGCACAATGGTCTGAAGAATAAGTGAACCAGGACCACGAGAACTGCTGCCATACTGCTTCGAACCTGAAGGTAATTTAATGCCCAGACTGAATGTGATTTTTTGAGCAGATTAAAGATACTGTCGAGATATTCTACAATACAACATTTTAGGGAAGACACCCTGTTCACGAGCCTTTCTAGCTGGATGTCTTTGACAGGGAGATGATCATGAAGTGATACGATACTCTGCTACTGATATGTACCTGTTCATAATGGAATTACACTTGTACAGTAAAAACTGCTCTGAGCAAACGAGTGACCACTGGTCATTTCTGAACATAATCATAATGCGGAGATTGATTTTATGATATAACGCTCTGTTATGAGCGACCGCCTGCTGAAGAAAACTAACGACCATGATTTCTTGGCAAAATATGCATTTCGACACTGGCATCAACGACTTTATTGCAAAAACGTTGATAAATGTCACCAACCCTTATTTAATCCATGAAAGCAACCACTCATACCATTCTGAATTTTTAAAAAATACCCTGGCTACTGATGTCTGAATTATTTTTTCTATGCTTATAGTGTTATATAGTTTCTGTCGTAAACTAGACTAAATTATCTAGACTAAATTATATATAGATTATTTCCTATTCTGGTTCCCTGCTTTGTTTGCTGATTGTATGTTTGTTCTCTTACATCCATATAGGGATGAGCAATGCAGGGAACTTAAAAAGAAGGAAACCAGATTAATTATTCCAGCACTTAGACTAACGTAGGACCCATCATTCCTAGTAATGACAGTATCACCAGAACAGACAGACACCACAGAAGTATATGTAATCAGTTGCTGCAATGACAACTTGCTTAGTAATGACTGTTTTGATAAACAAATCATAAACAGAAAAGGACCGTTCCTTGAAATTGTTCTAAAACTAGACCTTGCAAACTGGTCTTTTTCTATAAATCTGCTATAAGACCACCTGTCTTGAAAGACCACATTTTGTCGGTAGAAGGTGCTGTCTCTCATAACAGGTTTACTGTATTAGGAGGGTGCTTTGTTAAGTGCTGGAGGCATGCACATACATACCGGTAACATAATTATAGTCAAATTTAATGTGAAGTCAATTAGGCTCCCCATACAAGTATCTAAATATGTCAGCCCTTTGTAAAGACAGAACTCTGTCAGCACACGAAGAGAACATGTTGGTATTACTGATGGAGAATACTTAACATAGAATTTAAAAACTCTCAACTTGTGACATAGATTCTGGCTTTTGCTAGGCATCTCATGACGAGAGCATGCTTCTTGGCACAAGCAGAAGTAGAAACCGAGGGACCATGGTTTTGCCTCCAATCCTTATACCTAATGGGAGATCACTCTGCCTGACCACTATCTAGGTCAGTAGACATCTTTTAGCACCCATTAGCTAAAAGTAGTATCAGGAGAGGGATGAATAAAATTGTAGTAGATGTAGTAGTGTTCCCATGAATGAGATCATAATTAAGGACACATGCTGCTAGAGTCTGATTCATTTCAATGTTTAATGTCTTTCTCCAGTTGGTATTTAGTATATAATTTATGCAGGGATTTAAAAGTGTCATAGAAATCAACTTTCCCTAGGCAGATTGATTGGAAATCTAAACTTGCCCTCAGCAGATTTGATCTTGCCACATCAAAATATGTTAACATAAGATCAAAAATAAAGTTAGAATATTAGGTAAATTTAAAAAAAGAATGTTTAAAAGGAAATCACAAAATACACAAAAATAGAAACTGTGACAAGAGGGAAAGGACAGGTTAGAATATAAATATAGATATAAATGGAAAAATAATATATATATATATATATATATATATATATATATATATATATATATATATATATATATATATATGTAGAGATACATTAATAATAAAAACATTGGTTTGTTAAAATTATTTAGGAGGGTAAAATGTAAAACAAATTCTTAAACTAAAATATCTCACTATTTTTAACAAAATGATTTATTTGATTTCACTGTGGAAACTTTGTCAAATTTCCTCATCTCTGTGTAGATATGCTCATCTCTTTAGCCACATCATCACTTTTCAAAGTTAAAGATTTTGCAAATTATTTATTTATACTCACAGCTGCATGAATGATTTCTAAACACATATGGTATCCATTTGCTTAAAAATTATCAACTAGCAAACTTCAAACAAGCCCCATGCTTAAATTATTGCAAAGTGACTTTTTCCAATGATTGACAGCACTTATTTATATTAATTTCATCATTTTTCAATCTTATGTAATTATCATGTAACAGTCAGACATCTAATGAACAATTCTTGAGGATGCTAGCATTTTGGTAAATCTGACTCGTACATTTAAATAAATCTAACTGGCTAATCATTATGAATATATTTCCAGAACAATGCACTTATTACAAATGCTAAACAAAAGATGCTGATATATTTAATGAGGGAAAAAAAACAAAGAATAAGAACATTGTATATATAGAGCCGCGGAAGAATATCAGTCCTTACCTATACCTATGACAGGGACAATCATAGATTTCATAATCCTCAACTGATTCATCACTTAGAAGTGTGTTGTGTTGATCCTTCTTATTAGAGGGATAAAGCACCTCCCTTGTGGGAGGGAGCAATACATTTATCTGGACAGGAAATTTAATGTGCACCACCTCCCTTTTGGGAGTGAGCAATACATTTATCTGGACAGGAGATTTGATGTTCACCACCTCCCTTGTGGGAATTAGCAATACATTTATCTGGACAGGAGATTTGATGTGCACCACCTCCCTTGTGGGAGGGAGCAATGCATTCCATTTACATGAGATTTGTTGTGCATCAAATTCCTCAAAAGAGGAAGCAACACAGTGCATTTGCATACCCCAACTCCATAATAAAAGGAACCAAAATGTCAATCATGAATATAAGGTGTGTGGTGCTCCATCTCCTTAATAGAAGAAAGCAACTACTGTCATCAATGTGTACAGTGCGATATCTCCCAAATACAAGGGAGCAACATATCATGGATAACAGATGTGTGGTGCACCATTTCTCTAATGGGAGGAAGCAACATATTAATATGGATATGATGTGTGAAGTGTATAAACTAACTACATATAACTAGAGAGAAACAAATAGTGTCATGAATGTGTGTGTGGTGAACAAACTCACTAACTTGTGAGAGCAGCATGCCATCATGAATGTGTGTGTGGTGCACAACCTTCCTAACAAAAGAGACACAAATGGTGACATGAATGAGTGTGTGGTGCACAATCTTCCTAGAAAAAAAAGGAGCAACATGTTCTTGTGGATATGAGGTGTGTGATCCCTACCTCCCTAATGGAAGGGAGCAACATGCCATCATGAATATCAGATGTGTGGTCACTACCTCCTTAATGGAAGGACACAACATGCCATCATGGAAATGAGGTGTGTGGACACTACTTCCCTAATGAAAGGGAATAACATGCCATCATGGATATCAGATGTGTGGTCACTATCTCCCTAATGGAAGGACACAACATGCCATCATGGAAATGAGGTGTGTGGTCACTACCTCCCTAATGAAAGGGAACAACATGCCATCATGGATATCAGATGTGTGGTCACTATGTTCCTGATGGAAGGGAACATCATGCCATCATGGATATCACGTGTGTTGTGCACCATTGCCCAAATGGGTGGAAGCAAATGCCTTCATGGATATGAGGTGTGAATTACACCAACTCTTTAACTAGTAGAATTAACATGCTGTTATGAAAATAGGGAGGAAACAACATGCTAATCTGTACACAAGATGAGCAATGCATCAACTGCCTCTTCAGGAGGAAGTAATATCAAGAGTGACTGACAACTCAATTTCAGTGGGAGGTGTTAGACTCCCTTGTGGAGGGCCTCCAACGACATCAAATAAATCGGTATCAGACTTCTCAGACCCTGCAAGGGGTCTGCAAGAGATATCTAAAACTTTCAGATGATTAGAGGGATTAGGTGAGCTGAATCAGCAAATTTCAGAAGGCCATATACCTGGAAACATCTGACACATTCTAAGTGAGTGTACTGTGAGTACTTGTTGTGGCATCACTGCCATTTATTGTCCTGAGGTTATTC